>JACCIC010000096.1:1117500-1597500 GCA_018907035.1 Sycobia sp. Sy_11
GATGCGCTTGTTTTTTTTCGAGCGATTTGTAGATACTGATAACCGTTCTTACGTCATAATGCAGGTCGCTCAAAGACGAATCGGTCGAACGATCAACGGACGATCATTCCCCGGCATTCGAAGTCTGGCCCATCGAAATCGTCTCGCTGCATTATCATACACATTGCTATATGTAAGCAAGCTGGTGCAGATTTATGCACTCCGAACGCACCATCCAGAACCAATCACCCACAGATATACAAGTATATTAACGAGGCTGAGCGAGGCTGGCTTCGCCCCGCCCCGTTACGATTTCGGGCAAGGCGAGTCGCGGGGCGGTCTCCGTTAAACGCGATCCTTGAAGCGCGATCCTTAACGGCAGGCTTGTGCCAGTATGGATAATGCATAGAAAACTCGAGGGATATATTCGCCCGCCCCAGCTTCTCGCAAGGCTGTGCCGCCGTATCGGCAGCGCGCTCGCGCTCGCTCCGGATGTATACGGGAGAAGGAAGTCCCGACGGGGCGAAAAGATCGATCGGCAGGGTGGCAGGGGCGACGGCACGTTGAAAACCAGCCAAGACTTGGCGCTTGTTCCGCGATGATATTTTTGCGTAAATTATTGTATACATATACATGTTGTACATACATGCACATGTTATGTGTGCAATAATTTATTGTCTGCTCTATGAACGAGGTTGCACGCGGAGGGTTCTTGTCAGTTTATATACATCACACATTATATATATATAGGGCTTCATAGTAACAATGAAATACCACAAGACAACATGTGTTATGTAGTTATGAGCGCTAATCTTACACATATACGCGAAATCCTAAATAAAGATAATACTTTCACATGTATATGATGTTCAAGATAACTATAAAGATGGATTGTCGCAAAGTATTAATCACCGATGAACTTATTTGTTAACACCATCTGTAGTTATTTTTTATTATTTTACCGCTAGACAATTGAAAATTTGTTAAAAGTATTCTAACTTTTAAGGTATTAACGAGTAAGCTGACGAATTCTTGGTCTAAAAATTATTTCAATTTCTGTCAGGAAAAAGTTTTTTTATCTAATATTTATATTGTTTATATACAATTTTATTAACTAAATGAAATTGCGTTGATCAAGTACAAGTAAAAATCACAAATATATACGTAAAACTAGCATTGAAGCAATCACGATTAAGAACTACTAGAAAGTTATATGCAGTCCCTTAAATGTGGAATATCTGCACAACAAAGCAAATTTTGAGTTTTAGGACTAGCAGCTCTAGGAATAATTTTTTTAGATATCATGCATGTCGATAAATGAATTTAAGCAAAAAATCTTGGGACACGCTCCTGCTGACTCATATCTAACTGTACGAAACTGACAATTCAGAAAAGCATTAAGCTAAAAATGTGCTAAATTTGTTGAGTATTCGAACTGGCTTTTGTAACATCTAAATCAAAATACGTCAGAATTAATCGGCATTTATTAATAAATTACAGCCATGTCGCTTCGGTACATTCAATGCAGCACGAATAGCTCCATGGCTCGTTATACGAATTCATTCGGTTATTTTACTTCGCCCGAGCGATAAATTCCCCGCGTCCTTCGGATTAACGCTCGCGGGATTAATTCGAGCGAGCGTGTCGCGCGCGATATAACGCAATTTCGGGAGCAGGGGCCGGCCATCCGAGAATCCTCAAATTCGCTGATGGGACTCGGCGCTAATGCCAGTCAATTATAAAGTCTCCCCGAGTATCGCCAGAGCAGCGAGCGCCCGACTACGAAATTCAAGATTAAACTTACATTAGTCCGATTAGCTTTGGGTTCCCGACGCCGTTCGGCGACCGTGGTTTTCTTACTAAAACAGATTTTACAGGTTAAAGTTCTGCTCGTCTTCGCCTCTTTCTCTCTCGCTCTCACTATTAACTTCTTACTTTCTAATTATAGGGCAGCAAGGAAGATTGCTGAAATTCTTTAAGTGCGTAAAAAGTTGCCTGAACCTTTCTTTTCAACTTTAGTTCATACTTAGGCTATGAAAAGCATCTGTGAAATAGGTTTTAATTATATTTGATTAGCGACTTAAAAAAATTTATCTTCAATAAATTTCAAAATTGCAAGCGCGTTTCACTATTCGTGTACGTAAAAATCAAGACAAAAGATCGAGGGAGAAGGAATTATGTATAAAATTGTTGTGTGGAAGATTGAAAAAGCAATTTTATATATTATATAAAGATAATACTTTAGATTGCTTATTATCGATGTAAAAAGAGTGAAATAAAGTAATAAATGAACATATATTAATTTGTTCGCAATATTTCTATAGATAATTGTATATCTTCTTCTTCCAAATACAGTACTATGTACATTAATAACGTATTCTTAAATTATATAAACAACAATTATAGCATTTTACGATAAATTGTTTTACAATTATTATTACGATTATAGTATAGTTATAATAGTATTATTAAAAATGTCTAGTCTGAAGAGAATAAGAATAAGACGGATTTATTACTGTATTCCTGCATCGATAATAAATAATCGAAATATTATATCACTATGAATGACAATAATCAAAAACGATAGTATCGATATATATTGTACTTCGCTTTAATTCATTATTTTTTAATATATCTGCCTGTTTAATATGAAGTCAATATATTCAATCGATAAATTTTGAATTTAGATTAGAATTTATAACAAAGACCTACATATCTTCAATTTAAAATATTGAAAATTAGCATACGATTGAAATAATATTGCTATAATTATTTTTTGTATTATACTTAATACAAATGATAGTGACATAATAATGTTGAAAGCAAAGGAAACATGTGATATATAATGATAGAAATTACGTATAGTAACGGTAAATTTTCAATAAAATCTAGTATCTATACTAAAAATGCTATATTCTTAAACTCTACATCCAAATATTGTATTTAGTTTAGAATATTGATCCATGAAATGAAATTATAAAGTCTGAATTTGTTTCCAACCTCCCCAAATGTATGCTAATTACTTTTATATTGCTATTTCAATAGTAAAATTATTATTAATCTGGTGAAATATCGACCATTTAAACTTTCAAAGCTTGGCAAATCTGCCTATTACGGATGGTCATATGAAATAATCCGAAATCCAATTTGAATTCAGATGTTTAGAATGTAAGACATTGCTTAACCCCCGACTCTGAATATCGATAAATTTTTATTACTAACTCATTAGCATAATAATAGGAGATTCGATTATGGTAAAAACTAAAGTTCTATTCCACCTGTGACTCAAAAACGAAAGCAACTACACACGAATGAAATTTCGAAACATAAATCGCGGCAGTCAGCAACGCGTATCTGCACTGGATGGGTGCATATAGTTAACGCCCCGTCACACGCCAGAACTTCTGACTTCTGTTCTGTTTTCGTCCGCTAACAAGTGCAAAGTTTAACGGAAGCGTTTAATATTTACCTCTCAGCTACTGTTAAAATCAGAGTTGTGTGTGTGTGTGTGTGTGTGTGTGTGTGTGTGTGTGCAAGCCTCCGTGGTTTCTATGAAATGATAGATTTGTATTATGCTTGATAGAAGGTTGAAGAGAAAGGGAGAGCGAGAGAGAGAGAAAGTCTTGTTAAAAGTGCCTGTAGCTGAACGAAGTCTTCAGAAAAGCCTCAAGTGATTCCTTCGAGGTGAAAATTAACACTCGCACATTGTTTTAATCGACTTTATGTTTCTTTATTGCTGATTTACTATACCCTTTAGTACAAACGGATGAGTATCTAAATAACGACCATAACGATTGAATTATACGCGCATTTATACGACTACGTTCCCTTTATATATTTTAGGTGACTTTTATTAATGTTTCAAAAATTTTAGGGTTTTAATTAATTATTTAAAAGATTAGCATAATTATTATAACGATTTTAGAATTAGAAAAGGTGATTATTGAACATGAATAATTCTTGAAACTCTAATTTATCAACGGAAAAACGCGAAGAAATGTATTTTCTTACAGCTGCATATAAGATTGAGATAAACTATCTAATTAAATAGAATGTAATCTGCTATCTATTAGAATTGGCAGAGATAACGTCATGATGGCCAAAATGGGGCTAAAAGTGTCAAAACTATTAATGAATAAGTTTCGCTGATTCAAATATTTATTTCAAGGTACTATTTATTTGAAAAAAACTCGTAGGATTTCTATGCTACTAACTATGAAAGGCTTATATATCATTAAAATGTAACCATGCTTTTCACTACGAAAAAGTTTATATTATGATACAAAATTAATGTGACTAAAGAAAGTTTACTCATAAGGCAAGTCTAACATTTTTCATAATTGGTAGATTTATTATTTTCTAAAACAAAAAAGTGTATAGAAATTATTTTACTGATAGTAATTATTACGCAGGACTTTTCTCTCTCGTCAGTTTATATACGATAGTCTAATAGATTATTTTCGGATTAAATAGAAAATTAGGAAAAATTATCGAAAATTCGAATTAAGGCATGTAATCACTGCTTAGGTGTTCGCTACAATGACTTTTCGAACTATAGGCCTATAAATGAAATCAGCGGGGCGTGACGACGGGCCGTTTGCGACGCTCCGTCGTAAAGTTAAAGACCGGCCGTGCGCGGCCGAGAGCGAACCCGTGATCGACGCGCGCCAATATAACGGAAGACGAAAAAAATAGGAGGCAGCCGATACTTCTGCGCGCGCCTGCACCAACGGGCAATGCAGCGTGAATAACCTGGACAGGATACCGATGAATGGAGAGATAGAAGGAATCGAGAGGAACAGGTCATATAGTACTCGGTGACGAATGAACGGGCAGGTAGTTGTGGTGTGTCGGCTCTATAATACTTTTATCCACTTTGAGTATTCTATTGCAAGTGAGATTATTTACGGGCCTGTTCGATTACATATTCTTTACCTTAATCGCTCTACTCCGAATGATATTTTTTGGGTTGCTTGAATGGTGCTTCGAATGGCTTAATCCTTATTTTCATTTATTTTTATAAGGTACTGACATAAACGTAATATTTCACTCTTTTAACGTTCAAAAAATAATTTATCATATAGAATGTAGTTCAACGGGAAGCAAATAAGCATCTTCTTCAATACTGATAGAATGTATTGCAACGCCTTTGTATTTGAGTAGGATATTTGGCAGAAGCCTTTGATCTTACATTTTTACTCATTTTACTTATAATATTAGAAATTTCTTTATTAATGATAGATCAAAAAGTTTTTTTAATTGAATTCCAAAATAGATGTTTGGAAAAAAATTCGAGGAAACTGATACACTTAAAGAAGTAGTGTACATTTTCTAATCTATACCAATCGATTGGAGCATAGAAGCAAACTGCGTACTAGGTGAGTAAGAGGCAGAGTATGCTGATACGGTTCAAGACTGCTTAAACTTCGAAGGTGTTCTAAATAAAGAAAATTGATCATGAGGAAAACTGGTCTAAAATTTCATGGAGTGAATGAAATTTCTAAACTGCTAGCGTTTGAATCGAAAAACTGTCCATAGGTAAGTTCGTTGAAAGAGATATGGGGATGACTATTTGTTTGCTTGAACTACAATTCCAAGGTATTTAACGTTAGAAAGGCTCCGCCAAGAGACGGCGACTTGATTCAGCGATCAAAGTCCGCTTTCAATTAGTCACCTGGTCTAGATGGAATCGTTCTAGCCGTTCTTCAAAAGATTGAAGCAAATATCATAAGAGCAATAACTAGACTACTTAGGAAATATGCTTCGACCAGGCGGAGCATAAGAAAAGGTTTGGTTGTGTTGGCAGCGCTAGTCATTCTACGAAGACAGTTATTAACCTATTTATATAATTCAAGTTTAACTGAAACCTGAGGGATTTCCGATATGGGCCCTATATACATTAAGGGAGATTTTCCAGTTGACAACAGGGTGTTGATTAACTGGTGAATTGCAGCCATGGCTGACCTAATAAGTTCTCACGGTTCTGGACACGTAAGTTCATCTGCGGAATATAATCTTTATATTGCTGTATATAATCTTGACAAAAAATGATGATTAATGAAACTGGTTAATCAGCCTATTTGCAAGGAAAATGATCTGTCCTCTTCTATGGTTCTTAGTCGTTCATCATCTGTTATATCAAGTGAACAGATGCACGAAGGCCTATAGGCTATTTCGATGAAAGCTTAATCATAATGTTTACACCGTTTCTGGACACTTTGATTGATACTATATCTACTACAGCAAGCACTCAAAGTGACAATGGTGTATAGTCACAAAGCTATCCATAACTCTAATTATCTTAAAGCTATTCATAATTCTGATTACACTCAAAATGAGCGCTATAAAGTTTTAGGGCTTTAACCTGTATTATCATAACTAAGAAAATATACAATTTCGGATATATATTAACTAGAACTAGTTTGTTTCAAATGTTATGATCTGTTTCAATTCAATAACAAAAATAGTCATTACTACATTGCTATAATTTTATAGTTATTTTTAAATAAAAAATTTGAACATTGAGCACTGGATTCGAATACTCAATAATATTTTAAACCAATGGTATGCCCATAAATATATAGTTTATTCGTTATTCTCGTTTTGAATTTAATCAGGTTATCTGCAGACACATTATTATAATCAGTCAATTAGAGAATTATGCGCTGGCTTCAATCAACTATAATTCAGAAACTTTAAAATTGCAAAAATATTTTTATTAGAATTTTTTTAAATCGCGAGAGCTACGAATTCTCAGTAAAAACAATCTATTAACTAAACACTATTTATACTAAATACATTCCACTTAAGTATAAGAAAATAGTGATCTTCGAGGTACTGTACAAAAGTACAAATTCTAATTTCAAAAGTTATAAATCTATACATCAGATCTTCAAATCAGCCTGCATATGTTATTATTTGCCTTTATATATTGAATTTCTTTCTCAATTGGTGCCCTTTTCGTGGTTTGAGCTTAAATGCTGGCTACAATTCAGCGACGATCTACATTTGCTCACACCTACAATCACACCTATAATCACACCTTACAATTATACCTAAGAGAATTACTGCATGAAAGTCATGATTGTCAGTAAATAAATACCATATCTTAGGAATAGAAAAGTGAATATTATAGGTCCGAAATCATTCAAGTAAATAAATCTTTTTTGAGGACTATGACTTTTTAAGTAAAAAATTACTGATTGTAATAAAATTTCGAACACCCGTGTTCGCGATCCTTTACATGTTCTATGTAATAAAATAAAATGATATAAAAATTCAAAACAAATTCAATTGCATTGTAAATAAAATGGAACATATCTCACATAATTCAGTGGACAATTCATACTATATAATTTACAGATACAATTGTGTTGTTGTTGCGTCGGTGTTAAATTATAAACTAATAAGATGAATACCGAACTTAGGGTCATTGATTTTAATGAAATTTATTTATCTTGAAATGTGATGTCTCAATAAATGGTTAAATAATCCTAATACTCAACATTTTTTAGCTATTTTGTTAAGAATTTACATTATATCTACATACTTTTTAAATAATATATAACTGCATTAATTCATTGGTATATCTAGAAGACCACTACTTACATTCGGTTAATGCAAATAAATTTAATGAATGAAATGATCGGTTAGTAACATGAATGTTAAAGACAAATAGATAAACGAAATTCATAAATCGCACAATAGATCATTATTTACTTCTATATTTATAAAAATAAAGCACACATGATAATAAAAATTAGGTCTGAAACCTTTAGAGAGACTAGGAAACCTGTAGGAAACTAGAGTTATCCCTCTCAATTTGGTCGAAATCCATCACCCATCTCGAACAGTTTGTCCCTGTTAGAGCTGTATAGTAAAATTTTTCTTTTATACAATTTTTCTTACCAGAAAAATCGAGAATTAAAATTTTGTTTTTACTTTTCATACATTAATAAAGTTGTATTCAGTATGTAAAACCTTTTTTATTAAAATATCCTAATACCCTTCTCATAATTTTGTCATTAACGATAACAAAAATAACGATTAGCAATAAAATACTTAATATTTCTCCTAAACTATAAAGCTCTAATATTTTCTTATATTTTTTTATAATTTTAATAAATATATATATATATATATATATATATATATATATATATATATATATATATAGAAGAACAAATTCAATTACAATTGTATGGATGAAGCCGGGCGGGAATAAGAAAAAAAAAAGCGTGAAATCCTCCAAAACGTTTTATGCGCCTCTACGTGTTCTATCGGTTGATCTATATAATTTTCTTCAGTAAGTACTGCCACCTGAACTTCATGTAATTGAAGACCAGTGAAAGTCGGGTAGTCTCAACAAGCCCGCTCGCGCGGCGCCAGTGCTTTAGTTGTCGCGCAGTATCCTGTTCTTGACAAAGCGCGCTCAATTATTTCTACAAGTCAAAAGAATTCGGAGGAAGCATAAGTAGGAGGTCCGAAGGAGGCATTCAGCTAAATTCCTTTTACTTTATGCTTCCTTCACTTAAGACCTCTATTTACCCCTCCCCCCCCTCTCACACATACACTCCTTCTCTGTCGCACTTAACTTCTACGTACTTAGTATTTAAAATCATGCCTTTCGCAATAAGGCGTTATCATGCAACGTTATGCCTACTAGTATCAATATTAAATCGAATATGCACAATTATGTAGAGAGTAATTTTGAGTTTTGCGATACAAATGTACTAAGAGTGTGAAGGAGACCTACAATTAATCTTAAAATTCAATTTTCTCATCCTGATTTTTGCTGGTTCAGTGTCACTATGGGAACAGCACATCTATGGAAAACTCTTGCTGCACACATAAGAGACAATATTATCAATATAAATATAATCAACCAATGATATAAAGATATACTTTGTAATGATTTATTCGACTCATACATCATAGATCTCAAGATTCGATATCTTTACTTTCATTAGCTGTGCCTATGAAAATATTGTTGAAAAAAATTTCTTATAAACGTATTTAATTATATGTTACATAAGTATTAAAAAAGGTTTTCTACTAAATGTAATCGCTCTCTATTTAGTATACATTCGTTATATTATTGAGTAGCAAAGTTTTATCTTATATTGTAATAATATATAGAATATTCTCTGAACTATAATAGACCTTACAGTCCTAAATCATTTAATAAATTCAATCTGAATCTGCATCTGAATCTCTCTCTCTCTCTCTCTTTCTCACTCTCTTTCTCTCTCCCTCTCTCTCTCCTCTCTCTCTCTCTCTCTCTCTCTCTCTCTCTCTCTCTCTCTCTCTCTATCTGTTATCTGTCCTGTTAGTTCGTATTTTCCGCACTTCTGCATTTTCCTCCTTCCTGCACTTTCTCTCGTTCTTTCCGATAAAGTAACGCCCACACCGAATCGTTGACCTCTACAGTCGTTGATGCGTCTGTTCTCAAGCGGACAGAAACTGCGAATGCGGTCGAGGTCGCAACGGGATTTCCGTATGGGGCACAGTTGTGGTAAAAAATTAAAGATTTCGCTAGGGAAAAGGCGTTCGCTGATCTGTTGAAAAATCCGGAAGCCTCTTTACTCCCCTTCGCGTTATTTCGAACCGCGCATCGAGTGTCTCTCGAGTGCCAATTGACTCATATATATATATATATATATATATATATATATATATATATATATATATATAGATATAGATAGATATACTTGGAAAGTCTTACAGCTCGGACGAGAGAATTGCAAGGACGCGGCACGGGGCCGCGTGGCGTTGTACCACTTTTTCCTGCAGACTCGAGATTTCAAGCGATGCTGCATGAACGCTTGGGTTAAAGGTGTAAAAGGGAAATGGCACCCGCAAAATCTTTTGAAAAGAATCGGACATAATCATCTCCTCTTCGGCTAAGTGGTACGTGAGAGATTATTTTTCTCGAATTCAATAATCTCCTTCTGTGTATAGCTGCGCGGATGATAAGAAAAGTGGTCAGAGTTTAAAATAAGTTGAAGTATTGCTTATTGCAATTGCTTTATGACTCGATATAAAACTTTGTTTAAAACAGATCTCGGTTTGATGTATAACAGAAGAGTTTTAAATAGGCAGAAGTTCAAAAGAAAAATGATGCCCGCTAAGTGCGAATAATAAGTGCAATTAACATGAATTAACGTTTGGAAACCAATTAGGGGACTCCGAAAGTATTACTGATACTAAGAGAAATCGATCAGAAAGCGATTAATCGATAGAAACAGTACAACGAACAGTACAAATTAGAACAGTTCAATGTAATTTTTATCGAAGTTTCGTAATACGAGATCAAAGCTTAGTCGCCAAATTAATAATTGATTATTAGTGTCTAAAATGAAAATGTGTATATAATGCTGCCGAATATAAGTGTATAAATTTGGTACATTTAAGCATCAAAAGAAATAAACGAAAAGGTTTTTTACCCTTTCAAGGGCGACATCATCGTAGGGACAATAATATTTCCGCAAAAGATTTTTTTTTCATACTTTTATTTACACATATTTTTATTTTTTATATATAGTTCTCAATCGATTCTATCGAATAATTGAAAAATATAAAATTTTAGTAACGCGTAGTATATTATAATATTTTTATAACAAATAAGTAGAAAGTATTATAATACAAATCAAAAATATAGAAAATTAATCCGAAAAACTAATTTAACAAATACAAAAAACAAAATTTTCTTGTCATTGCACATATTGCAATTCAAAAACTTACGAATCCTTTCAAAGTTATACTCTTAAAAGAACTAAGAGACTAAAAAGAAATACGAACACTGTTTTGAATTTTCCAAAACTCCTCGAGCAGAATAGGGAGACGGCGCGGCGCTCGGCGTAAAAATAATAGCGCGACGGAACTTTTGAACGGGCTGGCGGGGTTGCGCAGGGAGGAGGGAGACGAAGGGAAGCGGCAACGGCGATTCTTTACGAGCCAAGCGAAACGATAGGACGGCGATTTACGCCCTTTGCGGTCCCAGCGCGAGGCGATAACGCAATGCCGAAATAAATGAGCACGCACGAGATGTAAAAGCTGGCAACAAGGAGCTATCGCCGACGCTTTTTCACGCTTGGCATTGTTCGCTGAAACTCGTGTATTAAGGCCTCTTTATACACACGGTGTAATATTTCACCCATACTCATTTGAATTTCTATAATGCAATCGCGATTGCGTCCCTGCGAATCCGATAGCGGCTTTTGAAGCGACCTTCAGACTTTTTTCTTTTTCTAAACCTTATCTTTTTTATTTTATACAAGTATTGGAAGAAAATTAAGAATTTATCTCTGTATTGAGACAGCAATTCAGGGAAAATATATTGAGTAGAGGCATATATATAAAAGATTTGTTGATTTTTACATAAAATCAATTATTTGAACTTAATTAGCATCAATACAAAGCAATATCTTAAAAATCAAGGTTATCGATGTATTACAGTCATTAGCAATGGTGGATAAAATTTGATCTGTCCTACCTCCTTCTTTATAATATTAAAGTCATTCTAGCAACATTTTTCTAACTGATTTATGTACATAGTTTTAAAAATCACTATTTTCTATGAAGTTAATACTACGATATTTAGTAAGTATTAAAACTTTATGATCAAAAATTGCGTTATTATCTCAATGTATTATCATTCCATTTGTACTATAAAGCAGCTTAACAGAAGAAGTCCATAAATTACGTGCGGTATTTAGGGCAAGTGAAGAGTATAGTGGATGGGTACATCCAGTTACATGGAGAGGAGGAAATTTGAGTCAAAATTTACGAAATTTTTTTATAGTTGGATGCTCTCACAAGTATTCGTAAAATGAATTAAGCAATTATAATCGTGATATTTCTAGGGTGATCAACATTGATTCCTCTGTCTCATTCTGCTTATAATCCAAACTTAAAAATTATGCCAAAGAAACGGACAGTTTGTAGGCAATTTTATCATCCAAGAAATGAGCTTTTAGCAAAGAGATTTACGATTATGACTGATACTAATACTGAGATTACGATTATGACAGATACTAATACCCATCTAAACGTAATGATCTAGCGGTGGAACAAGAACTCCAGAACTTGTTTGTTCTTTAGAAATGTATCCGACGTTAATATAAATTCTATTATTTTGGTATACACTTGTAATTTTTGAAGCGTTTAATTTATCGAAATAAACGTACATCTATACCTCTTAAACATACTAAGCAATAGAGTGCTCAAAAAATTATGGATAAAAAAATAAAAAACCTGTTTGAATTGAAGGGACGAGATTGCTATACTCATTGCTTGAAAATATGGTAAATTTTGAACTTCGACAAAAATTATAAATGTATTCGTTTTATATATTCTGTAAAGCTGAATCAGTGAAAACTACTGAAATGCCGTTTCAATTCAATGAATTATAATATTTACAGAATTTAGATAATAATTTACCGATATAGGTAACGACTAGATTGATAATCAATTAGTGATTAAATTTATACGGGATTCAATTAATGTTTAGTGAAATAATTTTAGTAAGAATTTAATATATTATTTTAATATTGAAATAAATTATAAAAATGAAATAATGTATTATATAAAAATAATCTAGTAATTGGGGAGAATAGGAGGAAGAGTTGCTCATACAGTTACAGTAAGTCACACAGTGGAAGCGAGGGGTAAAAGTAGAGAATTTATCCAACATTGTAACAATATTAATAGAATCCAATGATTTTCAATCATTGTAATTGTAGCTCTATATGACCACTGAGTATCAATTGTTATTTAATAAATCAACTATTTGATTAAAGCAATACAATTTAACTATATACATAGAAATTTTTTATCCTTGGATCACAGCGATTGGAAAACGCAAATAAAAGTAATTCATTCAAGCAGCGAAAGCACTTCGATAATTAAGATTCTCCGATATAAATAACGTACTTATATCCCATTAATTTCATTATCAAAGCGATCTTCGTTGTACGCCTCACCCAAGACGAGCAGTCGTCATGCGACAAAGGGCAAACGTCGTGATTTCTCGTGAAAAATGAATTTCAATGGTCACGCGAGCACCTCGGGGGTAGCTTTTGCTCATACCTCCATTTCGACTTGTGCGCTCACTCGGCAATCCACGCCAGCCGTATATTAGGTGCGCCCTCTTTATTAAATGTATACATATATATACTATATACGACTCGCGAGATTTATCCGAGTTCGATAATGTTATCGGGGGGACGATAACGCGCGTTTTGCCGACCTCGTATATTTTCTTGCAGCGATGGGACCTTTTAATGGTCGGCGGCGAGTGCATTGGTGCAAAGGTTGGTGCGAGGTTGGAGCAGGGGGGGGGGGGTAAGGAATAATTTCGGTATTACAAAATTGGACTTTAATTGACGGTTGCGACTTTCTGCCATCGGGATTATTAGGCCAGCCTGATATGTTGAAGACGATAACGTATTGTGAGTTGCGATGCGAGCCCGTTATTGTACATATACCTGCGCGACACTTCCAATGTAATATTCGTAAAACGGGTTCTGCACATAAGATTAGTTAGAATAATCACGATTTTAAATGTAACGAATGGATTATACTCCCGCCCCAATTCATATGCGCTATTTACTGTAATGGTCAGTAAAAATATATAATTTTAGTAATTCTTTGGTAATTGTTGACCCCAAATCATATTTCATTAAATTTTATTACTGTTGAAACTGATTTAATAGATGTAACAAAGGCATATGTCCATCCAGAAAAACAATCAGAATAGAAATAAAGCCATAATTAGATAAGTAACAGTAATTTCATGAACTTACATTAATCTCAAAATGATAAATTTTTATATTTAAGTGAATCATATGTTCTTCTACCGTATCTAGTACGTTGTTAACATATTTAAAATTATAATCCCGTATCTGCTGAGTTATTAACGTACTTCAGATTAGTCCTGAATTATCTTGATTTCTTTTCATTTCCAATTCATATTTTATATACTAATAGCATACTATTATAGCATACTACATTTACAGATTCTTTCATTGATTATATGTATTTGCATTGCCGCAATGTGAGGAGAAACCAAAAGATAAGCATCAAAGATATTTGAAAATGGGTTTATGCAGTTACATATGCCCTTGAAAATATGTGCATTTGACTAAAATAGCATTTACATACAATTAAGTAAATTTTGAGCATTAGGATTATCGACCGGAGGTCCGCGATTCTCTTTGCAAGTACAATTTAAGATTAAATAAAAACAAATGTAAATTCTTGGATGAGAAAATGCAATATTATCCCTACATAATCAATGCAATCTGAACACATAAAATGCAAGGTAAAATTTACGCGATCGTAAATGCATGGCGCCCATTAAATCAACTACAAGTCCACACATTAATCGAATTAATAAACTATTAATGAATATTTATGCACAAGTTAGGCAGTATAATTAAATCTCTATTGAATTTACTATACCTAAAAATTCTCCATTTATGTCGGAATACGACTCGTGATAAAACATTTGAAGTTATTCTACATAATTTGACTTTAAACTTTAAATAATGCACAAAAAAGAGAGAGAGAGAGAGTATTGTCAAATTGATAAAGCGAATTACACGTATAATTTTTGCATTACAAGTTTTTAACGTAAATAAAATATTTCACTTTCACCGCCCCAATATAGCACCATTCTACGTATATAATGTGCCATTCTCTTGAGAATAAAACGTAAAAAGGCTGAATCCCTCGTAGCTACCTAGGTTATGTCTAGGTTATTGATTCATTAAAAATACTTGATTTTAAACTGAACCGATATAGTTGATATAATTGAATTATGGCAAATAGAATCATTCCGCATTATTCAACCGACAGAATCTGACCAAAGTGGAACACGAAAGCTACTTTTGAATATCTCATCTTGAGAATGTATTTAATAAAAACTGCTCTGAGATACTTTGTAGGAAGAATCTTCTTTGCTAAACGAAGTCACATGTCCTAGCAAAAAAGCAGTGGTATCTAATTCAATGAAAACAAGGAATTTTAGCCGAATTACACGTACGACATTTCGAAATGAGTAAAATGAAAGAGTTAGCTCGTTGTTAACTGTTGGTGGAGAGGGTTCAGATGACATGAGCAACCATGAGCAATTATCGCGACATGTTCCGTATTAAAAGTGTCGCTTGAGAGAACACAAATCGAGTACGCTGGATATTTTTATCATAGATATTACTTCATTCTTATAGATCTTGAAGTTTTTGCTAGTATCCATTTTTGTCTTTCTCAGTATCGAATATTTTTATAAAGAAATGGTTGCAAAATTGATATTTATTATTCTCTATCACTCCGAAGTAATACAATTTGCGCAATTAAACAGGGTAATGCGAAGAAGACATGCACAGACCATTGCCAAAGATACTTTTGCAATAAATCAAAATTTCGCTCCATACAACTAGAATAGTTCCATATGTATTGTTTTATCGATCGTGAATGAAAATCATTCTCAAAGTCGACCGAACGTAGTAAAATCTAATTCTTTCGTCGGTGATGTGATTGTAATTCGAGACAATTATTCGAGAACTGAAAATTCAATTATATTATAAAAAAAATAATTATGTTTTCGTCGTACCATCTGATTATATGTGATAATGAAAACATTCAGAAACGATATATAGAGATCCAGTTGGGTAAAGTGGATAAAAATATACGGATCATATGGTATACTAAAACGGGAAGAGTTTGAATCTTGGATTTGGTTGTAACTTAAAAAGTCTTCTTTAATTTACCGAAAGAAAACATCTGCGCAGTCAATCTTCCAGTATCTCAAAAATATTCTCAATTAAAATTAGAGCAAATACGTGCTGTAGTAAATAATTTTCTTAAATTTTTTTTTATGAAAGTGTCGAAAAAATGAAGGAAACATACTATAAATTATATTCCATGCGTTGTTTGTAATTCCACAAATTTTAAAAAATATATCACACTTTATTAATTTTTTTTTATTGTAAAGAGCAACATCCATCACGTATTAAAAAATAAAAATAATATTTCTCATATATATTTAATCTTAGAACCAGCTCATAGACAAACAAAAAATAGAAGTTTCGGAAAACAGAAATTAATTTATTATGTCATCTTGTTTTCTTTATTCAGCAGATACTCAACTTTTTTTATCATAAATATTACTGCTGTTATCGTTTGTTAGATTTTGACTACGTTTCATAAAATATGAAAAAACTCATTATTATTTTTTATTACCTCACGGAGGGTACTCTTCATAATCAGCAATAAATCTTAAATTTGCTACTGCAAGTGTAGCATTGAATTTATATATGATTTTCATGCATTTTTTAATATATGCAATTCATGTATTTTGAAATTTTTATTGAATTTTTGATTAAAAAAGTTACACATAATGCGTGAAATATACATAATATTATGTTTTACTTATTTTTCAGATACTTTTATAAAGAAAATATAATGATTTTTATGGCACAGAATTCTGTACTAGGTGATTTAAGAAAATATAAATTATTTATTGCTCATGATTTAATCGCTCACAATTTTAATTCTTCATATCATTATCCTATCAAGGCATTGAAAAGAATGTCTGCATATATGTTCTATGTAGGTATATTAAGAAAGATTTTGCGAGTTACAGACAAATACAGGAGCCATACATGCCACTATCTTCTTATAACTCGAGTCCACGATTTACTAATGTTGCTCGAAGAGCAGAAAATCTGTACACCGGCCTTGATCGGTGTCAGTGAATTTTGGTATACATCACGGTGAAGCTAGAATCTTGCAAACGTACGTCGTTTAGTAAGCAATGCGATTGAGCAAATAATTGAATAACTATGCAATAAATAATCATATAGATAACTTTACCTTTTCCTTCAAACAGTTAAAAGAATAAATATAATATATTCGGTGATCGATTAAGAAGAATTTAGCTGAATACTTTATACACTTTAATACTAATTAAAATTCGAATGATTATATATTACTTATACTCGTAATTATGGTTGAATAGAATTTTGTAATTTTTTAACAAGCATATAATGATTTGCATATATTCTTTTATGATATTTGACACGAGTTACAAGCTCTGTAATTTCATTAATTTATTAAAGCCAGAGCTGAAACCGTGCGACACTTGAAAAAAAAAGTTTGTTTTAAAGTAGTTAGAGTTAAAATAATGTTATCATAAATAGAAAATAGTTATTCTTTGGAGTTCTGGCGTTATTTTCTAGTTAAAATACCTCTTAAGATGGGACCATGGCATGTAAAGAATGTAAAATTACGTAAAAATTACATATTATGGGAAAAGCATGTTATATAAGTTTACTTTTCTACTAGAAAACTACTATTTCTTCCTTTTTGATATAGAACTAACAATGTTTTCTTTTGCTTTATTATAATTTGATTAACAACCACTTACAAGCGCTCTTTCTATAAAAAATTAAAAAGAAAATAAAATTTTAATCTAGTTATTGATTATGTGCGAAATTATTATATTTATATTTCAAAATTTCTAAATGACTGAGATAATCCCTCAGAATGACTATAATTTTTTCGTTTTACAAATTTCACCCTTCTAAAACCCTTTCGAGGAATCGGTTATTTCTATCTATAACTATATGAATATATGTACATAAAATATAAAAGTGAAAAATCTTGATTATATTTCCAAATTTATTAAACGGAAAAAAATATCCCTGTTAAATTACTTCCGTTATATAGGGTAATATGTGGGGTTCATGCCATTTTTATATTATCAATAAATACTCTCAGTCACTCTACAAGCTTAAAATTTTTATAATCTGTCAATATTCAATCTTAGATAAGGGTTGCTTCTGTTATATTATCAGAAAAAAAACTAAGAAAAATTCTCTCCGACGTGATCTCCACTATACTATTTCACGCGATTTTTTCATACTTTCGGCACAATTTATCGAATTTTCATCAAAATCATAAAAAGTTTCACCCAAGTGTTAAAGAGGGAGTTTAATTCCGAAAATTAGCATAGTCTACCTAAATATGTATGTATATATATATATACACCCAAGCCTCGCGGCGCTCGACGGAGGCGTAATTCGCAAATAATACAAACTGGGTGCCATGGTACGTGAGATTTTTGCAATTAATTAATGACTCAATTACGCCGGGGTGGATATTTGATTGGAAAGCACTTAACGATCTCGAATTGGTATAACAATTTATTCGACGCTTTCGCAGCTATATAATATCCGCGCGCTTATCATACTGTAAATGATGGTGAACTTTTAACGATGAAATAGAGATTTGGTAAATAATCGAGTAAGTTTGCTGTTTGTAAATATTTATAGAACTATTTAATTTACTATAAAGCTCGATTTAATCGATTTATTATGTCGGTCTTCATATCGAATAATTTGGATATAGCTATGAACATTCGTATATCTTTATTTATAACTGAGTTATTCGGAACAAAACTATATATATGCTTGGATCGAATCCATTTCGGTTAAGTTATCCTGTCGATTAAAATATTTGAAATCGCTGACAAAGTACTTCCGCGCGTTACTCTCAACCGGATAATTAATTTAAACCATAATTCAAACTTTTGCTATCTGTTACGAGCACTACAATACTAATACTTCGAATCATCCATTAATTAAGATATGATTGTGAACTACTAACCATTTATACGAACGTGTAACTTATCGTCACGAATCTCAAGGAATTCCAATAAAATTGTTTATTCTAAGGGTCATTTGATGAAGATGCAAATAAATGCTGTTTGTTAACTTTCCAGACAGTTTCTTCTGAATTCTAATAAGATTAATGATTCTATGACGACAACAAATCCTTGCATCTGCAAGGTTGAGAATTGATCAATTCTTGTCGACTAACATTATCTTCTTAGAAAAATACTCCAAAGTAACAGCGACAAAAGTCTCTAAAGGAACGATTGCATTGTATTGCGTAAGCTATATCAAAACCGAGTGGATGAAGAATATTTGAACATAAAAACCAGTTAAAAATCCGATGTAACGCTCTTCCATTATCCAACGTTCCTCCACATCAGTAACAAACGTCGACCATCCCGATAATTACCCTCGACGCTGATCTTGCGTCAAGCGCGATTGTAAAATGTGACAACAACGTCCTAAAACATATGGGACGATACGTTACCACTTTCACGTACAACCCACTCCTCCTCCTCAACGTCCGCTTTCGCGATCACGCGGACTATAGAACCAATCAGGCCGATATACACTAAGCGCTCCCATATCCATGCCGTATACGTATTATACGCGGAGGATTCACGGCATAGCGCGTGGGAATAGCCGAGATTCCCTGCGACGCGCCGCTGCACGCACAGAGCTCCTCAAGTGGATTCTGCTGGCGCGCGCCTCGCCCGCGCGGAGCCGCGGCGATCGATTAACCAAGCGCTGCACCAGCGCCTGACACATATATTTATATAGGATTATGCGCGAAATCGAGTGAGGACGCATTTCCGAAGGTCGAAAAACTCCTCCAGTTTTCTTATCCACTTCTGCTCTCTTTGTTGCAAGGAAACCGCGTATGAGGAAAAAGAGGAGGGATAGAGAGGGGGAGAAAGACAGACATAGCGGGAGAGAGAGAGAGAGAGAGAGAGAGAGAGAGAGAGACGACCTTGCAAAAGGCGAAATTCAACGATACGATCTAGGGTCCAAAAATCCGGAGCGATTATTTCACCCCCTACTCCCCGCGTCCCGGACTTCTGCTCTATATTTTTATGTTTTTCCATTAAAAGTTTGCGCGAGGGGGACAGAATTACGAATCGAGCCGCGATACTTTACAGCGAATCCGTATCCAGAGGGGGTGAGGTGCGTTTTTTTATTTTTGAATCTTTGTCTTTTCATATATATATACGCATACAGATTACGCGTGCCGTTAAAAAGTTTCGCGATAGATACTTTTTAGTATTATAGCTGCAATGCAGAGCTCCCAATAACATAAATCATTAGAAAGAACCAACATTTTTGAGCATTTGAAGTTTTTTGAATTTCGAATGTATTTCCCCTTTACCACATATATATACATATAGTAATATGTACAAAGTTTCAATTTATTCATGCGTGATTATCTAACTGTTTCGATATTTTATGGAAACAAAGTGCAAATCTTTTAAGTTTAGGTGATAAATTTTATTGATTTTTGGCATTAGGTAGCAAAAGTTTAAACTATAGCACTTTCAATTTTTACAACTATAATGTATTAAATTTATGCGCTTGAGTGTAATTTTGTCAAAATGAAATATTGTCTACAATAAAATAAAAGTACTCTAATCTTTACGCAAGACGGAATTCTAAAAATAATTTTAAACATTTATTTTTTATTACGATGAAATTTTGTATTACGATGAACAATCACGATTAATTACCATAGTATAACTAATATGCACTAAAATGTATATAAGAATATACTTGTGATTACATCAGTCATTTTTCCGTGAAATTTTATCCTGAGTATTACAGTGGGATTCACAAAAATTGAATAAAACAATGCCCAGGCAGCGAGTATCAGCAATCGCTGAAATTCCATCAGAAAATAAAATCCATCTATCACAATCTGAAATACGAATCTCTACGATTCGAGCAAATACTACGGTGGGTGCCACTCAGGGCTAGGACAAAAAAGGGTCTCCCCCCATTCCATCCGCCCAAAAAGAAAGTTAGTGAAACTGTCGCAGAGTTCAGCTTCCAAAGCAATCCATTGTTAATTGAATGCCGCCGCCCGCCCCGTCCAGCTCGAGGGAAAATAGGACTAAAGGATCGGGGCCAGAGAATAAATAATCGAAACGTCATCGGGGGAGAGGACGCGAGTGTAACCAGAAACCCCTCGAGCTCCGCGATCAATGGCCCATCAGAGCCACGGGACGGTCAGTTGGAAAAATCTATATATAGTATATGCCACTGTTGCGGATGACGCGCTGCTTTATTGTATATCAAGCTGTGCCTCCATTTTGATGAAAAAAGAAAAAAATAGTACCTGCAACCGATCTTATGGTAAATGGTCCTCGATGAATTTTGGTAAAAACTTTGAGAATTACTTCTTCTAAGCATGTCGATGAAAATTGCTCTCGTACGTGAGTCAATTGCACGGAAAGTTTTGCTGCATATTACGTACGTATACTGCAGATATGTTAAAGCACTCGATTTATCAACGGGATCGGCAAACTATGAGAATTGAGCTTATCACTTACTTAATTTGTCTTATTACATACTTATTTTACAGTAAGTTTCTTCATTGGAGTTCAGATACGAAGATGTACTAAACCGGTACATTGCTCACACTCGGTTCCGTCTCGAAGCCATGGAATCCTACTAGTAAAGAATTATACGTGCACGTGCACGTGCGCTTTTCACCGTGCAACTAGTAAAGGCAACGATGATTAACGGGCTCGATTCTGATTTGATCGTTGACCAGTTCGTCTCAGCAATGGTAAAGGCTGACTTAAAAAGCGCCCATACGAGAACTTCTATACTCGCATCGATATGCTCTAGAAGAAATTATTCTCAAATGTTTTAGCAAAATTCACAGAGAGCCTTTTTCCACAAGATCAGCTCCGGGATCCTTTATGGACGTTCGCCTCTGTTTAGTTTATCCATTGGAGTACAGCTCATACATTATTAATGGCATCGGCCGATATATAACAGCGATATGGAGCGAGCACAATGCATCCGTGTGCGTGCGCTCGCGCGTCCGTGCGCCACGTTACGCTCTTTCTTTTATCTCTACGCCGCGTTACGGCTTATCTTCCGCAACGACCGCGGCGCTCGCGGCTTATACACTCGTATATGGTATGGATGTTTTAAAAAAAATTTTCCCCCAAAATCTGTATAAAGTTCAACCCAATGATCGATGTAAACATTAGTACGCAAAGAAGATGAAGAAGAAAAAGGAAAGAATACGAGATTGGTTTACGCGAACTTTAAACGCTCCTCTATATACATTTACCATCGATCCCTTATATATGTGCGAGAAATCTACTCGGTCGCTCGCGAATTTTTATACATTATTCAGGAGGGCGGCGTATAGCCGCTCCGCGCTCAGCGAACTTTATTGAATAAACGGTCATTTTTAAGCGCTCGTCAGTCGCTCGTACGCGATTGATGCTTTATTCATTGACATAACGACGAACATATTATGCGCGAGGGCGCGATTTATATCAAATATTGAAATTAGTTTCATTTTATTACACGTGCATGATACCAAATTTCTCTCGTGTATATGAAAATATATATCCGCAGAGCCTTTAACTTTTTTATGGCCGAATTATTTATCATAGAAACAAAGTATATATCGAAATAAAGTATACGTAGGTCGGTATTTCAAGCGAAATACTAACTCAATAATATTTAATATTGGACAATTTATTTGTAATACCTCGATATACGTTGAAAATACAATAAAATTTTTTGTATTGTTTGATGTTATAAAATATTGAAAATATGATAAATCTATTGAAAAATTGGTGAAATATTCTTTGAAATAACAAATTTTAAATAGTTCATTCGCGCTAGTATACCTTTGAAGCTTTCCCTATGTTCTGGACAGAAAGTAGTGACAAATATTTTTTGGATCATAATTTTTCTTTTTTATGTTTCGTAAATAACTTTTTACGAGGTGTAAATTGTTGAATTTCGATTTCACCTCCAAATAGCTGTACGAAATTCAAAAAAATTTTTTCCAAAATTAATGAGCCTTAAAGAAATAAAGTCAAAAAGTAAAATATTTAAAGATTTACCTGCACGTAATTTTTGTTAAAATTGTATGTTTTCATTGGTACAGATCTAATTTAATATCTCAGTTATTAGAAGGACTTTTAATTCGTATATTCATTATTAAAATCTACGACTATGAAAATTTTTCATCTGATATTGACTTTTACTAATGAATAAGTAAATATTGATTTGTTGATAAAAAAAATTCAATCGATGAATATATTTTTATAAAAAATAGAAACGGACAAATATCTTTAGATAATCATACTGATATATATATATATATATATATATATATATATATATATATATATATATATATATATTACAACCGCTTATTACAAACCTCTTGAAGAAAATTTGCGATAAACACAATTGTATAGTGACACTACGACGACAATCACAATTTTAGCGTTTATGTTGGGAAATATTAAAGATTTTCAAATTTTTGTTAAACAAAAACCGTTAATCATATTCAATCTGTATGTTTTTCTTAGATATTTTTTTATTACAACATTAGATTTTCTGAGGAAAATTGGTAAAAAATTCTTATCTACGTTCTTCATACCATGGAGATGATCTTTGCATTGTTTTTCGTGGAAAAAATTACCTTTACTGCAATTTTCTTTAGTCTTACTGTAATATCTTACTAAATTATTGAAAATGAAATTCATAAAAATGATTCATGTGAATATTTCAGGTTTCTCGAACATAAAATAATGTTGCCACCAATTAGTCCAAGCACACCAGAGAACTGCCTTAGCAAATTTAAAGTTCCTTCAGTAAATCGATGTGACTTTATGTTTTTTGATTCGCTGAATCGATTTTTTGAGATTACTAGTCCCAACAATTGTCCTTTGCGATAGAAGGCCCATTTTTGTCACAAACTGATTATTATTTAAAAAAATAAAATAAATGTTATTATGTAATGTAATCACTTTGATAAATAACTACATGTAAAAAAATTTGTCTTTCTTGAGAGACAAATTTTTCTCTCTTGAATTTTTTTCGTACAAACTAAATTTCAAGAAAATATGACGCCGGGGCATTAATCGATTGGCACCTCGCGTGATCATGAATTTCTGCTGAAGTAATAAAGATAATAAGGCTTTATCATACACTAAATTATTTATTATTAATCAAAGAATAATTTTATGAACTTTGCTTCTTTTATTTTAAAAGAAAACGATCAATTTTTTTATAAACAAATAAAATTAGACTATTTTGCAAAAAAATGGACTTTACCTCGAAAACGACCAGGTTTGGGGCCTTAAAACCTTGAAAAATCGATTTAGAGCATTAAAAAATATTACACCAAATTATCGAGTAGACCTGAAATTCTATACGGAACATTTTCTGTATGTCCGGTGTTTTACACTACGCATTCACTATTTATTTGCGAATTTATTTTTATTGAAAATTTCTAAGCTTAATATGTCTTCTTTTAGAGATGAAGCAATAATCTATCAGTGTCATTTCACAATATTAGGATAAAATATGCAAAATAGTGAATGCGGATTCCTTAAATTTACAAAATGAGCAAAAAGTACAAGTTTTTATTTGTTCATAACAAAGTTTGGTCCTTCTTATTTCAACTTAAAAAAAGACATGAATAGAATTACTCTTTAATTAATAACGAACAATTTCGTGTACGGTAAAGCTTTATTATCTTCATTACTTCAGCAGAAATAAGTTTTGAAATACACGATCACGGAAGGTGCTGATAGAATAAGGCCCCGGCGTCATTTTGTCTTGAAATATAGTTTGTACAAAAAATTATTTTTGTATATATATTATATATATATATATATATATATATATATATATATAGTTTTTACAATTAAAATATTTAATATGTATATCGTTTTTACATATAATTATGTATCAGAATGAGTAGCTTATATAATAAAATTTATTTTATTCTTTTGAAAAATAATCAGTTTATGACAAAAATGAGCCTTGTCTCGGAAAGGACCAATTTTTACGTCTGGTAACCTCGAAAAATTGATTCAACTCACCAATTAACATAAGGTAAAATCAATGTATCTAAGGGATTTAGAATTATCTACTGTAACTCTCGTATAAGCCCGGACTAAATTTGTTCAGGCATTTGCGTAATTATTGGCTCATATTAAACATGTATATATTTTTCCCCAAATTTTTCTTGAATTACTATTTTCAAAAACTATGTGAAATAGATTATATGATTACTTTATGCTATACTTTATTGAAAGAGCGATAAAAAAGAGGAGCACAAATATGTTCTTACTTATACTGTAAAAGAAATCCATTTACTTTAAATGAATTGGAAATAGTGCTTGACAAAATATAGAAAAATTCAATTTTTGTCATCTCAAAAGTTTAAATTTGTCGTGTATTTTTCTATGAATATAAAGTATTGAATTTACAATAATTTACTTGCTTAGTAAAATTTTATTTTATCGTTTAATTGTAAACAGTATAATTGTTTAAAAGTGATAGTGGAATTGCATTTTTACGTTAAATTTGAAGTAGTTCAACGTAAAATAAGAATATAACGAAAATACTAATAAAATTTGTATTAAACAATATTTATTAAATATCGGATATGCAGTACAGTAGATATACCAGTAGGATTTCAAATAACAAAACTTTTTCACTTTAGTCCTTATAATCCAAATTATATCATTATTATTCTTAAATTTGATGAAAATTTTTTTATTTTAATTTATACACGCTATTGAATATACTTTTACACTACTTATTTTTAAATTGTAGAGATTTTCTCAACTGATCAAATATAATTACATTCTAAAATAAGTCTATCAACATATCAGCGTATATTATTTAGCCAGGCGAGTACTTTGCAAAAACTACGATTTCAATCGACATTTTTCGCAACGCACGTCACGCGAGCTTCATCAGAATTCGCCGAAATATAATCAATCCCATCTTTTCGCGAAATTCGCCCAGTCTCGAAAAATCACGAAGACCGTGGAAGCGGGGCGACGAGAGCGCGCACAGCTTAACGTCGCGTGGGACGCGCTCGCCGTGCCATTTTCAACAGGCGATGCTCCATCCGAAGTTGATACACTCCCCGTACCTCGAGCACGATAGAATTTCCGCGCGAAATTCCATTTTTACAAAACCGTCTGCTCTTCGACGACATGCGCGCGCGCGCGCGCCAGATTAATCAAAATTCCATCAGCGCTTTCGACCCCCCCCCCCATCCTTCCGACCCACGCGGGGAGAATAGGGTCGGTACCACCGCGATTTCCGCGGTACGCGCGAGTGCGACGGAGTATGGCGGACAAAAAGCTTTGGTTTAAAGTAACGGCGAGGGGGGAGTAGTGGGGGACAAACGCCGCTCGCCCGACCCGATTCACATATAATCCCCCGTCGAGATTCCCTCTCTTATACGTATGCATATGCATATATCTGGAGCCCCTTTCGAGGAGCCATCGGCCTTTCTTCCTCGCGCGCTCGGCACCGAATCGAGGGCATTTTATGCAGCCAATGGGGAAATGGGCGGAGTTATCTTGGCTTAAACCCTCTCGCGCGTGCATAGAATATAATGAATATATCTCTGTGTATAATCAGTAGAGAAGAACGGCGCACGAATTGCAAAATTCAGGCACACAATAGCGCAAGTCTTACGAAAGCCAATGCTCCTATAGCTAGGAGCTGATTGTCACAAGGTTTCGAGCTCTATAGGATAAGCTAGGATCTTCGAGTTCGCAAAATTATAGGAGAAAGAGTTTTGCCAAAGTTGAGAAGCTTTGTAGACGTTTTCTTGGCAAAGAAAACGTCTACGGCATGTACGCGGACACCACCGAATGAAAAAAAAAAATGGTCGATTTGAGTATACAAATAACACAGTGTTCAAATGAAGGGAACTGACATTATTATTAAAAATTTAGTGTTCATCTACGTTACATATTTGTTAATCATGTTAAACGCGAGTATGTAATGCAGGTACCAGCTCGAGAATGTAGGCTCGAAGGTTCGCTTTGCGCGCTCTTATGGAAATGCGGGCGCGTGGCACTCGGGTGGGTAGGAATTTCGGCTAATTGACGTAATGCTGCAATAACTCATATCTGGATTTAACGAATTTCCAATGAAATAGGGATTTTCAGCTGTATTAACCGATATTATGAACGAATGCGCATATCTTGCCTGCGTGATTCTCGTATGGACATTACAAAATAAGCTTGGATTTGTTATATATAAAAATATGTACACAATATTATATTAAAAAAAAAAAAAAAACACTGTACCTTATTTTTGCACGATGCATATATAAATATATATATATATATATATATATATATATATATATATATATATATATATATATATATATATATATATACATATATATATATATATATATATATATATATATATATATATATATTCTGCAGAATATATTTATTTATATTTCTGCATTCTGCAGAAATATCTATATCTGTGTATATATACAGATATTGATATTGATGGACAATCTCATTCAATCTTTAATTGGATAAAGGTGGTGGGGACAGTCAGATTGCACTTCACTAATAAAGAATTATTTCAACTAATATATTTTTATTTTTGATTAGTCTACGGACGTGATTTTAAACAAGGACAGTCTGACTGCCATTATATTTTTCAATCAATTATATATTGATGTGGATTAGTATTGATATAAATATATATTGATATTATTATGTATTAATTTTAATTTATTTAATTGGACTGCAAGACCAATAGAAATATTTATTAATTTATATATATATATATACGTATGTATATATATTATAGAAATAAGCTTAATTAGTTCGTATGATGTATGATATATCTGACGCTTCAATCTACAACAGTTAAAAGCGCACGTATCGAGAAAATATGACTCTCCGCACTTTGCTCGGTTGCCTTTTATCGCCGTAGAAGACCGATGATGTAAAATTCAATACGAAACGTGTATAAGATAATTCGAGCGCGATATCTTAATTACACTGGGAGAGATAGAGAGGACATAGGTCAATGGATGACCCTATATATACCTCCACCGTTATGTATTGCAAATCGTTCATTTGGAAATACCATCGTCTTCCACATGCATTTCTTAAAAACTACATAAACACCCACACACGTACGCACCCGCACCCACGCATACACGCATATACTCACTCTCAGCGACACACACGCGTGCATACATATGCTATATAGATACATATATATTAAATTTTTTTCAATGCATCGTAAGCGTCAAGGTAATTAGCTGTTCAGGAGCATCGCCGTATCCACCTTATTCGTAACCAATCGCGCGAAACGGGAGATTCGCTTTAAAAAAGAACGAGCCGGCGCAGCGAGATGCGCGCGCTCGATTAAAAAATGAGTTCGCCATGCAATTGAATTCCGCTTCGAATATATTGACAGATATTCGCACTATATACTTCTGAGTTTAACGGATCATAAAAACGTTTTCTACCCTATATACGGCGTGTATATATATATATATATATATATATATATATATATATATTTCAATTAACGCTTGCCACCGAAAATATCTTCTCGCCCGTGTACAATCTGGCGGACCGGTTATAATTACAAGTAAAGCTTTTTGTATGAAAACTTAAGCTAAAGTTCTGATTTTGCTATATATTTAAGAAGATTCTAACTCGCCATTCTCAAAGTAATGAGATTTAATCTAATCACTTTTTAAATCTGTTTCCGCTTCCTTTACAATTTTTTTTCTCATATAAACCTTAGAAATAAAAATTGTATTTCCCGCAACTGTCAGACTTCATCACAGGGATCATAGAAATACTTTTCAAATTACTAACAAGCATGATTAAATATCGTTTTTTACCGATCAGAATTATGCATTGTATTGAAAATATCAATCAAATCTTTACATATTGCAATTTCGGTGCAGAATTTTTTAATTTTGAATTTCGAGTCGAACGAATGATTAAATAAAATTTCATAAACTAAGCTCAAATTTCGTACAAATATAAATAATATATGAATCATTTAGAAGTTGTACTGCTTTACAAATGATTTTTCTCGAAAATTGAATTATTTGAATTTATTTGAATTGAAAATTGAGTTATCTTAAGTTAATTTTTTCTAAATGAGTCTCCAAAAATTTTCCAGTAATTTGACTCGTACTAACACCATTCGAAGTAAACAAGTCTGAATTTAGTCTTTAACATAATGATATTGATATTATGTATTTATGTATGTGTATATATATATATATATATATATATATATATATATATATATATCATGTACGATTCAGTAGCAATTAAAAAATATAAGGTGCGAAAAAAGGTTCTGTCGGTATAAAACGACTCATTATCACTGACTGCGACTATATCTATATAGATATATAGAAACACCGGGTGGGGTCGTCAAAGTTTAAAGCAAATCTCTTTGCACTGTAGATCGACGAGCGCAGCGTATAGTCGTTGTCATTGTCGCGGGCCGTCGACTCGTCAGCCATCCGAGCTTATCGAACTGCACCACTCCTATCATGCGGCAAAGAGAGAGAGAGAGAGAGAGGGAGAGAGTTTGCATAAACATCCCGCACCGTGAAAAGGAGGGGAAATTTAACAGTGTCAGTATAGGTGCAACGATTCTGGGGTGGAGCACCGCGCCCGTCGTTCGCCTCGTTGCGCGTTTTCGTCAACAATACCTATACATAAGTGAGAAACGTGGTGGTCTGCCTCGTGAGATAATTCATAATACTCTCGACCGTTCCGTACGAGACGTACGCGAGGCTCAAAAATTAACTTACACACTTGCGTGAAACTGTATTTTGCTTACATCGCCATGGCGCGGCGTGTAAAATTTCGATAAAGTCGTGATTTTGAGGTTAATGCGACATAAAAAGTAGTTATAAACATAAACCAGTAATTATACGTGTATTAAAAAAAAAAAAAAGAAAAGAAAAACAACAACAACCGTATATTATATTGATTTCTATAGTTTTCAATCATATTTGCATTTTAAATTTGCGCTCAACGTAATCGTTCCACTTAAAGGCACGTAACCACCATTATTTATCGAGTAATCTAGCGGCGAGGCACTTTTTCAAACTTACTTTTAGAAAGTTAAATTACGCTTTACGGCCCTATTTCTCCTCCTTTTGTTTTAACGTCAAACGGTCGTATTTAGTTTAGCGTTACACCGATAAAATTACGTAACGTAATACAGCGTGAAATTGCGGTGTTTATCACAGTATTAATTGCAGAGCTTTTTCAATGTTAGTTCGTTCCTTTTTCAATGAACACGCTCGTGAAGAGTACGTAAATACGGAAGCGGCAAAAAATTTAGGAATGCAAGAAATCTTTCGCGTAACATTATTGCGGAATGTGAAGCAATGCCCTCGTAATGCCGAAGTTATCGATTAGCCGTGAATCTCTCTGCCGGCCTTCAAAATCGTTAAACCCTCCGCGGTGACCGCGTGAATTCGTCAAATAATAGGCCGTAGCGCAATCGTTCTTCAAATTTCAGACTCTGCTTCGGGCGCCCCCGCGACTCGCTCTGCCACCGCATAAACACCGCGGAAATTATACAATAGTTCGGCTGAAATGGACACGAGGGTATCGGGCAAAGTGGTGCACCCAGCCGATATTCCTCTACATATACGAACATATACACGTATATACATTAAGCTACTGTTGACAAACAAGCGCGTCAGCGCGTTCGCCGCGCACGCACACGCTCGTATTTACAGCTGACGTGCGCGTGCCGATCCCGTGCGCGCGCGCACACACATGCATACGCGCACCATCGTTGCACTGACACACATTTGCGGCGGGGGGGGGATTGAGGAGGGGGGTGGCAAGTCCACGCTGGAGGGTGGGTGGCGGAACTCTCAGCACGCGCGGAGAGCGCCGAAACTCGGTGGCGGGCCGACGGCTAACGCCATTTTCGGGCGTCAGCCCGTCTGGCTATCACTCGGGTACGGAAGGGGGGGAGGGCGTGGAACACGGCACCAGCTCCTGAACAACAACCCGCGCACTTCGGTAGCGTGCTCGATTGCTTGCATGCGCGTGGGTACTCTGTGTGTGTTTGTATGGGTGTGTGTGTGTATGGGTGTGTGTGTGTGTGTGTGTGTGTGTGTGTGTGTGTGTGTGTGTGTAACGAGCGCGCGCGCGCGCGTGGCACGTGACGGTCCCCCGTGGTCCCTTTCGTCCTCGGTGCCGCCTCTCGAGATAACGAGATAACGAGAGAACGGAAGAAAGTGAGAGAGAGAGAAAGGAGAGCCACTCGCCCGCGCGCTCGCTACCGCGTTTACGCGCGTTACTACAGCGGGACTACATAAAGCCAGCGTACCGCGCGGGAGCGATCGCAACGACGCTCCGATGATGCGTGCGTGCAGACTTACGTGCTGGGCGCTGGGCGGACGGGCCGTGACTGACTGCACCCCCTCCCGGAGGTTCGCCCTCCGGCTCCTCCGGCGGACACGGGGGTGGTGATGGCGAGGGGAGGGGGCGGAGGTGGCGGCGATGGCCGGCAGGGAGCAAAACGGGCGGGTGGTTCGGCTGCGCATGCCCCGCCGCCCGCGCGTGCACTTGCGCGCCGCGGGAGAGGAGGCTCGTGCAGCGTCGCGCACCCCCCGGGCGGGAGCAGGGGTTGATCTCTCTGTCCCTCTCTCTCTCTCACGGCTTCTCGGCCCGAGCCACGCTCATGGGAATTTCGTCCGCGCGCGGCGTGGGGCGAGGGGCAAAGAGACCGAGTTCTTAATCCGCCTCCTATCCTCGATTCTGGAGAGGAGGACAGTTTTGGTGGACTTCGCATTTTTATGGAGACTTGCACAAGAACAGTTCGACTTTTTATATACAAGAGAACAGGGATCAACCTCCGATGGCCGATCGATACAAGAAATTCTGTACAGAATTTTATATCTGTTTTAGAAACACATCGTAGGCCTCTCGATTAACAACCCTATTTGTGAATTGTGTATGCCTGTATATATATATATATATATATATATATATATATATATATATATATATATATATATATATATATGAAAGAAAATTCATGCATAAAATTTGTAGACCTTATCCAAAGTTCAGGATGTGCAAAAATTTAAGCGATTAATTAGAATATTGGACGCGAATTGGATGTAAACTTGATTTGTGCTCTGATGACTTTATTTTTTATTGAACAAAAATTATACCTCTTCTGTTCAAAATTCATTAGATTCAATTTAAAATACCAACAATGATAATAATTTCACCGTTCATTAACGCATTCATTTTACAATCTTAGTGTTTTTTCTAAAAATCCTGTCATCATTGGAATAAATAACGACTTATTTGATTTCTAATAAGACTTAATTGCATAATAATTAAAGATTCGTATACGTTACAATCAATTTCTAAACTTCTGTTGATAGCATTTATACATGAATTATTTTTACTTTATAGATATTACTTACATTATTTTGAAAAAATTTCAATGTCATTAAAATTTGTTTGAATACTATATATACAATTAATATTGTATTAATAAATAAATGTGTTTATTCGTAAAAAATGCAAGTAAAATTACTTTTTATTATAATCTTTATATTAACCAATAATAAGAATAATATTAATAACAATTATCGAAAATAAACAGCTAAAATTTGCAGTTTAAGCATATATATAATTTACGATGTGCATGTGTGCATATCATCCAGAAAGAGAATTTTACGCCTAATAAAGAAAATTGTAAAAAGGTATATGTGAAAGACTAGTACGCAAAGTATTAAACGCGTGAAAGAGAATTATCAATTCTCCCATTTCCTACCGAAGGTTTAAAAATCTTATCAGCAAATGTTAATTAAATAATTAAGCAAATCATTCTAATATTTAATTTTAATAAAAAGGAAAGAAACAATTTTAATAAGTTGAAAGCTAAAATTTTATGATAATTATAGTGAAGAAAAATCGAAAGCGATTAAATTTTTTAATCGTAAAAGTTAAATGACGCCATAACAATTCAAATGCTTATTAAAGGTGTAATAGCACTATGAATCTATTTTGTTAGTAGGACAGTCGTTTGTATAAAAAATTACAGGAGATTATTACCGTCATACAAGAAATATAAATTCTAAGTCAATGTTCAAAATTATCAAAATATTTTATACAAACCGATGATTAATTGAGTAAAGTTTTTGAACGATAAGGTTAGCCTCGGGATCTGACAGTATTTTATTATCATTATTATTCTTCTCTTATGACATTTAAAGCTGCTCTATTTGTGCTCTCCAATAGTAGTGTTACTCAGAAACAGAGGACTACGATGTTTTCTCGAATAAAGCACGTGTACATTTTTTTTACAGCACTGCCTGTGTCCATGGGTCAATATACCAGGATTAAACTAGGACCACCGAAATTCCGTGGCTAAAGTGGTCGAAAATATCTTAACGTTACAAGACTTTCCTGGTCCACGAAAGCAGGCTTGATTAAGACCTATGGAACGGTATAAGTAATTAGTATAGTGTAACCCTTAAAGAATATCCTTATGAACGGTCCCAGCTATACATTCGTACCATCGAATGGTCAGTGATTTTAGCGAGATCGAAACCCCTATACGCTTCAACTAGACTCCAACCGTAGATGCCAGCTGGCGAAAACTTTGGGCTATGAGTTTGCGTATTACGATAGGACAGATTAGAAAATCATTTCACTAACCAATATAAAACATTATTATTGTTGTTGTTGTTATTGATTGTGCGGTTGTTCTTACTATGATTGTTATACTATTATAATATTATTAATATTATACTAGCCTAATGTTATGCTGCGTGACATTAGAAGAATTGTCACTAAAAAGTGTATTTATAAAACGACTAGCATCCTCTGTCTCGACTTCACCCGAAATAATAATTTAACTGATTTATTAAACAATTCAATAATCTACATGTAAAAAATACTACATGTATAAATCTATATTCTTATAGATAATTTTAACTATTCTCAGTTCCGTATAAAAAAGTGCTGTGTCAGCGTTCGCATCAATACGATCATTAAAGATCCTTTTTTTGTTTCAATAGCAGACGGTATCAGTAGCTAAATGTTTGCATTTTTAATTTATAATACGAAAATATAATATATATATATAATATACGACTTTTACGGGGAAATATTGTACTTTTGTGTTCGGACGATAGAATACGATGCCCCGACATACCTGGACATCGCATCTTAGACCGAATACGAAATTCCTCGCAGAAATTAGGAAAGTCACCTGAACATCGTATCGACATCGTATACTCGTATGTAGCGTTTTTGACAGAAATGATGATATATATACAAATTTTTGAAATTATAGGTAACTCTTTCTATTTTGCCATAATTTTTTATTTAATTTGAAAATGAAAACATAGCCTATGTCGATTCGAAGATAATATATTTCGAATATCAAAGCAATCAGTTCAGCGATAGAGACACAGAGAGCGAGAGAGAGAGACAGGAACAGAGACACACAGAGAGAGAGAGAGAGAGAGAGAGAGAATTTTCCTACATAAGAGAAAATAAAATGTTCAAAAGACGTCCAAGGTGATGAGAATATCAGATTATTCTGAAGAACAAAAATAAGGCTAATACCGACTAAAATCACAGCATCTTTAGGATACAAATCCGAAACAAGTTCGCCTAACCTCCTGCTGGCCGCTGGTGAAACTAACTGCTAGGAGCGTTAACTGTATAGACGCATTGTACTAGTTTACTACACACACGATATGCGGAGTCGACACCGAACTCGGTTCATTATACCCACCAAATTATAATATGCCGTTTATAATTTATTCGTGAAAGTAAGATAATTTACAACAAAACACCTAGCCTGTAGCCTTTCGAAAATAATGTAGAATATATATTTCGAATTTCCGAGCAATTGGTTCAGGAGTTTTTTTGTTTATCGTGTACAAACAAAAACTCGCTTTATCTTTATAAATTATTATAAAGTATGATAAAAGCTGGGACACGTTCTTTCTGCTTATAAATTAAAGAGACAAATGAGTTAAAAGTTTTATGTTTTAAAAGACTATGATTTATTTTTATTATAGTTCCAATAACTCTGATTCACGCGCGTTACTTAAATGCTCAGAGTTTTCTTTCAAAATGGTTTCGGACCAAAGAGTTTGTTCCATAAGTGTACCTAAATATTATATGTTATAAATTAAGGTCGAGACCATGCAGAATTCCGATCAAAGAAATCCAGATATATTCTCGAACATGATATAAGAAAGAAGAAATATAGATTGAAAGAAGTAGTAATAACAGTAGTTAATCTTTATCCTCTAATGTATTATACTAAAATACTGACCGTCTAACTATCAGTATTTTAGTATACTATATTATAGGAAAAAGTCTGTTGATCGATAAAAATATTTATTAATTTAATTCAAAACAGTCGATAAAAATACAATTTTCAATTTTTAATTACAGTATTTTTATTCAATTGTAAAAATGTTACTGGATCCGTGGAAGATCAACGAGATAAATAGGTAGACATATACTTAATATTTATCATCCGTATATTTTGTTGTACAGCAAATATAAATAATGCATTAACAAAAATTCATGTAACAAAGGATAATTATATATATCTAAATAAGATAACAGAATAGATTTTAAGAAATCAACTGAAATATAAACTTTACAGATAAACCGGTTTCATAAAAGGTATTTTATGTTATGACTATATTTACTAGTTTACACAGAATTCTCTTTATATAAAAAAAAGGGTACTTCGTTCACGACTACTCACAATAAACTCATTAGTAAGACAGTGGTAAGCTTTCTTTCAATATCCTGCATAGATATAACTTTTAAAAATATTATTTTTGTATGCAAGAAAAGGATAAAACTAAACGCTCTTGCTTTGTTACTATTATATCATTAGCTGTAAAATAAAATTTCGAGACAAATAAAATGTAGTAAGTAAAATTTTTAGTCTCTACTAACGTTAAATTGTTCAATACCATTGAAACTTTACAACTTAATCTTAGATACTCCATATAATTTAATAATAATTAATTTATTAACAAAAAAATTCTATATCAATAACATTAAGCGTACCTTTTATTTATTCTGTGCTTCACTTCGCTTAAACCTGTTTTATTTGAAAATCTTACATTCAACAGATAGTCATATTTTTAAATTTGAATTTTCTTTTCTATTAGATAGACTTTAGGTCCCATATAATTAATTATTTTTCAATTGAAAGCGAATTCGAATCGGTGACCCTTGAATCTCAAACGGGCCTAAAGTAAGAAAGTTGCATAATCGTGTAGCCAACGGAGACGTTGGAGCTCCATATATACATATCAAGATGATTATCTTCTTGAGCAACTTTTTACATAATATTGACGGAAATGAGAAAACTTTTAAATACATCTGAGCCTGAGAAAATGTTGGCATAAATTGTAAAATATTATCTTTTCTTTTTCATCCTACATATCAACGTCAATAATATTCGTTGACTGGATAGGTGGAATTCTTTAAGTTAAAGTTACTGAACATTATTTTTTAATAATTAACGCACAAATATTGCTACGTCGCTCTTGAATAAAAATTTCGATTCATTTGCTAAGTAATTATTACAATTATTGATAATAGCGTTAAAACTAATAAAGAAATTAAATATTGTCATATTTAAAATATACCATATACGTAGTGGCAAAAAAAGCTATAATTGTTTATTATTTTAAAACTGATAATTGTATCTAATATTCCATTGATGCAAAATGCTAGTGGGAAGGGCGCAAAATTTTTGGAAAATTAGTCATGTCAACAGAGTATGAGAAATAGAAATAGCGGGCTCTATTGGATTTTACTTAACCGTGAACGCTTTGAAAACTGAATTTATTCATTTGTAAGTACTGACGGTTCATGTTTTCTTAGTGCATTGATCTGTGAAGTAACTTTTTTTTTTAATATTATTAGAACTTTATTCATTCCGTTCTTTATATTCAACATATCTCTTGTGTATGCGATGATGGTACGCAGTTACTGGACAAACATCGTTAATTTATTTTAATATAAGTATTATGATAATTATGGAAATTCAATACCATGGTGTGAAAAAGTATGCGCTATATGTATTAGTGTTAGTTTATCGAGCACTGAGCCGGGCATACGCGACCTTATATTTCTAATTGTATTTGCTTATAGATCTTACTTATAATACAATGGAATTTTATTGACATAACGGTCATTATACCTGTATTGAAATGTATCAATCTTACTGTGAGGCACTGGGATAATCATGGCGCGTTCGACAGATTCATAGAAGGAAAAAAAATTAATTATAAAATCAATACGTATATAATGAAAATATATTACGGAATGAATTTTTTTATTTCATAAGAACACTCAAAAAATAATTTCCGATATCAAGTAAATATTTACTTGTTTTGTACCAAGTAAATCATTTTCTTAAATTAAGAAAATATTCACTAGATTTAAGAGTACGTGGTTTGATTCAAGTGAATTCTTCTTGCATTAAGTAAATACTTTCTTGATTTAAGAAGATGCTTTCTCAATTTAAGAAAATAATTTACTTGGTACAAAACAAGAAAATATTTACTTGATAACAGATATTTTTTTCTTAGTGAAGGAATAATTTAAATGTAAAATTTAAAAAATTTAGTTTCCTATTATAATGATTATATAATGACCTATTATAAGATATCATCTCTTGAAATTTGCTTTGGTAAATTTTTTTAAACTATAAATATGTATAGTTTTAAAAAATATTCAACAAAGCATATATATATACGCATCGTACATCTGATTTTTAATTTTATGATCAAATATTTGTTTCATATTCTTAAATAATAAGCAGTATTGAATTATTTCCGGTAAAGTTTACTGTAATCTATACAAATAATTTTTAATAACATAAGAAATGAAATATTTATTATTATATTTCGATAATTTAATTAGAATTCGTGCTATTTAAGAATTTATATAAAATATTAATTTATATACTAATTTAATCTTATATATTATAAATGAAGGCAAAATAATATATTTTTTAATTATATTTTAAATGGACAAATTCTAATTAATATTTGATTAAATTTTGATATACCTGTACATAAGATAATATAATTTCAGTGACTCAAGGATTTTCGACCAAACAATAAAGTAATTAGAGGACCATTATAATGGAAATGATAAATCTGTATTGAAACGCACAGTGGCGAGTGAATGGGATCATGGATTACCAGTATTATCGAGTCTGCTAAGTAGCTGAATTCTCGTAATTGGTATATGAACTATAATAGATATTAATAGTATTTGCTATGTGAATGAAAATTTTAATCAAACGAATATAAGAGGATGAAATTATATTTAATTTTAAATGTAAAATAATTTCTATAACGAATTTAATTGAGTAAATAAAAGTAGTTGTATAATATTAGAAAAAGGGAAAATTTATATTTATAAATTTATTTTAAATTATAGTAAATTATAAAATAATTAATAAGTAAATTATAAATTAAATAATTAAATTTAAAAAAAGTAAAAGTATCTGTGTACTTTAATTAATAAATTTGATTTACTTGTAATTTTCTGTTTTCTATCGCACAATAAAAATACATTATCAAGGAATCTTCTTAATGATAATGATGATGAAGAATTAAAACGAAATCAAATATTTTGAAAAATATTACTGAGATTTAATTTTAGAAACAAGGCCAATATTATTTGATAGAAAGATTAATTGCGAAACCGAAAGAATATAATAAATAAATGTCATGTAAATTGACTGTTGCATAAGGAATAACAATGGTATTCTTCTTTCTAATTTTTCTCCACATTCCTTTTTATCCAATCAGTCATTTTAGAAAACGCAGCATTCAAAATATTTCTGTGCCCGTATTCTTTCAGCCATTCGTATTTATTAATATACCAGCGATTGAGGACAATCACAAACATAAGGTTCATGCCAGACTTTAGTGCAGGAATGATGTGTAACGCATACGAAGATCTCGGATAACCCGCATAATTTCGGATCATGAGATTGCTGCGCAGCTGAATTTATTCTCATACTTTACGATTACACATAAAGCGCGGGAGTAAAAATCAAATATCGCCCGGCATGGGGCAGAGCCGAGAAAAGGTACGGCGAAGGTTTTTCGGCTGCAAGTATAGAGGACATCGAGAACTTTATGACGTAAAAAAAAAATTACAAACTCAACGATTTTAATTTAAGTTGGCGTACTTCTTATGCTTTGGGTAATATTGAACTTTCATAGAAAGTACATAGGTAAACTTGCCGTATAACAGCCATGGCGTGAAAACCTCGCATCGCGTGGTATTAATTTTCTTTCTAAACTTAGACTAACTATTAAATCAAATGCGAAACTGATGTTATAGCCATGTTTTGTGGCCACGATCAAAGTGATGTCCTTTCCACGATTAAATAAAAAACTATACTTTTCATAAGCTACGTAATAATTGAGGTTATTTGTGGCAACTACGTAATCATACGTAGCTATAGTTATTTTGGAGATCAAATTTTATTTCTATATATTGACTTAACGAATTTCGCAACTTTCAGCAGAAACAAAACCAAGGCTACAATTAACAGAAATCAATAGGATTTTCGAAATAATTCACATTTTTTGTTTAATTTAAAATAAATTTATCTCGATTAACAAAGATTAAAGGAGGATTTGAAATGCCGGCTACGATCACTAATTTTTACCTTCTCCTTTTTATAAACTAATTACAAATAAAAAAAATTAATTTTTAATATCGAACATTTTAATTTGAAATCCAATATTATTCTTTAAATTATACGCTAATTTATTCAATAAATTAAATGATCTCGGCCGATTGAACAAGCACCGCTGTAATTCTCTACATATGCTTTGTTCATAAACACATCGTAGGCCTCCGTCGCTGATTAGTACCGGTTTTTGGAAGCATAAATAAAGCGACGTTAAATATCATAAAAAAAAAATTAAATGATTTTAATATATTTGACACTGTATACAATTCAGTTAAAATTACACAGAATTTCGGTATGTAGAATTTAATTTTGCAAAAAAATATGATCGTTCAGAATCAAATTCAGGAATGCCGAGCTAAGAGTTCGTTCAAGTAAATTTCAGTAAAGTTAACGTTTATGAAGTAAAATGCATTATAGATAAATATTAAGATTCATGTGCTATAAGAGAAGGAACATAAGTGTTCGAAATTAGTTTATAAAGCTGATACATTTTTTATACAAATTATCACACCCCACAGAGCAATATTGATTAATGGCGCGGTTTAATGATATAGTGTATAGGAACTATCTATGGCAATTTTAGAAAATTCAGCCCAACTACGACAGCACATAAATTGCCAGTGCATGAAATTTAAATTGTTAAAAACTAGATCAAACTGATACTCAAAAATTACTGTAATTACAATACAGTAAATGGATTTGGGATGTTATAATCCTCAACACTAAATAATTCTAACCTGCCGGTGAATTGGTACAATTTTTTCTATTTATTTGGATGACTTTCTAATAAGAAAACAAATGCATTTTTTATTATTTTGAAGAGGTTATTGGAAAATATTTATATCATTGTCTTCGTATTTTCATCTGAAATACAAAGACAATGATATAAAACTGAAATATAAAAAAATCTTTTTATACATACGTATAAAAAGAAGTTGAGGCCGAATCATTAAAAGATTATGGATCAGGTAAATATGCTATTGTAAGTTGAGCTCTATCGGTTCATTATTTTTTTTGTATCCTAGTAAACATAAATTGCTATTTTAACATAAACACATTTAAAGATAGAAAGTTTTTCGAATGAATATTAAGTAACGACACTTCATTCTTATTTGACACACATTTATACTTATTTGATTTTACTGAAAAAATATTTTTTTTAACTTAAATTTAAAATTCCTTTCAGAATGGTGCAAAAATCAAAACAATGGTCAGTAGACATAAAAGTCTATGCGAAACACAAGCGCGTTTTATTTTCTTATTCTATTTTACATGTAATATTAACTATACGGAAAAATATAGAAGTATCAAATATCCAAAGAACCAAGAAAAATCGATTTTTCATAACCGACATAGAAAATTCCGATCCCTTCCCATTTTTCCGAGCGAGCCCTATGCCCACCTCTTTACCGCCCAAGAAACACTAACCCCGTACCCGGGATCGACCCATTTTCGTACGGGTACAGTCGCGGCGAGCGTACACAGTTCCAACCAGCTAATCCAGTTCAACTTGCATTATATTCGCTCTTCTTTTGTCCCCAGAACTACGCGGAATCACAATCGTATCGTCCGCGGTCCTGCTAGAAGCGATAGATGCGTGCTCGGCTGGAGCTCATCCTCGGATACACTACTCCTTACGTCCTGCGCGGAAGGAGCGCTGGAAGGGGAGGGGACGGAGAACAATGCGCGTGTATCAGTCCTACCCGTTCGTATCGGCAGGTGTCATTTTCTGAATAATTCCGAGCCCCCCCCCCCTCTATCCATCGACGAGCGCATTGAAAGCCATTCTCCGCGCTCGGCCTGTTCATCGTGAATCCGACAGTCGGACGGTTTGCGGATAGAGAGGGGTGGAGAGAACGACGGCGGGGAGTTCTGCGCAACCGCGCGCTGTACTCCTTTTTTCCGTTTGCCTGTCGATATATAACATCGAGATGACTTAGCCGAGGAAAAAGTACGAGTTTTCTCCTCGTGAAAGGCTCCTTTGTGTGCGTGCGTTTCACTGCTGTTCCGCGCACGAGAATACTTTGTAACTCGTACTTTTTTATATATAGTTTAGAGAAATATCGATAACATTCTTTCTTCGTTACATTGTTATTCTTACAACGAGCTGAAAGTTATAGAAAGATTTACTCTTACTTTAAGGAAGTTCCTAATCGAATCCTCCAATAATAAATTTTCTCATTGCTTTTCAAATATAAATCAATAAAATATAAAAATTAATTTAATAACTTTTTAAAATCGTTACAATATTACATTTGATTATTTTGTACGACTTTAAATGTTATTCATATTTTTCAATTTACAATTCTCTCACTACATCAGAATTATGTCGCGGCTCTAATGGAAAAAATAGTAGAATAGGTGTGTAACTCACGCACATGAAAATCAAAGTTCATGCGTAATTAAATCAAACATTCTTATCAAAGTTCTAAAATAACGACTATAGGTTTCAAAGCCAAATATTATTTTTAAATTCTATTACGTAAAACATTGTAAAAAAAGTATTTAAAAATGCATGGAATGTCACACATATATTACTTATCAAGAGTGTTATGTTTAAAAAGGTTTTTTTTTTAATTTATGAAGCGTTTAGGATCGGTTTCATAATTTCGTACAAACAGAATTCATGAACGAACCTTTTTAAATATCATTAAAAATAAATCCGTGTACAAATATCGATTAAAAATATTAATTATAGCAATTATTGGCTTTGTAGGCATAAAAATAATGAAGCTTATAATACAAGCTTAAATACAGCTTTACAGGTAGAATAATGAATTCAATTAGTCAATGGCCTTCAATCGGAATTCCAGGCTCTCGGGATTAATCGAAGCAGGTTTATCGAATTTCAAACAGAATTTGTTTGCAAATAAATCATAGACCATCCCAATTTAATTTGTGCAACAGCGAGGATATACATCGATCAACCTAAAAACATAAAGAAAAGCTTTTACGACTTTTATATATGCACTACGGTTTAAAGGTTTAATAAGTAAAAAATAACAATAGAGGCGATAAATGCCGAAAATGCGCGTAAATATAGAGCGTGTACATATAACGGTGATAAAACTGTAATTGACTATGTGACAGATACCAAAGAGAATATTTCTTTAAATTATATAGCTACACTGCCGATCCAGTAAATAGCTCAATAGTTTTGTGAATCATGTCTCATGAATAATTTTTCGTTCCTTAAAATTACTTGTTGAAAATAAATTCTATCTTCAAAAAGCTAGCGGTAAGCTTGCCATTTAAATATTACTATTTCTGCGTAGATTGACGAACGAGGCATTACTAAAAAGGAGTTTTGACAATAACTTCATAAGGATTAAATTTTACGAAATGTAGACTTTTAAACGAAATTTCACAAATAAGGTATTTTACTTAGTTCAATCGATAACTTTGCTTTTCCTTTATCATTAGTGCATATTTTGTAAAATTTAAAGAGAGAAATTCATACGATGTAAAGTTGTGCGTGTAAAAGAAAATGTACGAAAAGAACTTATCGCAAGCGTTTTACATCAATGAACGTTAAAATTTTGAAATTCATTCGCGTAAGCTGGTCAAACTGCATCCCTAAAATTTTAAACCTTTAAACTCTTGCAAATCAAGCTTTTCAACTTCCAACTTTTAAGCTGTAAGCCCATAAATCTTAATGATGAAACTCTAAGCGCATTCCATCAACCAGTGGATTTTCATGACACATTCTTGGTTGACTATATGTAGGGAATGAACGTTAGACCATTCCTCGAGTTAGTTTTTAACGTACACTTTAAGTAGAAGAAACTGCAGAATAAAGTCAGTGAGTTAAATATTTATAAGATCAAAGAAATTATATAGCGAAGATAAGGAATATAGTCGACGGAAGTCTAAAATTTTGCAGTAATATTCTCTTATCTTATAAACCAAGCTTGATATATATTCACGGATTATTTTACGAGCTACTAAAATTCATATCTAATGATAAAATGACAGATCGGAAAATTTAATAATATTAACACTCGTGTACTTATAATGTATATTGTAGATATTCAATAGGTTCAGTTAAATATTCATATAAATACTATAATTACATCAGTAAGATATTTCTAGATTTTCAAAATCCGGTTGTAAATCTATATTAATAGGATAAAAGAATTCTGTACTTTAAAAAATTCAGGCAATTGAAAGTAATTTAATTATTACATTCGCGTGCATGTGTAATATATTCAAATTATACACTTTTAGTATTCTTTTACAGAATCTTTTAAGAAGCTTTTATAATCCGATTTTGGTTTTAAAATAAGTAGCCGCAAGCATTCTAGAAAGTGAAATTTCGCGACCTGATAGTTTTCCTTCTATCTCTAGGCATTTCGACTGTTTTTTTTTATACTTGTAAGTTATCTTCACAACTATTAGATAATTCTGAACTATTAGTTTTTGAAACAAAAAAAAAGTTAAGTACATGCTATAATTTTAATATAATCAAAACTTATTTTAACAACAATAAGATTCTTCAATACATATTCTTGATTTTTTACGCGATATTCAAATTCCATTGATTTCATTAGTAAAGGTTTAATTTTGTATTCTTTGATGTATATTAATATTAATGTGTGGAACTTGGAGACTCCTCATAATTTTTTAAAATAAATAATCAAAAAGATTGTTAAACGAGTAATACAGTAAATAATATTGAACGATCATTAGTTGAATATTTTTTCGTCATATATTAAATATTGCATGTTATGAATTTTTATGTAATCTTTAGTACATGTCTATCGAAACACATAAATTATAGAATATAATGGAATCTTTTATAATAACAAATTAAGATAATAAATTCATTATACATTCTCTATTTCGTCATTACAGAACGATAAAAGTGTTCACGCCCATTCGACTTCTATTTCATATTATTTTTCCTTTTTCTTGAATATGACGGTTTCCATGAAAGTTACTTCTCTAATAACATTTTTTTTTCAAAATGAGAATGAAATAATGAACTATTCCATGAAATTAATACTCTGTATATGATCAGTTAAAAATATAGGAAAAACTTTCAGCTTTGGTTTAGAAATCGTAGTTTAATTTGTAATATGATGCTCTCTTAAAATGGTGCAAGCTGCAAAATCGTATGGAAAAGTCTTAAATTTTCACTATATTTGTGTAGTGGAAACTATTATAAATCCTTCGTCTTTATTAAATATAAAATATCGACAAGAATTAGCTCGTTCGACATGTTAATCTATTTTATCAAGTCTGGCGCGACATTTATGGATGAAGCATAAGCAGCGATGCACGGTTTCCACCAGAGAATCGCGAGCGCTAGGTAAGGCCGAGCAAAACGAGTTTCCAGACTCTGACCAGGTTCAGCAGTCGAGCGGAATGAACTCGATTGAGAAGGAGATCCGCGATGACGGGCGTAGCTCCGTACTCGTCGTATCTCCTTGACGGAACCTCCCTTTTTCAGCTGCTCGGTGAAGTGAATTTGTCGGGAAAAAGTTCAATTTCGAAACTTTTGAAAGTTACAATGATGACAATGAAATTTATTGTACTTCGTATCAATTCAAATGATTCTTCTGTTTCTTCTCTTTCGCAAAAAAATGTAAATGTAAAAAGCAAACTAAAGCATATTTGTTAATGAAAAAATTTAATATTCCATATATCCTGGTGTAACTTGTCGATTCAGTAAAAGAGAATAGAATAGGCTCTTTTATTTAATTTAAAAGCATGAAAAAAAGAACGAGCTCTCGAACCGTAGGAACAGCAGCTCAATCTTCAATTGGCAGTTATTGGTTAAATTAAAGAAATTCATTGACTATCAATGGAGAACGATAGCATCTATATTTACGTAAGTAAAAATCAACTTACTATTCTCATTATTAAAACATTATTAAAACAAGAATTCATGTTAAATTAGTAACTTAGGGATTCATAATGTACTACATTACTTTTCTAAAGAATAAGAATTGTCATTCTCACTAACGAAGTGATATTTTACCATTTCCCCATTGACCTATTTTTTATTTATTAAAAATTGAAAAGCCATTTCCTTGTTCACTCCATTAGATTTCGAGTGAAATTTATTCAATTTCCTTCACAATACTTTAAAGTGAATTGTTTCCTATCTAGAGCAGAATTCGTCGATCTGAATTTTCATATCAGCATTCGATTGGAATGCTAAAACATAGATACTCGAATGCAGCTACTTATATCTATGAATTAATTATATGAATATTATATTATAAAGTAGATATTCTGCAATAACACGAATAATCGAAAGAAAGCATAACAAGTGGCTTATGTCTACGTAATACTATAAATTAGAAAACTTTCATTGCAAAACTTTTTTTGTAAAACTGCAATTTCTCATCGATCGCCCTTACAGCTATTGTTGTCATGAGATTTTTCATGCAGATTTAGCCCTCTCTTCCATTCCTTCTCGCCCCTATCCTCCTCTCCAAGATCTCATAAACTATGCACTTTTAAAGCACGACTTGTCGCTTTAGCGCAACCCAGCAAAATTCATCGCCTCTCGCTTATCAAAATCGCGTTATCCAAAACGCCGCGGCCTCCTCCGTTCTCGCTCTGCTAAAGGAGAATTATAGAGGCCGCGGGCAAAATTGTCCCGGGCGGCGGGTTGGGAGCGCGTGGGCAGAGGGGATGGGGGAGAAGTAGTGCTGCTTGAAAACTGCTAGAAAAGCCTTCTAGAATAATAATGCGTGCGCGGCTCTCCTGACTTTCAGCGCCAAAGTTCTAGGGAACTTCGAAACTTTTGTATATATATATATATATATATATATATATATATATATATATATATCACTAAAAGGAATAAAAAAATGGACAAATAGGATTTGGAACGTATTTTGTTTTTTTTTTACTTCCACCCCTACTGAATCCTATTACGATTGTTAGTTTGAAATGTCGGAGTAAGAAGTTTTTATGAAGTACTTTAGTTTTTGGGTTGAGCAACTTCAGAATAACTAACTTTTTATTATTTATAATCACTTCTTTAATGAATTATTATAAAATGTTGTTAAGGTTGAAGTTATAATTAATACTGAAAATTTTCCATATATATATATTATATGTGTGCACAAGAAATGTTATACACATCAATTACTTCTTTTCCAAAATATAAAATATAAATTAAAATACATAAAATACAAAAAATGTATTTGATTTTCATAATATTTGCTGGACTTTTTTCATTTTAATATTTTTCAGCACAATTATATTACTTATAGGAAATAAAAACTAAGATTTATCTTCATAATTATTGTATTTCTCATTTTACATGAAAAAGTTAAGATAATAAAAAAGTTTTATACATGCACTGACTAATTTAATCGAAATTAGTTTCATGAATGGGCACACATCGATCGAGAATCCTTAATGTCTATGCATGTGGATATAATAAAATTCATAGGAAAGTATTCAGTTTCTGGTGACTCACGGATTAAATTTAAGATATGACGACCGGTCCGTGCCGTTATTTTCCATTTATTCGACTTACCGCAATCGAAATTTTGCGAAACAGTAGCGAGCGAAATTGCACAGTAATTGAGTAGCATAGCAGTACATATGGTCAGCCATAGAGAACAGAGTGGCTTTAATTTTAAAGAGAAGCTAATACTCGTTCAGTACTTTGTTTCAGTACTATTCTTGTTCTATGTGTATTATTATCTGTTCACTATTTACTAATAAATTTATTTCATATTTTATTATGAAAAAAAGTAAAATATTAAAGATGTTTAAAAATAATACAAACGACATTGCAGAGACAGTAATTGAGTATATCTAAAATTTCCGTTACCATAAATTATTCTTTTATTTAAACATATTATTAATTCATAGCTGAAGTATTAAGTGGTTACATTAGAATAAACTTATTCACATATTAGGTATTTAAGTTTTAATAAATTATTAAGTTATAAATTCAATTCTTTTTGTAAGGAAAATTGGTCATTTTAACGTTGCTGTACGTGAATAAAAGGAAAGGTAGTCGATAAAAGTATTAAAAGAAAATTTTAATTAAACTTTATTAACGTAATTAAAAAAGTTATTGACAGGAATACTTCTTCATAATAGATAATGAAAAAATATGTATTTGTATTTCAAAATATGTCAACACCAATCCTGCTTCAATACAATCGAAAAGTCAGTAATGAACTTCTATGAAACACCTGAATTAATTTGGAATAAATTAATGAATATTTTTTTTGTTATAGGAAAATAAGAAAAATAAGTGATTGTTTAAAATATTTCTGATAGAAAATTAACTAATAATGGTTAATTAATAATTATAAATAAATCACAAAAACGTATTATCAAAAATAGTTTTGATAAAATACTTTTTATTTTTCTACAGCAACTAAAGACTATAATTGAGATTTCTCAAAATTGGGTATCTTCTTCTGCCTAACATAAATATTTCAGTTCGTTTCTAACTAGAAGATGAAATTATATTCAACTTTATTTGAAAAATCTATATGCTTTGTTCCTCATTAACTATCAGCAGGGAGGTTGTCTATAGATATGAAAGTTTAAAATTATAAAATTCCAATATGGATACATAAAAATACGATTTTGTAAAATGTGTTGTACATTCATATTATATTTTTTGAATTAAATAGAGTAAGTAATCATGTGATTTCGACAAATTAGTTTTAAAAGTCTTATGAGTAAAATATTAAAACAAATCTAAATTATTTAAGAATATAAAAAGTTGTACAACTCAAGATATAGTAATAAATAATTAATAGCACCATCAAATCTCAGTGGAGGACAGGTTTAAGAGTTATCGGTCTCTCAAGGCTTATCCACTTCCTCCTTGGGGTCGTTTAGAGCTGTTTATTCGATAAGAAAACTGTTTAGATCTACTTTTCTAAATGATTCTACTCATCGTATATTTCCTACGTATCCATTATTAGCCCGTGACAATAGACTAGTTCATGATCTTCCTGATAGAATAATACGATTTAAAGGCAATAAATCACCTCAAAGCAATGAAGTCTCTATTTTTTATATTGCCCCTTAATCGCACTTCTCGTTCTTAAAAAAATATTAAAATATTAATCACTCGATCAATGCGAACTTCAAATAAGCTAAAAAAATGAAGAACTAAAATGTTTAAGAAAAACAATTGTATTGTCTATCATATAGACATACTATTGCGGCATAGTAATCGCCTATTATATATATATATATATATATATATATATATATATATATTTATATAGTACAATATAGCTGCCACAGCCTTGCGGTTCAACAATCCGCCGCTGTCACACTTACAGCTCGTCCGAAAAGCCGAATCAATAGACGCTACGCCGTGGGTGCGCAAAACTCGCGGAGGAGATATACATTCATGCATGCATACGTATATATACACGTAGGTGGGTAGATACGGTGAATCTTCGGAATTGAACCGTAATCGCGAGGGTGAGAGGCGCAAAGAAAGTGGAATCGATGCTCGCGGTCGCGCATGCCTTCTAACCCCAATGTACACGCTCGAGGGCCTCGCGCAGCTCTTTTGCGCTCTAGATTTTTCTTGCACTACACCTTTGACTTAAGAACTTGTGATGCAAGCTCGACAATGCACACGGACACAAGTTAAAGGGCAGGTAAGGAGGAGGGTCGACTGTTTGTCGATAATTTACTAGAGGGGTACTGGCTATCCGCGTTGTAATGTTTTATTGAAACTTTTTTTTTAAGGCATCCACTATTATATCTACAATCATAATTGTTCAGAATTATAATTTCAATCATGTACAATCTATTACTTTAATTTAAAAAAATAAACTTGATGCTAGTCACGTCGATCGTTTTAAAGTTAGATGAATGAAAAAATCACTAAATCCAGAAGATAAATGTAACAACAGCTACGTGAAGCTTGCAAGCTCACTCAAAAATATCGAATTCTTCTTCTGCACAATAAAATGCTTTTAATAAGATAAGTTACCATCTCTAGATAATGGATCTTTATTGCAAGTCGGCATAGACCGAACCAGAATAACATATAATGTTTTACCCCGTGAGCTTCGCTGCAAGCTTTAGAAGATATGTTTAAATTCTGACTTACCGACCGATGCCAGGCTACATAGGAGAAACGACTTACCTGCAAGGTAAAAAAAATTGATATATGTTAGAGAAGCAAATAATAAACTGTATTTTTAACTCTAGTACAATGATTGGTTTTGTAGGACAACATGACTATGCCTTAATAAATTCTAAATTAATTCATCCTAGAAGCAATGCCAAGATTTTCGATTAATTCATTTAGAATTTCAATTCAAAAGAATAAAAAGAAGTACCAAAAGAGACAGAGAGTAGATGCAGACGTTTGTATTCACCGGTCTGTCGTTGAATAAAATTCACATGCAATTTCACGTTTCATACTAATCACGAATTTATTCGATGCGTAAAGGTATATAAAAGTTTTGGAAATCTTAAAAAAGATTAAATAATGGGTTTTTCGATCGTAAGTGTAAATATAAGATTTTGTTGACATTTGTATCTGCATCCTGTTCGTGCTGCTTATAATTATATGCAGCATTAAAACTTATGCTTATAATTATATGATTATATGTTGATCAGGTGCCCTTTAAATGTCCATTTAGTCCAAATAAACACAAGTCAGAGTTTAATTAATATTATAATTTAAATTAGAAAATTATATTTGTAGAATAAAATTTATAAATATTTTTATCGGTCTTACAGTCTTTATAATATAATATATTAACTAAAATAATGAGAAACAGTCTGTTTAGTTCCTGAGAATGAACCGTAGTGGTTCGAAACGACACCAAAGATGAATCTAAATTTAAGGTAGTGGGGGCAGTCAGGTTGTCCTTTACTAACACAGAATATTACTTTTATTATTTTTATTTTATTTTATTTCTTATTTTATTTAATTTTTAATTTCCTGATATAATTTATTGTAGTGATAAGTTTTATTTCAGATTCTATGGGAATGATCATAAACAAGGACAGTCTGACTATCACTATTTTAGCTATTGTATTATATTATAAAGACTGTAAGACGCATAAAAATATTTATTAATTTAATTCAGAACAGTCGACATAAGTACAATTTTTACTTCTAATATATTTGTAGAAACTTGATAATTTTTGAAGTTATTTAAAATAATTCCATTTATAAGTTTTATATTTCTTCTTAGCAAAATTAAATCTTGCATTTTGACCGAATCGCCTAAAATAAAAGTTGATATTATACATTGCTATTGTGAAACTTCCCAAGTATCTGACAATATATTTTATTATTTAAATTCACTTTTACGAAATAATTTAGTAAACTATTTATTCATAATTAAAATTCTAAGTTTCGCATATTGTAATATTTGAGCCATTGCATAATTTTAATCTTTATACATCAATGTAAAATTTTTATTCTTCTCCCTTTTTTACCTGAAGAGGTCAACAAAACGGGTTTTGAAATGTTTTTAAACTTATTTCAGCAACAAAAATGTTTCAATTTACACCAATACATAGATATCGAAAAAAAACATAATTTATTTTTTATACTATTAATCAATTATATATTAATAATATTAATACAAACAGCATACGAAATATATTTTTATTTCAGGTGGTTGAAACAACGAAGATATTTTGAAAAAAATTATGAATTAAATTTCGACACAGTGCAATATTCAATCTATTCAGATATATTCAATTTTATTCTATCCTATATGAATCGAAAAACATATGGATCATCTTGCATACTATTACTTTATATATATATATATATATATATATATATATATATATATATATATATATATACACATATAATTTCTGTCACGTACATATGGTATAATTGATTGCGCTTTGAAATCCGACATCTATTGTCAAACACTGCAGAATATTTTCTAAAATGGCAAAATATAAAGTGATTATTAATAAACAATATTATATAAATATTACCAAATCAAGGCAAAAATAATTAACAGATGATTATTATTTATTAATCAATTATTAAATATTTATTAATAGCTATATTAACATTAACGCTAAAATTTGCGACACAGAATTTAGTTTTAAACATACTAGAATTCATATTTGCATGTCTTATTGTCTTTTATTTCTGTATGAGAACAAAAGGTTTCCTGTATAATGAATAGAATTGAATTTCACAGTGAGAATAAAAGGAATCGAATAATATATAAACGCTGATTTCTGTAATTTAAGTTGCTAACCAAAATTACGAGGTTTTCAAAGTATTTACAAGATGTATTTTCATTTCTGCAAGAAAAAAGCCAACCATTAGAGTAAGTTAGGAACGAGATCATTTCTGAAGAACTTTTCAAAGAAACGAACTTTTCAGAAGGAAACGGAAAAGAAACTTTACAGAGGGAAACGGAGAAAATACAAAGACATAATAAATAACAGATCAATAATGAATATTATGTATAGACAAGGGCCGTCATCTGCGACTGACTCGTCGTTGCGTGCGTAACTCGCACTCAAGGTACTCCCGGCCCGTGTAAACCGAGCGGATTCAGCACACGCACGTGCGCGCAGAATCTGCTCCCGTTTACAAGCGGAGCGAGGGAGGCCAGAGCCGCATTACAGCTGATTACAGTCGCGCGCCAAGGTGAGACGCCCCTTTTCCATACGCGGCCTCCGCGCAAAGGATGCTGAACGAGGGAGCTAATGGTGCATATAGACCATACATTGATATGGACGGCGAGCGGAAAACAAAGAAGCGGAATAATTTGCCATTTGTGCGTCCGGCGAATAAGTGGAACGAGCGAGAGGGAGAAAGGGGGGACGGGGAGGTAGAGCAGAGGATATGAAAAATAGAAACGTTGACATTTTATGGATGGGATAAAATATTGGAATTCCTATTGTTTCTAGGATGGATACGCATACTTGCTTTATATCTGTCTATGCATATACCATATTTGCACGTATATACGTGTATCAAGACGCTCTATACGTGGACGTCAGTTTGAAAACGAAATTTAAAAATTTTATACCGGCACCGTCGACGCGTCACGGTCGCGCACGTCGCGTGGGCGCACTACGCGTCTCGGGCGAGTAATAAAAAAAAAACTTTTCACCGTTTTCCGTTCGCCGAATGAAATTTTAATTTACAGATTATATAGTCTCTGCGCACCAAGCGCAATATTTACGCGTTATACGACGGGAAAATGATCTTTACGACTGTAAACATATTTTATGTAGCGGAGAGTTCGGTAGCTTTATCAAGAGTCGTAAAAGGGACGAGTTAAAACAATAATTAGATTTTCTTCTATCACTCTGTCTCTCTTATTGCTATATTTCTCTCACTACTGAAAAAGCTCTTAAACATGGTTATTCTTTTAATTGGATTTAGTGAGCTTACATCTCTATTTTTGCCGTTCATATTTAGATATAAATTTACTTGAAATAAATGTAGATGACGTATTTAGTTGTACGTAAAGTATACAATTTATGCTATTAAAACATGGTTCGTAAACTCATATTTTCAACATAATTTAAATATTTTAAATAAGTAAGGCCCTTCATAAAATTCTAACTAATTTTGTTTCTTCAGTTTTTAAAGATCATGTTTGAAAAAACTTTAAATGTATTATTAACGTTTATAAATGTATAAACTATAAAAATATTGGCATATTTATCTGACTTTAAGCTCATTCCGCAAGCTAAAATGTTAAAAACCGTGTAATTCGATTTTTAGAAATCGTGAAAAAGCGATGTATTTTATTGCAGCGAAAGCAATTTTTAACGAAAGCTCGCCCATAAAATCCGACTTCAGTGCAGAAAAAAAAATAATAATAAAACCGAATAAAAAGCTAAAAAAACCGGAATGACTACCGTCAGTCTCGCACTGCGGGAAGATCAATAGTTATTGTTCCCTCGTTAGTTCCTCGAGCGAGCCAAGGTAATAAACCAGTTGAAATCGACCTTACTTTTCAATTACTTCCTACCTAGACTTCCTATTTACGAAAGAAGCCCGCGCCCGGAGAATCAGAGTTTCATCGGAGAGGTCTCTCTGCTCGCGCACCGGTGCAATTACGCGAAAAGCCAAGGCGAGCGAGAGAGAGGAATAGAGAGAGAAAAAGAGAGAGTGAGAAAAAGAGAGAGCGACAGAAAAAGAGAGAGAGAGACAGAGAGAGAGAGAGAGAGAGAGAGAGAGAGGGCGAAATTGAGAAAAAGGTAGAGACAAGAGAGAGAAAAAGAGAGAGATGGAATTGAAGCTCAGTAGGAAATGGAGAAAGAGCGCGAAAGATATCGCCTAGCGAATCTCGTCACAACACGGCTACGGGAAAACGTCCCTTAATTCTCTCTCGTCGTCGCGGCAATCGCGCGACTTTTCTTTGCCTCTGCGGAAATCGAATTAGCGCTCGGAGGTCTGAGATGAGGGAGGGGAGAGTGGAAGACGGACTGTCGGGCTGCCGATAAGAGAGCGCGGAAAGTTCCAGATGGAGACGATTAGAGCTTGAATGCGTGGGATTAATAAAAAATTCAACAGAAGTGTATTGATAAGATGAAGGGACACTTTTGTAGAAAATGGAACTTTTTCTGCAGATCTTGGTCGGAATTTCTTGGGTGATAAGTAAATCTGTTTTAAGATTCTAATTATTATAAAAAACTAACTCAGTCCGAAATGAATGTTAAACATAATCATTTGATGCTACCTTCGAAATTAAATATAAAAACTATGAAAAACGCTAAAATTACGCTTAAAGGATTAAATACTGCGTATTTTTACGAAAATTTTACTACTTAAAATATAACGTTTCATTTAAAACTGATGAAGACTCTTAAAAGAAACATTTAACCACTGTATACTTTCTCAGAAATTTGCAGCAAGAGCTTGCAACGCGATATGTTTTGGTCACGAACGAATAGGCCGAAAACTAAGTCAACGCTTCCGACAGCGTCGTCAAAAAACAATCGAGAACTCAATAGAGAAATTTAACTTCAGAAATTTATTTAAAATAATTCGTTGATTTCCATTATTTGATCTTTCGTAATTTCTATTATAAGCGAATAATTAATTTTAAAATATATCTCACGTCCCTGAAATGAAAAGTTCGATCATTCAAGCGATATCAGTAAATGAAATTTTCAAAAAGAAATTTAAAATGCATCTCATGTATTCTAAAAGTCAAAAGATTGTTTAATTATTGTCAATTAACATGTAGCCGAATTGGCATGTATTAGCATAATCTAGATCGTGACCACCACGCTTGGCGACACTTGTGAGACATGTTGAAATCAGTTTTTGATGAAAACAACAATTAGTTTCAACTTCCATGCCCTATTTTTTATTAAAAAAAATCATTATCTCTTTGGAATAGCTTTCCTGAAGCGTGCAAATTTCATATTATAATGTTTAATTTATTTGTTTACTAAAAACGACAAAGTTGACGTTTCATTCGCATGACCTAAATTCCTGTATATGTAAATATCTTTTGTAATCTTTCAAATGGAAAATCGAATGAAAATTCGGAAAACAGAAAACCGAGATGATGCGGCGACATGTTTTGTACCGAGAGACTGTCGGCGAATCTTCCCGGTCGTTTTCTTAGAACCAGCCAGTATAATACGCATTTGCTCAATATTCCCTGCGCAACTGGTATATGTAGCCAAGTCCCTTTCAAATACTGGTGATTGTCTCCTCCTGTTCGGTTATATATTATATCAGTATGCTAAACGTCGGGCTGTGCATTTAATAATACGATGTTTTAAAAAGAAGATAAGGTGAGAAGATATTATACGGAGGAAGGGGTTTATTTAACCGTGTAATTATGTAATGCCAAAGCTGCAACCACTTGATTTACTCGATCGTTGGAAACCTTAATTTTTTTACACTTTACTCGGTGATGATAGAACAACGGGTGTAAAACTATATATATATATATATATATATATATATATATATATATATATATATATACACGAAGCGTATTATTTTTCGGCTGAATTAAGGGGAAAATTGGATAGCCACGGCCGATTGCTCGAGAAAAAGTTGAAACTAAGTTTGCAGTGAAATTAGAAAATTGAAATCGAGATGACGTTGAAATTCGTTCCGTACGCTCGTCGACGTATACTTCTCGAACTTGAATATTTTATTCCGTTCTGCAACATATCGATATAAAATTTTCTAGATTTTTCACTGTACTACAAAGCTGTATCGAAGAGTGCACTTTGTAAAGAATCAAAGTTGGAATCATTTATCATTTGTGTTTTTAAGATGATATTGTAAAAAAAATTATGTATCAATATCATTTGCAGAAATCTATACGTAATATTATTGCATGTTCGAATAATAAATGCGATAATTTTAAAAAACTACTTTAGAATAATTAAAACAGCTGGAATGAATAATCGTGTATTTCACTTTTTAATATAAATATCATTCAAATCAATTTTAAAGAATTTTAAGAATTTACTCTAAAATTTAAGAATACAAATAGTCTATTATGTATTAAGAAGAAAGATTTTTCATAAAACAAAGCAAAAAAGATAAATTCAAAATTAAAAAAAAACTTATTTATAGCAATTAAAAAGTTTAACGAATTTCATTTTTATATAAAATTAGAGACGAGTTTTACATAAAGGAATTGTTAATTAATATAATAATGATAAGCAGCAACGTTTTTACCATAAGAAATTTTAACAAAGGATCTATCAAATGAAGTAAGTTCAATATAATCCGGATTATATCTTTAGGCTACTTGCATATTCGAAGTCTTTTAGTAACTCAATTAATTGGAATATTTAAATTTATAAATCCTTAAAATTTATCTACATACTTTATGAGAAATATAGTAGGATAAGCTGTTTTCAAATTATTACTTAAAAACATTGAATGATACAACAAACATTAATAAAATTGTTAGAGCTATGATGTTAAAACATGAAGATGCATAATTATCGAACATATAATGTAACTCTATGTTTTAAAAAAACTAATGAAATGAATATACCATTAAATAAATATAACATTAAAATATACTAAGTTCCTTTCTCCACCACCTAAAATAAATTCAAAATGTGTTTCTAACTCTTTTAAAAATGAGAAAAAAAGAATGAGTATTTTAAGCTGCAATCAAAATCATCATCTTATAATTAAGAGCAAAACTATTAAAATCAAACATCGACAAAAAATGAAATACTAAGCAATTTATATTTTTCTGTTTGGTTTGAGAAAAAAATCTTAACATACGTTATCTTTTCTTTATCGAAAATAGTCTTTTGATCCAAAATGTACCACGTCGCTTTTATAATTCAGTTCGATCGTCTAACGCACATAAATATTTCATTATACGAACTCCGCGCGCTTTCTACGCATTCTATCGATTGTCACCTTCGATATATATTTATATATATATATATATATATATATATATATATATATATATCTCCTACTATATATATATATATATATATATATATATATATATATATATATATAGTAGGAGAGCCGAGACACCTGCACGCGCTTCTATGTATGTGTGTGTGTGTGTGTGTGTGTGTTACGTTCTATTATATGTATTATTCCGTCGATTTCCTATATACACCGGCGAACCTCCACAATCCCGCCCGAGATTTGCATTCCTCGTATGTGCCGCTGATGGACCGACTCTGTTTTTTCCGTGCGCATTATCTTTGTATAAATTTCTCCCCATCTTCGAGGAATCGATGTCTATTGCACCGTGTGCTAAATGATTACCATCGGTCGCAGTGTGGCCTCGATTTTATTCCATACTCGCAGGGCGACGCGACGCCGAGGAGACGATGCAAGTAATGAGGCACTGGGTGAAGAGAAGGTAATTGCTTAATTTATACCGAGGTGCGGTCGCGCGTGCACGCGCTCACTATTCCTTGCGCGCGTATTTATGTGAGTTGGACTAGTATATAACTATATTCGACTGATGTGTCACGTGGGTTCGGTCAAGAGTAGGTCGTCTTAGTATTTTCTATGTCTGAAATTTCTGTAAGGAAATAATAAATTCGAGACAGCGTAGAACTAAATTAAATGTACGTAGCTTCTAACAAAAAACTATCTAACAGTTTTGGAATAAAACAAAAAATTTTTTGTTGACTTACATTCAAAATATATTCTTTATCAGATACTATAAACATATTCTAACGCCTTTTTCAACCAGTAAAAAATTTTTCATGGGCACTTTCTGGTATGGCTTCACTACCTTCTGCAATTGCTCATCTATGACGATTATGAAATGATGATGGATTCCAGGCAGATCATGTCAGCAAGGTGTTTAGTGATCGTTGATAATGTGCCTCGATAAATTAGTGTTTTAACGTTTCAACGTTTTAAAATGTGTAAATGGCAGTTCTTATCAATCCGCTGTTCTTATGAAATGAATTCAGAATAAATCATGTACTCCGATTAATGAATATGAATATCCAAAAAAATAGAGAGGATCGAATTGAAATTAGTATCAGTCTTGGACCAAATTTGGATTCTCGTCAGTTTGTTAGTATATACCATGCGCGTAGATCTATGTCTGATTGTCAGTTATCAACTAACCCAGAAAGGTCTGTTCAGAATTTACAGGATCCAGTATATCCTCAATGATCGTTTATGCTACCAATTTTTAACAAAATTAAGTTCTATTAAATCAAAATTTAGCCCCGAAATGAGTGACTAAAGTCACACGAACGAAATTACGAATGTTGAAATTCGAATTTTGATCACAGATTAAAAGAGACAAATTCTCCACCCTGAGTTTTTTGTATCATTCTCAATGTTTCCAAACACAAAATTCCGCTCGGCCTACAAAAGGAAAACTATTGAGAGAAACTATTTGTTCAATATTATTTTTCATTATAATATTCACAGAGCATTACTGAAATAGACCGATTCGACCAGATACAGTAAATAAGCCGATTAATAGCATACATAAACTTAATATCTTCAAAAATAGTTAGCACGGACAATTTCAATGATAATTGTCGGTCATATTTTTATTACATAATGTTAAAATTAAACGAGATTTAAAAATAATGTCAAATTATGTCTTGAAATCAACCAGCTAATAGATCAATATATAGAAACTCGAGTCTGCTCTCCAAATTTTCAATTGAAGATGAATCGATCCGTTCATACAACGTAATGCCTGGTCTGAATCTACCTAAAGATATATTTGTTATCTTTATAATTTTATTTCATTAAAATTTTCCTATTTATAGAAGAATGTATTTCTATGAAAGTTCGATCAACTGAATCTGATGATCGCATCGCTATTTATAGTGTTGTATTTTTTCTAATGATTATTTTAAAATAACATAAAAAACTATCCATATACATGGACTTTAAAAATGGTCGAAATCTATACTTACATATTTATACGTCATTATTTGTAAATATCTTGTTCGAAATGTCGATTTGATATCGATTGTATAAGTTAAAATCCTCTCTGACAGTTATACTGAAAGGACGAAATTCACAGAAATTCCATTTTAATATATATGGAAAGTCATCCAGCATGGATTGGACTACAGCTATTAATAAATGTTCACTGACAGTATAACGAATGAGAAAATCGTAAATATGAGGTCTGGCACCTAAAATAACGTAATGAATAAATTAGATGGGAGGGAGCGTCTATCATTTTCTCATCATTTCCCAATTCGAAGGGAGACTCGAGTAGCAACATATCTAATAATGTTACAAGGGCGAGGAATTACAAAGTTCCTTACACGTGGCCTTATGTAATTTCAGCACGACCTCTTATACATGCTTCGACTTAGTTTCCAAATGAGTACAATTAATAGTTTCATGCCAGGCACGATACTCTGTGAAGCTTCCAGGGAAATATACCGGGCCTAATATCAAATTCAGATACGCCTGCGAAGAAGGCTTGATTATTCGAAGCAAGCATCTATACGTATAGAGTCTTCTAAGCGTAAGATACTCTCTACCTGTATATCTACATTTATTAGTATTTTGTGCGTGGTTGACGAGCATCCAGGCCGTCCACCAAGCAGGCGGAATGAATTACTTTAAAAAATCAGCGGAGTTAATTAGGAATTTATTCCAAAGCGCTGACTGTGATTGGTAGTTCACATGGACAGTATAGTGAATTTTGGAGAAGCTGCTCGATTCTCCGAGTTTGAATTGAATTTTAATATTTGAAACTGTCTGGCGTATATTAGCCCTACCTTCATCAAGTCCGCAGCTTTAATATTTTATTGCACCATTAGCAAAAGTGGTTTTAATCTGGCCTTTTTCTCGATGCACGACATAGATATTGCTTTAAATAAAAATATACAACATTTTTCAATATAAAAAATATTCAAATATTACATATTCAAATATAGAACGATATCTGTTATATTAATTGCATGCAGGTGAGAATGTATTTTTGATATTGATCGCTGAAAAATTGTACGATGACTTTTTTAGTTCTTTTTTATGCGATTTAGATCTTTACTATTTATCTACGCGACATAAATTTTTTTAACTAACCTGTTTTTTTTATACTTTTGGTACTGATACAAAAGGATTTTTTTTAAAAAAGATAAATTATTATGTAAACTAATTTTGAAGTTTAATATCTTAATTTCAACGTACCGAATAAGTTCTCCTAAATTTTAATTAAATATTAATAATGTTAAAGTTACCTGCATACAATCTAAATTCTCTCGAACTTTATAGTCTATCAATTTCCTCGACAACTATATTATAATATTAGGATAGGGAGGATAATTGCGCGGATTAATATGTATGAGCGCTGTAATGATGTGTTACATAACTGAAGCAGCATACCGAAACTTCTTTTTTTTTATAATATTCGGTGATAAAAAACTATTTTAATATCGATGATGACCGAAATCCATAGATTAGTAGTAAAAAATCTGAAGCTTATCTAACATAATAATATAAAAAACGGTTAATGACGTAAAAGTTGAAGTATCTACTGAAACAATATTCAACGTGCTTGAAATTATCCAAGTGTTTTCATTTTTACTCTTTATACTACATTAATTATTAACATAATAAATAATTATAAAAAGCTATTAACTTCCGTGATACATGTTATTTACGTGCACGCCCAACGAATATTGTAACTATTATATCGTTATTTTTTAAATTAAATTTATTTAATTGCTCTACCATTAAAAATACGAATATTTATTTATATCTAATCCACTACGTTTATTCAAAGTAATCGGTATAAATCCATACAATGTAATTCCTTGTAAAATAGTCCTTCCCATCGTTGAATGGAAATCCCGCGCTTCTGTGGTAAAGAATACAAAAAAGAGCAGACAGAAATGTGGCGATGCTAAACTTAACAGAAGCTCTAGTCGACATAACTATGGGGCCGAGAACAAAGCTATAGCGCACTAACGACGGCTTAGCGTATGAGCAAAAAAGCCTTGTATGTATGTGTAGATGAGGGATGTAATGTGCTACACGAAACGAGCATAAAGTCCCCGTGTATAAAGAGTAGTGCGCACTGGCCAAGAGTATACAATTTGATATATCTATTTATTCGCCTTGAGACGTTTCGCTAGCATGAAGCTTCGCTGATGCTCCGGTAGCAGCGGCGAGTCTAACAGCCATCAGAGCGACGAGAGAAACTTGGGCCGAGCTCTCTCTCTCTCTCTCTCTCTCTCTCTCTCTCTCTCTTTCTCTCTCTCTCTTTCTCTCGGCTGCGTTCGACCTTGTAAAATTCCTGCGCGCCCTTGCGTATTTTTCTCGTTATTTTCCCTTCCTCTCGGAGGCTCTCGCTCGATGACACCCCCTCCTCCATTGCTCTATCTATCTTATTTCCCTCTAGTCGCCCTCGCGCTCGGTCACGCAATAAAATTATCATTTTTCTATTACTTCGGCGCGGACATCGCTGGTTCTCGTAATATATCCAATGCCATCTGGCATTTTAAAGTGGACACTATTGGAGTTTTCCTTCTTGCAAATGACATTGCATTTATTTCTAGAATAACATGGATTTTTCAGCAAGCTATTTTACCGTTTTGATGATTATTGAAGTTTCTAAATTTTATTTTTCTTATATATGTATCGATCTATTTCTAGGACTCTATGCAATTTCAAAATATATTTGTTTTAAGAACTAAAAGAAATTGATATAATATGATATATAAACTGATATAACCTTCTCTATTCAAGTTTTTTGTTGCAAAATGTTACTTTATTAAAGTATATCCTTTCAAAAACAGATTCTGTTATAAAAAATAGGAATTAAAATTTTTCTATTCTATAAAATTTCTCAACAATTCTAAAAAATGAAAAAATTATAGTTTTAATTTTAGAAAAATTAAACCAAAACTCGATACTTTTGTTCGAATAAAAATAGTAATTACTAAGTAATATTTGACACTATTTCCATTGAATATTACCTTATTTAATAGTCTGTTAAAGTCAATTAAAAAAATAGCGTCGTTCTTTTGCTCTCATACCTATTTTATACAATTTAAAGATTCGCAGAAAATTAAACAGAAATAATTGCTTCACGGACAGAGATGAAGCTATATAGACCACACCTTCGTAATAAAAAAAGGGAAAGAATGCATCATAACTTAATTAAACGGCTTTGTTTGACTGACCCCGTTTTTTAACTACGATTATATTCATCTATATATGCAATTTTATTAATGAAAAACGTATACACTTCTAAATTGTCATTTTACTGCAAAGATAATACATTATCTCATTGCATTAAAACATTAACTATATTCAACAGACTCGCAATTTTCTCTTATTAAACTTAAATATGCGTAGATGGACGAATTCTAAAAAATAAATGGACTAAATTCTAAAAAATAAATGGAATAAATCGAATAAATGAACGAATTCTTTCAATAATGCAATGATTATTGCTTTTACGAAATAGCCTTTATCAGCTTCCAATAATAAAATCCGTATATATATATATATATATATATATATATATATATATGTGTGTGTGTGTGTGCGCGCGCGCGCGCGTGTGTGTGTGTGTGTGTGCTGCGCGCGTGTGCGTGCGTGTGTATGTATATTGCACAGCATAGTCAGTAAGCAAATCTATTTGAGCAAAAAGCCTGCGCCCTAGTGCGAGATTTCAACATTTCCCATGTACACGTATTGCTCTATTTTATACGAGCATTATATATATATATATATATATATATATATATATATATATATATATATATGTATATATATATACACGTTTTATCGCAACGGCACGAGTTTTATTGCAAAGCCGTAAGCCGCGCTTGCGCGCGCCACCTTCTCGCATCCAATAGCGCATCATTAGTCCTACGTTTCTCGCTTTATCGCGTACTTCGTAAAACGGGCGACGAAGGCCGGAACGAATGGATTGAATTTCCATGCGCGGGCATCTGCATATGATACCTTAAGGCGTCAACTGTAGTTCCGAAGCAGCCTATATTACGGCTTCGCTGCCGATTGATATCCGCATATAAAATGCATGGTTGTTGCACCGAATGTTTTTTCATGCGTGCATTAGTTGTGCGCCGTCAGCGAATCTTTCGGCATCCACGGATATAAATTGGAGAAGCGATAGGGCAGTCTGTTATTCGCTGATTAATTGATTATTTCATCGAAGATTACAGATTCAAACTCTTTACAAGTTATTTTCAATCATTGGAAACCAAAATATTATAAAAAGTTTTTCTACGTGAGAAGAACTAACTTTTAGCACTTTTTTTTCTTATATATTATTTAACGTCACTCTATTTATGCTTCCAAATATTGGTGCTAATCAGCGACGGAGGCCTACGATGTGTTTGTAAACAAAGCACATGTAAATTATTACAGCGGTGCTTGTGTCAATCGGCCGAGACCGTTTTTAGCACTTTTGATACCCCATGTTCTTTATAAAATTATAAGAAACTAAATTACATAAAGATTTTATGAAACTAGCCAAGGTAGATATGTGCAATATGCAATTTCACTTTCATGACTGAGGGTTCAACATATTTATATAGTAAAATTATAAATATTTTATTCTTAACATTAATAATTAAGTAGTAATTTAATTATTAAATAATGATGTCAAATATAACTAAATAAGTAATAATTAAAATCTAGGAATAACATTATAAAAGATTCTGTGAAAAATGCAGGGACTAAATTTTAAAATAATACATTCTCAATCTTTGTCTGTAACACGCTCACGTCTAAAACGACAATGTACATCGCTAAATGCATCGCAGCTTTCTTGGGGTGGGGGAGGAGGACGAATTACGTTCTCGCGACGATTTATTTCCTTCCAGGACACTAACTATTTATCGAGCAGACTTACCAACCCCCGGAATACCGAATAAATGTAAAAGTGAATAATAAATAAACATGTCAGGGTCGAATTGCAATTCTCTGTGTTACACCGCGTGCTGCAAAATTTAAATGTAAATGTTTTCAAATTTTAGGACATTCCAATGCGGGATTTCTTTTGGGTGTATCTCTGTGTGTGTGTGTGTGTGTGTGTGTGTGTGTGTGTGTGTGCACGCGCGTGTGTGTGTGTGTGCGCGCGTGTGTGTGTGTGTGTGTAACCCTTACATGAAATGAAAATTCATGTTCCTGTATATTTTGCTTTTTCAGTAAATAAACTTACTATATATATTATATAAATATTGACATTCTTATTTATTTTAAATTTATTTTCAATTATTAATGATTCCCATATAATATGAATAAGTATTTCTATATTTCTTTCAAAGAGAAAGAGAAAGGAATAAAATAGAAAGCGTTGTTATAAAATGTTCACGTATGGCTTTAGAGCTGTGAGAAACGCTTTACAAATAAAATTGCGTACTTTGCAACTGCGTAATAAAACGTATCGATAAATGGCGAATATGCAAAAATATAGGATACTTCGATATGATCGTTGGATCACATATAAAATAGAAATTATCGTAGTTATAAGAAGTGAAAAGGAAAGTTCCTAATATTTTATTTTAATTTCAGAAATTATGGACATATAAACCAGAAAAAAATTTAATTTACTGATTGTATACCTTGTAGTTTTTATATAGATAGAATCTTTATATTTAAATATAAATATTCTATATTAAACTCTGTCCTACTTAGAAACTTATTTCTACATTATAAAATTATATATATATATATATATATATATATATATATATATATATATATATATATAATATAATTTAAATTAATTAATAAAATTTATTTATCAGTATCATTATCATTTTCAGTAATTAAAACGTCAAATATATTACAATACAATGATTTCATTGTACAAACATGAAATATGGATTTCGAAACCTGAAAAGTTGAATGTAGCACTTCCTCGTGCTCATTATCGATGATGAAATTAACGACTAATTCTCGCCCACGAACTAAGCATTTAATAAATTCAATTAAAAACCTCGCATAAGACCGTGATCTAACGTCACATACATAAAAACTAATGAAAATTCGATCTTCCCAAAATCCAAATTGTTACACTAAACTTATTTCTCTGTAATCCTTACATACAGTCAAAGCAATATATAACGAACTTCATCCCGAGACTTCTTCCAAGTATGTATATATTATATATATATATATATATATATATATATATATATATATAGAGAGAGAGAGAGAGAGAGAGAGAGAGAGAGAGCCGCGTTGCATTTCTCCGACTCTCTCCACCTTAATGAAAAAGTACCTAGACGCCGCCAGCATCGTTATTGGAATTCCGATTAAATTTTCAACGGAGGCTAGCGAAACGCACCGAGATAACGATATATATGCGTGTGTGTGTGCGTGCGCGCGTGTGTGTGTGTGTATGTGCACATATATACATATATAAAGCGGACGTAGCTTGGGAGACGGCACCCCCATGCGCAGACACGAACGCGCGCAATTTCGCGATTCTTCAGAGAACGAATCATTTTTCAAAGGGAGAGAATTATATACAGCAGCCTATTCCACTTTATTCCAAAGAGCAAAAGAGCGTACAGCCGGAGCTTTTATCCGAGGAGTCGCGGCAGCGATCCCTGTGCGCGGGAGCCGCGCGCGGTTATTTATTCCGTTGAAAATGTTGCGGGTCTTGGCACACGCGCGATCGCCCCTGTGTGCACTGTATTCGAAGTTTAGGATCAATTGGCGTCGGTACGGCATAAAGAGAATATAAATCGCGAGAGTGCCGCTCTGCTTTGTAAATTTTAATTTTTGTGTTTTATTTTATTTTTTTTGCTACATGAATAAATAAACACTTGGATAGATGATTTCGATATACCTATATCTCACTAATATTGGCAAATATGGGCTGTTTTATTGAACAATAAATTAATTATATCCCAAATTATTGCTCTTAATGCATTGAGATTAACGACGCGCTGTTTTATGCATAACTTATACCCGAAAATTGCATTAAATCGATATGTGCGCGTACAGCAAACCGATACTTGTTATTTTCAGAAATATCATATACCAGATAATCCACGTTTGTTGAAAAAACCATAAATTGCATCACTGAATTCGAGCAATCGATGCGAATGTAAGATTACAAAATAACGATTGTTGAAAGCCTAGTTTATCGGAAAGACACTAGTGAAGTCTATCATGTATCTTTATTTTTTGCCAATGATTAAATTATTAATAATTTTTTAATATAAAAAATTGAAATGGTAAATAATCTTATAAAAAAATAACAATCATAGAAAATTCCATCGATATCGCTTTAAATACTATCCAATATTTATCGAAAGAAGGTTATCGAGAACTATTATCGAGAATAAGGGTAGATAGATAATTTAATTTAATTTTTGATTTACATTAATTCACAGTCCGTTTCATAATTAGTTCAAATGTATAAACTAAAGGTCAGCCAGTACAATGTACCCCCCAATATACTAATATAAAGTCCCCGTTATTGTACATGACAAATCATTCCGATTTAACAATGGGGATAAACCACGAAATAAGTATTTTAAAAAAATTGTTTTGAAGCCATTATTCGAATTTAATCGTTATCTTAACCGTCAGACGCACGCGAACTCATCGCAATTTAACGCCCTATTCAAAATTACCGTTCGATAACCCATATACATATATAATGTATATAAATTCGATCGCGAGGAATAAGTGGAGCGCGCCATCGTCGTCCACTTCCTTTGCGCGGCACTTGCAGATGAAAAATTGAATTTTACGGGCGCGACACTAAAAAGCTATATAAAGAGCCATATATCCATCTCTATATCGACAAGTGCGCGGATTTCCCCGTTTCTCGTATAAATCCGGATCGCGGGGGTCAAAGGTATCGTATAAATTGGAGCCGTTCTGTGAAAAGGGGCAGAGGCGAAAAAAAGTTTAGTATAAGTTTAGTCGAAGGATTACTATAGATGTTGATTTAAGCTTCAATTGTCGTTCCGTCCTGCTATGACTTCAATAATATGGAGCAATAGAACAAAGGGCGTAGGAATTAAATTTTACTCGGGCTTCGTGGGTCAGAAATAGCTTTTCTTGTTTCGAGACACTTTAAGCCCCGAGTTTAGTTGCAAAATGCGTCCAGTATTTTTTAGGATTTGAGCAAAGCTGCGCGATTAATTGCTCTGTGAGCGTATGGCTAAAGGCTGAATGGTCAATTGAAAGGCAAATAAAGACGAGATCTTTAATTAGTTTTGTAAGAAATTTTCGCCTTATATGTATTAAGTAGACTCCAATAGATCCGAGCTATTAATTTGCCTTTTACTAGTAGCATTAATTATATTTCATTAATGGTAAAATGGAAAATGCTAGTTGCATTCACATAAACAATCTTTCTTTTATGTAATATAATTTATATACATACATATATATATATATATATATATATATATATATATATATAAAATTATTTATCAAACATATAGTTTATATGCAATAATAGATATCAATTTTTTACATTTTTTAACATATTAATAATTAATTAAGCTTCTACCTATACCTCGGATTCGTCTTACCTACACTTTTCAACTTTTACGAAAGGAGCTTTCAAAGTCCAAAAGTCCAAGACTAAAATTTATATTTCTCAACATCCTACGGGATTTATAAATTTTATTGGTGCCGTATAAAAGTCAATATTAATTATCGTTTCTTGACATGACCAATAGATAATTAATACAGTCAAAGAATAAATGTAAGTATATTAGTTACATCATGTAATTATAATAATAAAAATTTTCCATTTTTAAATATAATATGTATGCCAAATTTGCGATTTCATATTACTTTACTGAAATTTCCATTTTAAAGTTTTCGAGTAGATATTTACTATCTACAAATACGTATAAAATTGTTTAAAATAAACGAATAGAAAAGAGTAATTTAAAGAGGCAAGTTTCGGAAAATGAAACCCTTATATTTCAATTATGGTTATTGGTTCATGTAAACAACGACAAAAGTTAGAAATTGAGGGAAATATGTTGCGAAGCCAAGATGAGTCAAGGAAATAAGCTGGCTTCACTTGCGCGACAGCTATAAGGTTATATAGTTGAAGAACAAGTATAAAGTTCTTTTGTTATATATTTATTTGAAAAATACAGTTTTTTCCATGATTATTTTCCGTATCCATATATAATGATTATTTAGTTAATTTAATTATTATTCTTGAATATGTGAAATAAACTGAATAATTAATCTCATAATTAGATTATTCATATGCATTTTTGATCAAAGTAAATTTAAAAACTGCAGAGGTCGACATATTTAGCGAACTTGATATATAGAACTAAAAAATTTGAATAATATTTGAATAATGTTTATTATTTAATAAACTGAATTCAACTTTACTTCAAAATAAATAAAGACAATTTCATATCCTCGCGAAATTGGTAAATTACAGTTTTGTTACTTAATTTTTAATTTTAAAATTTAAGTTGTTAAACTTTAAAAATTTGACAAATATTGATCATATTCGAAATCTTATATTTTATTATCTAACACAAACATTTTAACTTATTTTGAATAAAGAATATAAACAATTAAAAATAACATGTCACATTGTATAGTCTAAAGAATAGTTAATGTCTTCTCTCTTGGTAAAAATTATAAAAAATTTATTCTTCGCAACCACTTTTCCTCGTTTCGATCCAATCTGTATTCCTAGACTGTAACTTCTTTCTCATGCAGATGTAAATTTTCGTTCCTGTGGTCGAGTTAAATAGATTGTCTGACATTTTTATATCCTTTTCGGAACGAAAATCAAATCGCAGTATCTTATATTCTGTTTTTATATTAAAGTTTTCATCAATAAAACCAATAAATTTAAAAATAAAATTGGATCTAAATAAACTAAATATATAAAATAACAATTAAATATAAAATGTATATTATTATTATTTTTTTTTTAAGGAATTTCTTTTATGTATAGGTAATAAAACTTATAGTAATAATAAAAAACTATTTCTAAACAATATGAATTTGTACAAAAATATACGAAGACAAAGAAAATAATATACATTAAATATATAAGTTAGATAATAATAGAGAATAAAATTAAGTATGGGATGTGGCTTCATTGTATATATAATATTATAAGTAAATTATGATTTGAGGAAATTTTCTTTTAAAGAAATCTATCGATCATATCGTTCTCTTTAATTCTTTATAGATACACATAGTGCCAGTATGTAGTAAAGAGAAAAATCCTCACTTTGTAAATTGAGAATTTTGCGATTTGTTATTCGATCGAAAGTATCGATGAATACATTATTGTTTTACGTTCAAATCCCAACTGAGCACGAAAAGTTGCCTCAATGAGAATAATGTCGAGTCGCTCTTTACTGTAGCTGGATAAACTTACGTTAAAATAATAGCAAGCGATGTGCAGTTCAAGGTTGTAATAAAAATCTCACAAATATTATGCGAATGAAGTGTGGTAATATGTTGTTTTATATTCTAAATTGATATTTTTACTACTGTGTAATAATAAAATTGATGGAATCAATTTTGATATTGTCAAATCAATAATCATAATGTAATTTTACAATAAAAATATATACATTAGTTTTGATTTGTAGAAATACAACGTATTTGGTAATAAAAATTAAGAATTAAACTTTCTTAGAATTTCCCAATATAATTTCTTTAAGTCAATTTAATGTAATATATAAAATTATATATAATACTTTTGGTCAGAAGATTTTCATGGAACAATTTAAAAATAAATAGAATTGGAATAGTACTTACCTCATACAAGTTATTCATAACGATATTTTTAATTGTTAATTTTTTAATTTATTTTTTATTAATATATTTATATTACACAAAGCAGGCAATTAAAAAATTTAAATTTATACGTTTAAAATCAGCAAGATCAAGTCAATGATATACTCAATGATTATTCTTGAACTTTCATCTTTTTGTAGCGCTTTATAGAAGTATTACTTGAGATAGAATTTTATTAATTATATTGAACGCCTCTAAGTAATTTTAGGGTTTAATAGAAAAAATATACCTCATTTTTTATTAAATATAAGTTTCATTACACGTATCACATTATTGATTTATAACTTTTTAAAATTGGATTTTATTTTATGATATAAGTATTTTTATCGACTCATTGTACCACATATTCATGTAGAGAAAATATTTTTCCTAATATGTCTCTTGTTTACAAATCAGCAAATGGAAATACGTCTTTAAATAATCTATTTGGTTTTACATAACATCTTCAAAAAGCAGTTTATAATGTGTTTCTATTTTATATATAGTAGAATTTATTTCGGTCAACAAGGTAATCAAAATTTTTACAACTTTTTATTTGATATTTTCTGTAAATTTCACTTGGATATGAATATTTGGTAGTAGAACTTATTAAAAGAAATTGTAGAAACGATAGTCACTTCAAGTTATTTGTTTTTTGGATTGCTTATTTCCAAGTATAGTAATATATACATAATATCATAGAACTCTACCAATTTTAGCAAGGCTTAGTGGATTGGTAAAGCCGCCGTATAACGAAAGAGGGATATAGAGAGAGGTAGAAAGATAGAGAAGTAGAAAGTGAAAGCGAAAAAACGGCAAGAGCTCACCTCTAATCCATTCCTTCGATCAAGGCCTGGCTATGTGTTCTCTCTACGTCTATCTCTCCCTCCCTCATCTTAACACGTAAATACCAAATGTAATTTGGATAAGAGCCGCGTATAGCCTCGGCCTGCTCTCGTTGTTAGCCGATGCACGAACTTAACGTCTGTCGTTCGTCGAAGATTAAACGACAGCCGGCGGAAGACTCAGTCGTAACGGACCGCCCATAATGCCTCGGCGTTTTGCATAAATACAGCCACGCCGAAAGATCCGTCGGATGCGGACGCGAATCTGCGCTCCGTGGACTTTATGGCCCCGAAAGTCTTGGATCGCGGCGGATAGTATGATTGAGGTGAAATTTGAATATTGCAAGGCGGGCAATGCGCGGACAAATGCGCGCGAGAACGCCCGACTGACACTTGTCGGAGTCGAATTTGCATGAATTTACGGGAGGGGGGTTGTTTTACGACGAATTTGTACTGCACAGACGTGGAAAAACGATTTTGGTAATTCGCGTTGGTTATCAAAGGATCTGGTAAAATTAATACTAATCATATCATTTTTAAAAAACAATTTGTTTTAACAGATTATTAAAATCATCGGATTTGGATCCAAGAAAAATTACAATCTTATTTCTATGATTGATATTATACAGGTAATTGATAAATCCTGGCAATGATTGATTTAGGATAACAATATTTCAAAAGAAAAATTATACTGTAAGATTCTATTATGAACAACATATTTTATGTATTGGAAAATGTGCAGAAAAGATTTTTACAACAAAAAATTTTTAAAAATATATATTTTTTTTTTTTATTATTAGCGACTAATATTTCATGTACATATATATATATATATATATATATATATATATACATTACTTATTTATTCTAATTTACATAAATATTAAAATTAATACAAGTGATTTATATTAAATTTCTTATCTTAATAGATTCAATATATTTAATAACATTATCACAATTATCTTGTGTTTAGTATTTCTCTTATATTTTTGCTATCTAATCGAAACTTTTTTCTTTCCTTGGAATATTCTGAGTAATCTAATAAAATATGTTTTTTACTGCTTGGTACTTTACACTTCTTACAGTCTGGTCTGGATTCCTTTTTTAATAAATGAATGTGCGCTAGATTAGTATGCCCTATTCAAAGTCTGGTTAATAAAATTTGGTCTTTTCTGCTAGATCGAATAGCTGGATTATATTCAAAGATATTTTTTCTTATGTTATGTAAATAAGTTTGATTGCTTTTCCTCCATTGTTCATCCCACGTTTCTTCGCACCTTTTTTTGATCTTTTTTTGGAAGTCGTAGTACGTAACTATATAGTTATTTTTGGCGAAATTGAGATTGCATGCTAATTGAGCAAGTTTTTTTACTTTTGTTACGTTATTGTTGTTGGGCAAATAATTACAAATTAATACATTTTTCTTATTTTTATAAATTAAGTCTAATAAAGTATTCGAATTGCTGTCTTGGAACATACTGTTTCCGTTTGTTTCCGGGGAGAATTCAGAAAATATCACGGTTTTTTTGTTGATATCTTACACATAATGATTTGCAGTGGAGATTGCAGTTGATTGTTTAGATATGTCGCTTATCCAGTTAGGTATTTTTGATAGCATAATCTCTTCATTGGGTAATAAAATTGCGCTGCCTGAAAAAGTGCTTTCTCTATTGGTTGCTATATATATATATATGCTCAAAATCTATGTAGCTTTTAATTACATCTGTTATTGTAGTTTGTGAAGTGTTTTGTGTGTTTATAAATATTTTATTAAATGTGTTCTCCCATGGTATTTTCGGCAGTTTTATTTTTATTTCGTTCATGTATTAATGAACATTTTTCCTAATTTTAGTTGAGTGTATATAGGGTTGTTGGGACATGCATAATTTTTAGAGCGTAATTCATTGCCATTTGTTTTCTTCTTATCTCTAGTGGCATAATGTTTGATTCAGACATCAAGCTACTTATTGGACTTGTTCTGTATGCGTGTGTCGCAATTCTTAGGCTTGTATTCATAATAGAGTCAAGTTGTTTTAGGATAGTTCTGCTGGCTGAACCATACGCAGTGCCACCGTAGTCGAGCTTTGACTGAATTATTGCCTTATAAGTATTGATAATAATATTTTGGTCTGCTCCCCATCCTTTCGCAGAGAGCGTTTTTAAAATATTTAGTCGTTGATTACACTGATCTTTAAGATTTTCAATATGTACATTCCATCTTATCTTATTATCGAAGATTAAACCTAGAATTTTAATTTGCTTCGATATATTTATTCGTTGATTGTTCATCGATAAATTAATTTCTTCTTGAGATTTTTTCTTGTTAAAAACGATTATTTGTGTTTTACTACTAGAAAATTTAAATCCTGTGAAACTTGAATATTTTTCGAGATTATTTAGTGTTTTCTGCATTATATCTTGACTATTTTTTAGGTGCCTTCCTTCTATAAAAAGCGTAATATCGTCCGCAAACAGTATATGCCTGACAGGTGCTTTAATATATTCTTTTGTATCGTTGATACATAGCAAAAATAATGTTACACTCACGACTGATCCTTGAGGTATGCCATTTTGGATTTTTTCTGTATTTGAAAATATTATTGTATACGTATCATTTTATTATTAATTTAACACAATCCTTACATTTTTATTAAATTATTAAAAAAAATTTCTTATTGACTGATAATAAACTCAATGGTCGCAACTGAACGTAAATTATCTGGATATTCGAAAGTTCCGCTGAATTTCTAAAAAGAGAATAGAAGATTAATAATAAATAATCTAAGTATAAAAACCGCTATTCTTACGCCCAATATTCGCTATCTCAACACAGGGCTCCATCATTTTTTACAATAAAAATGAAGTATTTCTCATTACTGATAGTTGAAGGCTACTGCAGCTAAAAGACATTTATTTTCTCGACAATTACAGGCTCCTTCGCTGACGATTTTGTTCTCCATACCGCGAGAGCCTGTAATCGTAAAAATATTGCTGCACGGTTTGTATAATAAAAATTTGATAAAGATACATCATACAGCGAAGAGATGTCATCGATTTTTTTTATTTTTTTATACCCATAGGTAAATACGTGACACAGTTTCAACTAAACTCTCCCTGAACTTTCAATAGAGCAATGAAAGCAAGGGAACAATAGAGATATTATCATGCGAATACTATATCGATCTTATATCTTGTAGCAAGTGCTCGTATACAAACCTCGATAAAAGCTATCTATCTTTAAGTACATTTTGTTTTTATAGCTGGATCAAACATACAACTATTTAAGTTTTATTTTATTTTGAATCGATATAAAAACAAAGTTAAAACTAACAATTTATATACATGAAATCCGAATCGAACTACTGTAATTTGATTTTATTTAACATAAAACAAACTAACGTCCAATATAACTTGTCCATAAACACTGTAATAATTTCATTTAATTATACGTAACCATAGTTATCCCAAACTTAAAATGATCGTGTAAAAATAGTTCCAAGAAAATCAATATTATTTTTGTATAATTTATCACTTCAATCAATAAAATTTAGACTAACTTTAAGGAAATTTATTATAGTATAAATAACTAAAAATATCTCTTTTCGTTGTTAATTAATAGCAATACATTTTAAATTGATCTAACTAATTTTAAAAACGTCTAATCTCTTTAAGATTGAAGTTTCACTTACGATCAGTGCTGTCATTAAATACCTCTACTAGGCTTGGTCCCGGGACCTGAACGTCATACGCATCCCATTTACTCAAGAATGTTTTTTATGAAAAAAACGAAATCTTTCTTTTTCAAAAAGAATAAACAAAGATAGACATTAAAATCCTTTATTATATCTTTTTTTATTAAAAATTATGTATTAGACTTTACAACATTTTTCTCCAAATTGTTAACAAAATAAATAATCAATTGTTTAGAATTAATATATACGGATTTATAAGTAATTTTAACTTGATACACAAAAAAAAATTATAATCATGACTCACAGTACTTCAGTGATAATTTTCTTATTAATTTTAGCCTCAAAAATGTAATTTAATGTAACTTAGTTTTAACGTCCGTTCACCAGTGCAATTAATAACAATTAAAGATAAAAATATTTTTAGACTAATTTTATGAATTGACAAGCTTTCTCGTTCTCGAAAACACCTAATTTATTAATATTTTTTTCTGTCTTGTTTTTTGTTTCTTATCCTTTCCAGTTGTTGAAAAAAAAATTTTAAAAAGTAGCTAGATCCCTTTAAAAAGGCCTAATATTTGATGCCTAATACCTGGGTTTGGATGTGAATGCTTTAGACATATGAAATAAAGGCTAAAAATATCGGGATGGCATGTAGATGAAATCAATTTTACCAAAAGAAACTTTGCCGATAAAAAGTTTGTCGAATAAAATTTTGGCCAAAGACATTTTTTACTTATTTCTTTTAATCTTCACGATTTTCCGATCTAGTTTGAATTTTAAACTGCATATACCGATTTTTATGATAAGTTCGACATATAACATACGTAAGCATAATTTTATACGATTTTCAATTACATGTTCCCAGTTTAAAGTATATGTCATGATTTTTTTAAACAAATGCTGTGTATGCAGTGAATTCCAAGGCATGTATTTTGGTTCGAGGAGTTCTTTCATTGCTGCTATCACATATTGTTTCTTGGGCTCACAACTTTTCTCTGGTCTTTGCAATAAGAAAAGCTCTTATCCATCTCGCTCTGGTCAACGCTAATTCAATGCCGCACTTTTCCTTTTGACGGGCTTTTTGATAATTAACGTCTCGTTACTACGAAGGTCTAAGCCGTACTAACTAATTAAGAGAACACAACTCTTGTATAATTTTTTCTTTCTTTACCTTACAATATGTATAAATTTATACGCTATAAAAGTTCAACCGAGACAGTCTCAGTTTTTTTGTACCAACAGCGTGCTTATGCATGTTCAAGGGGAACGAGAAGAAGATCTAATATTGGCTTTGTCTGCATTTTATGACGGTCAGTTTTGTGCCGAGAAAACACGGAATTTTTAAGAGAATTTTACACGGGATAACTGGACACTATCTCTGAATCTATTTCTCTAACTTTGTCTTGAAACGATTGACCCACATTTAATTGATTCAATAGTATTTTCTTGTTCATTGTTAAGTGACTGTTTTTTCGTGAATTTCCTTATGTGTATGACCAGCAGCTGCTTGGATTAAATTTAAATATAATCTGTCGTCGGAAATCCGTGCTATTAAATTTAATAACTACAGTGAAGCAACTAACACACAAGAAATTGAAATTATATTTATCATACACATGTATAATATATGAGTATGTAAATATAGTATTTCTGTCGATTATTATATAATTCTTATAAAATTATGCTTATTATATTTTATTTTATATAAATCTTAGTTCACTAAATTTTGTTAATCTATAAGTATATAAATTTCTCTGCCATCCAACGGAACAGATATACTAAGTGGTTTGATAGTATTGCGGCTAATTCATAAGAAAGACGAGAATTCGTATTTCATTAATCTTCTGTACCTACGCTAATAATTATCCGAGATATTTATTTTTAGTTCCATCAAATTTAACACAAAATTAAAATTTTGTTTAGTTAAATTTTTACTACTATAACTGAACATACCACTGAATAGGTTTTTTTAAGCCTTAAATTTTAATTTAAAATTTAAGAGAAATTTTTTAACTTAGTCACTATTAACGACGATTTCAAAGCTGCTTGACGATCACAATAAGATACAAGAGGCAGCATTTTGTATGATTGGGAAAAAATTATAAAAAAATAACATAAATTTTACAAAAATTAATAGGCAAAGGATTGACAATAGACTTCAACATAATACAACGATCGCTTGCAATGTTGAGAACATCGCTATTCGATCACTTTAAGAATCTACTGGATTTAAAATGAAAAAGAATCTGATTATTGTCTCCGTAAGTTCCAGGCGTAAGAACATTTTCTTTCTAATTTTTTAGAGACGAATTCTTTGATAATAATAATAGTAATATGGATACGCACATAAAGGAGAAAAACTATTAACGCATACAAAAACAGTTTCAGAAGAAATTTTCAAAGGAATGAAGCATTAATGGTTATTTTTGACCTCGAAAAATTGCATCGCACTGTATCGAAAACACGTTTGCTCTTAATAACTTTTCAACATCTATGCAAAGAAGGACAGAAAGCAATAATAAACTTTGTTTCATCTTCGATTCTTCTGTCGCACTCTCCTATCTTGGATGACCAAGAATTATCGAACGTTATACGGCGAAGTCCATGCGCTTTGCAGTGACGTCGCGTCGCTCACGTACAAAACTTACAAGTTATGAAATTCCTTGGATTGGCCACTTGGATGCGTTTCCCGCGAGGATTGAGAGAGCACTCTTTATAGAACTTTCAGAAAAACGAAACTTTTCTGATTTTTATCAGAATTCGATTCAGCACTGCTGTTTGATATTAATTCTTTCAAACTAGCAAATATATTTATCGCTCTAACGATCTTTTTAATAAATTAATATCAATATAACAGTTAGACTGTCCTTTTTTTATAATATACGGGGATGATTTTAAACAAAGGCACTCTCACTGTCATTATATTAGTATAGCATATTATTGTATAAGGACTGTGAGACCGATTAAAATATATGTTAGCTAATGTTTTCAATTGTCGAAATAAGTGCAATGTTAATTGTTAATTCTTGTATTCGATATGATTTTTTTGTTCCGTGTTAATGGTATCGATCTAAGTGTTTTAATACAGCGTAAACTGGATATTCTTATTGAAATTCTAATGGAAAAAATAGTTCAGATATTTACATTTGTATGTCAAATACTTAAAAAAAGTAAAAAATAATTTAGAACAGATATTGCTGTTTAATTTTATTTAAATTATACTATTTTTATAAAACTACAAGCATTTAAATAATTAAGTGAACTTAATATATGCCACAAGAGCTTTTTATCTAGCAACTTCTGCTGTAATTGTTACGCAAGTATAATTTTTAATAATAAGCTAGTTAAACCGAGAAAATCTTGCAGGGAAAATTGCCATCATGTTACGCCATAAAAAGCAGTCGGCTATGAATTTGAAAAATTTTAGTTTTGCATGGCAAAATCATCAAAGTGTTACTATAAATATTACAAAAAGTTCAATAACATTTTAGAGAAAATGATAAGATTGTCTTGCATAAGATTGTCTAAATATCCCAACCTTTCATAATAGTACTTTCTTTTATTTAATTATTATATATGAGAAGGAAAATCGTATTCATTTTGTAACCGTATAGCTGAAACATAAATCGGTTAAAAGCAGTATAAGAAACAAATTAATATATTTAATATAATTTTAAAATAAAAAAACTAGCGTACAGAATAAAACTTCTTACTGTATAACGAATGTAAAATTTTTGCATTTACAAAAATTGATAAAATAATTAATATACAAGTAATTCGTATAAGATTAAAGGATACTATTGAAGACCAATATTTGCCTTTTTTAGGTCTTCTAAAAACAATCATTACGTAAAACTATTACCTAATAAATGTATGGTAAATATCGAGTTTTTTGAATTAATGAATTTCGTCGTGGAAAAGTATTCTTTACCTAGATATTCCATTTATACTTGAATATTCCACTTGTTCAGGAACAATTTAACGTACTTTTATACTTCGTGTATTTTAGGTTTGCTCAATTATAAATCAACTGACATTTACGATGTTAAAAATTACTATTTATTTTGAAGTACACGTATAAAAAGAAAAATTATACTATTGTAGGGTAGACTTTACGAGGGATTAAATTTCTTATATTTAAAAAATTAAGATAAATTATATACAGAAGAGATGACTATAAAGATATTAATAAGCTTAATTGTATAAGAAAATTCAAGTCTAAAATAAAATTTTTTCTAAAATAAAATTTCTAATTTTTAGACCAGAAAATTCATACAATCTATTAATTATTGGCCGCAATTTCTAAGTAAGATTTAGATTGTGTGCCGACGGTATTTATTGACCAACTACGTTCAGATTATCATGAAGCTTGCCTCTGTCTCGTAAACCATTGTCGAGAGAGAGAGAGAGAAAGAGACACAGAGAGAGAGACAGAGAGTGAGAGAGAGAGAGAGAGAGGGGGGAGAGAGAGAGAGAGAGAGAGAGAGAGAGAGAGAGAGAGAGAGAGAGAGAAGCTCTTGAATAAACGTTGAGTTGTAGAGCCTTATTTGCATGGCACAGTTTTTATTGTGTTCGTTTTTTTTCTTTATTGTTTACCTTTTTTTCATCTCCAGACCGCGTATAAGTGTGCCCAAGCGCTAGTGACGCGCGCACGTGTCAGAAAAATAACTACCCTCAGGTCCTCGGTATTCGCCCTAGATCGGTTAAAATGGCCGACTATATCGTAGCACGCGAAGTCTCCCTTGAATTCAAACTTAAAAAAAAATGTTTAATGCGTGCCACCAGAAGACAATAAAAGATTATAATCATCGTCAGAAAAACAGAAGAACAGAGCATTAGCACATTCAATTTTTCTCGTCAGTTAACAGCTAATTTGCACGTTCTCGCAGTATATTTAATTGGCAATGCAAAGGATAATTAATGTTGCGTCAAAAGTCTTTGTAACATATAGAGGGATATTTTTCATAGTTGAGTCAAGGACAAGAATTTTCCATTTACAGTCGTCGAGCTTAACAAGTATAAAAGATTTTGTAGCTCAACCATAAAAGAAAAGCTTGATCTATATAAGAAATGTTGGCGAAAAGTAAAGAAGCGTAGATTGCTTTTAAAAGCTATTCGTTTCTTTGTTGTTTATTTTTCAAATACATTGATTTTTATGTTTATCAATAAAGGATAAAAAGTAATTAATAATTTCTAAAAAAGAAACAGATTTATAAACAATTTAATTTTGTACAATGACTTTATAAACTAAATTAAATATAAAACTGAATTATATCGTAAAATGAACAAAATTTATCAATTAACTACATTTCGTTCTAGTTAAATACCAACAACTAAAATTAATCAAACCATAGTGCAATTTTGAATGCATGCTCCAATTTGCAAAATTACGTAATGAGCTTACTTTCTCTTTACAAAATTGCACAGTTGCCGTAGAGTTAAATTCCATTGTTTTTTAGTAGTTTTGAAGTTTATTTTGATATTTTTAAAATCAAAAAGATGACCTATCTAATATTAGGTTTCTTCTCTTCTAAATCATAAGAGATATTTGCATTATATTGCAATTAATGCGTTAAAACACCCATTTTAGAATGGGTGTATAGCTTTCCATTTTAATACCTTATAATCTTGAAATATTCCACATTGACGATACTCATTGTATTCGCTGCAAAGAATAAAAATCGTCCCGATCAATAAGCCATCGCAAATCAATCAGTCGACAATTCATGTAAGTAGTAGACAAATGGATGTACATTTATTTTTAAACAAATCTTACCAGAGAGACCTTTCATTTACCAGAGATAGAGAGAAAAAGATAGATAGAGAGAGAGAGAAGTGAGAGAGAGAGAGAGAGAGAGAGAGAGAGAGAAAGAGAGAAAGAGAGAGAGATATCGAAAGACAAACAAAGAGAAAAATTTGAACCTGCATCTGGAATAATAGTATTCATGTACTTAGAATAAGAATTCGCTCTCTATAGTATTATTAGCTCGTTCTACGTTATTATAATGTATGCAAGAATGATTGCATTATGCACGGGACGTAATACACATAGAGGGAAACTATGGATTGGAGGAGGGGGGAGGGTCGACCACCAGAGTCACGAGAGAGCTACCTAGCGTTAATTATCGCTGGTTAATTAAGACTTGAGTCCTTTGCCTGAATTCCCGTTTGCTTTGTCTTTGTGGTAAGATGCGTGTATAATATATATAGATATATAAATGGAAAATCATAAAACTACTTGAAGTTTTATTTTATATCACTAGTAGGGAAAAAGAAGGCAAGCGTGTTTATATTGATTAAATTGTACAATGATTGTATGAATATCGCTATGTAGATATAAAGCTATCCAAAACTTCTTTTTCTTTCTCTCTATATATCTATCTCTCTCTCTCTCTCTCTCTCTCTCTCTCTCTCTTTCTCCCTCTTTCTGTTCCTATTCTATAATTTAATACGATATTCTATAATAGTTTATAAAATAGAAAATATTTATAATATACTTATGCCTTGTTACTGTATCACGCAGACAAAATAATTACCAGATTTATGATATCAGATTTAATGGAAATTGTTGTATAATTATAATTATTATATAGAATGTTCATTGGAAGTAACGATATACTTTGAAAAGTGTATAGATTCATAATGGTTATTATTGATATATTTTATCTTAAACAATAGGTGAGACCATTATATTTATACTTGGATGTGAATTATGATCAATTAATTGTTCGAGTAGAATAAATCAGTATAATAATTAGAATAATCAAAGTTTATGCATTTTCCGCAGTATATAAAGGTACTGTATTGCTAAAATGAATTCCTGGCTACGATTACCAACAATTGATTGCCCTTCCCATATCGGAGGTCAGAAAAAGCATCGCTCTATACTCGTTCTCATTCGGCCCCTTTGTGATCATACATCAGGCGCGATGAAACTCCGGACTCGTGTAAATTGGCCACCCTCGGCCTCGTTCGCATCGCTCGCGGAGAGGAGGGGCGAGGTCCTCACCCGGCAGTCGAATTATCCGGGCATCGCGTGATTTACGAAAGTTACAATACACTGCGTATGCGGCTTTTTGGCGGCCTCGAGAAATCCGTGTATAATCCATCGAGATTCGGGAACAATATATTTATGTAGCAAAGCAACCCTTAAATAACCGACGCGACAATTGTATATTCGTTACATAGGGGTGCCAAACCGAATGATTCAAGCTTGGTTGGTAAAAGTTGCCAGAGGTCAATCTTAAATGGAGCTGGTGTTGGCCGTACGGCGCAATTTGCACGAACTGAGAGGTAATATTATCATATAATTTGCGTTTATCAAAAAGAGATGGCATAAATTTATGGAAGCAATATGAATAAATAACCGTGCAAAGGGGAATTCTTCAACAAGGATGGGATCCGTTTGTTAGAAAAAAACGCTATATGATTTTGATGATGCAATGATTGATATTTTTTTATATCAATATAATTATTTTTTATAATAGACTGTAAATTTTTAGAAATTACATTAATTCGTTTAGGCATGATATTCAAAGGCAAATAGTCTTAAGCTTTGAGTTTTCAAAATTCATAATTTGAACATGATATTTTTTAGTCATCAAATAAATACGATATCATATGATATAATAAATATAAATTCTAAAGCTATGCTAGATTCCTTTAAAATTCCCATTCCATGAAGCTCTAATAAGCTTTAAGAAACTTCAACACGTGGAATATTAGAATATAGATCGAAAAAATTCCCGCTGAATGTATACAAATCACCTACGAATGATGCAAATGGAATGAAGGTTCAATTCCCGACAATCGAACCGATATCCGTTCCTCGAGCTTCCTGTGCTCGAACCGTCGAGTTGTTCGAGAGCCGAGTATACGAAGGGGGGTGGGTGAGGCTAGATGGAGAGCCGAAGGGACGAGGACAGAAGCAGAAACGGATGGACAATTAATCAGAATTGCCAATCCCATAAATCGACCCTTCGGGATGCATTCTCCGATCACGCGTGTGCGAGCTTGCACGAGGGCTTTATAGCACCGTTTTCAAGTGTCAGCTTTAAGAGTAAGTAAATAATACGAGTGTTTTTAAAAGAAAAAAGACGACATACGTATTATTTAATTCTACATTCAAATTTAGAACGAACTGCAATTTGTCAGTATTAAACTGTTTCAGTTCGTATTCTATTATTTCGAAAAGAAGGCAAGCTTGACGTTTCGTTCGAAAACGTAATTGCCGAAGAATATAGAGTTCAAATAAATTTAACATCCTTAGAATTTAAATAGTGTACCGTTAAAAATTGAAATTAATCTCGAAAGATTTGTCTTTAATTCTTTTTTCCTTACTAGACGTAGAAACTAACGATCGATTCCTTTTATCTGCCACTTTTTATTCCGGCACTCTTCTTTCATTTTTCGAGCATATTGCCATCAATATCAATTAAGCATCGCTTTCAGAGCTTCGTTATACTAACTTCTTTGATAATTTCTTCTTGTGATCTATCGGTTTTCTCAAATCGTAAATAAGTTACTTAAATTACCGAGTTCTTCTTATATTCGAAATAATACATGCCCAAATGATAGTGCTATTTTAAGATAAGAATATTAATATTAAAATTTTTACTTTCTTAGTAAAAAAAAAAACTTAGTGTGTGAGAAAATACAAATTTAACTCATTTTTACAATTTTTAATCTCAACTCTGTCAACATGGATTCCAATTATTCATTGAACCTAATACATACAATCTCGAGTAAAATTTATAATTTTAGGTTGAAAACTATTTTTTTTAAATCATTCTTCATTGCATATGAATTTCATCTTTAAAGAGGGAAGTTTTAACCGACAAATTTTTTTCGTGATTGCATGTATTCAGAGAATACAGCACTTCTGGCACGTTCTCTGAGGTATAGTTTTATAATTCTGAATTATTATAGTGAAAAACTTCGAGTGCAACGAATATTTGCTAATAAATAAACATCAACACCAGTATCCGCTTTAATATTTTTTATAAAGGAGAAAAGGTTTTATTTTTGTTCATTCGAATACTGTAAAAATTAAAGATTAAAAATATACAGATTTTAAATAGTTAATCATTCGACTCTATTAAAGCACTATTGTTCAAAATAATCTTACATATTCATATATATTCTTATATATTCTTATATATATTTTTATTTAATAAACAGAAAATATTTAATAACAGTCAAATTAAAACTAATGAAACTTTTACATTAGATTAGTGAATTCAATATATTTTAAATATCTTTAATATTACTTAATTAGGCAATCTCGGTAAAGACTAGTGACAGAAGTCTACCCAAAACAAATCCATAATTAATATTATAGAGTATTTATTATAACAGTGATAATTTAAATTTAACATTTATTTTGCTCTTTCAATACAGCGTTCTTACAATGAATTCATGTCAAAGTTCAGTTAAAATCACTTCCATAATAATATGGATGACCTGGAAAAATATCTTTCTACAGAATTTTTCTCCTTTTTTAGATTAACATCAACGAATAGAGAAGGATAACATATATCTTATATAAAGTCATGAATTTAAGTCGTAAATTTTCGTGCACATATTAATCAATGCCAGAAATTAAATTTTGTAAATTTTATTTTACTTCCTGAAAAAGCGCGTTATTTTGCAAAACCTATCGTTATTTTCTTATAATGAATTTCAATGGATTGATATTCTTTATAGTCAATTCAGGCTCGATGAAGTAGAATAGCGCAGCTAGGAAGGAAAAATGTAGGTTAAGAATCATGTAAAAAAATCGAAAATGAAAATGAGATTTTACGCAAGCACAAAGAAAAACGAACTTTATTACTGATAAAACGATGTGGAAAATATCAATAAAATATCAATATCAACAACTCTGAAAAATCTTATAGCTTGTAAATTATTATCTGCAACGGAATCAAATAACGGAAATGTAAATATTTATAATTTGGAAATATGAAAACCGTATCTTATATTCGAATAACGCAGACAAATGGTAAAATCGAATCACCCTACATCAGAATTGATTGTTAGACTATAATGTATTTTTATTCTAATTAGAATAACAAGGATTTAAATCCTTGTTCTAAATATGAAGCATCATCATATACCGTATAGCTATATATATATATAAATATAGTTTAAATATTCAGAATGACACCGAGCATGTATATGAAGTCAGTATGGGCCAAGAGACTCCGCTGTTTCCCCACGAGGTCGACTACAGGTATATTATACCACCATTATCGTAGCGTGAATAGCGCGGAAATATATAGGGCGGAAGATCCCGCGGGCTTGGCTTTTAAAATAAGCGGTGGCGGTTTATTAATTCTTCGCACTCACCTCGGTTTTCCGTTACCGCGGATTTTTTGCATTCCCACCGCACAGTAAAAGAGGCGAGTTGAACTCAGATTAAGGGGACTGTCCGTGTCACAGGAAGTTCTCTTGAAATATACAGTTTGCAGGACTCTTTTTGTGCTTCGAGTGCCTCTTGTCGCTATTCAGTCTAGCTCTTCTCTCTCTCTCTCTCTCTCTCTCTCTCTCTCCTCTCTCTCTCTCTCTCTTCTCCAACCTCCCAACTGCGATTCCTGCTTTGAATCTCTTCCAAGAAAAGGCGATGGTCCTTTATATAAAATGTTTCGTTTGGTAAATGCTGTATGAACGAGAGTAGCTCGAGTGCCCTCTCAAATCTCTCGCGGGAAAGAGACTATCTTGATTTAAGATTTAAAGGGTGAGTGCGTGTGTACGTGTTACCTTGTGTTAATAGCGATCGAAACTAAGAATTTATCGGCATTATTTTGTTCCTAAGCTTACGTATTTTTAAAGAGAACACCAGTTTTCTCAGCTTCTGTATTCGTAACTGCATATAATAAAAATAAAATATATTATTCCACGTAATGTGCGCATATTAGTTTTAGTTACTTTTAGTAAATAAATTTTATGCATTATACAATATATTTTTCTTTACATACTGAAGCAATATTGACGAATACGAATTTTGTTCGGTTGAACGAAATAATTTTGATTATCTCGAAAATAAGCTCTGTAAACGTTTAAGATCCAACGCTCTTACATTATCAAAATATGCTAATTTTTTATTTAAAAGTAACACTTCTTTCTGAAATTCTTAAATTATACAGGACTTCGTTAATTTCAAAATCCGTAATTTATCATAATTAGAAGAGAAAAATAACAGTTACTTTTCTTTTAAATATTGAATTCCTACGCACTACTATACTGATTTTAATAAGTGATAATTTATGGTAACTTCGATAATAGTTTACCTTCTTTACATTTCGCTCACAAATATTCTGAGCGATTATACTCTTATTATTTTTTAATTTCGATACTTTGTCACATTATTTTTCAAATCATTCTCATTATCCATTGTAAATTTTAAATACGAGACAAATATAATCTAATTCGCCATGCCATGGCCTTTTTAAAGACTCTGATGATTATAGAATTCCATCTTATATTAGATATACAATGTTTTTTTCGATTACTGTATTCAAATGTAACTTTTTAAACTGGTCAATGCCATCAGATTTTTTGTTTTACTAATTTAATTCGCTTAACACTTGTGGAGTCGAATGTAGACTGTACGTATACAGATATGATTATTTAGTAAATTAATTTTTTAATTAGATATTATTAATAAATACATAAAGCAATGAACCATATTGTAAATTCGTGAATTCCTAATCCAAAAAGATGAATTATTTATATTCTTATCAAGCAACAACAAATCTACAATCAACCTTTTTTACGCTTTGAAGCAAATCATCTTTCGCTACTATATCAACTAAAAAGGAAAGTTGAAACATTAAGAAGACAGATAAATCAGCGAGACAGGGCAACTGATATTCTTTATTTAAAAAATAAAATGAAATTCAAAACATCCTTGGCACGACAATTTCACACAAGAAACTTTCAAGGGGAATGGGAATTAATAAGTGTAATTATTTATAACTATGATTATGAATAGCTTATGGTTAACTATAATACTGTGAATCTTCAATATTATTTTAAAATAATTATTAGAATTAATCTTTTTCGCATAATTTATAGAATTGAAATAATTATATTCGTAATGAAAAAATTAAGAATTTTGAATTTTATTAAAATATATTTTCTAATGCAGTTTTTTTTTGAGAACATAGAACGAAATCCATTCGTTCTTTTATTAACTTTTAATTGTATATTAGCAATTCTAGATTAATACATTTGTGAATTTAAAGATACAAATTTTTCAATTTTCTTTTATTATTTGATCAAACAATATCATTTTTTAATTATTTAAGAAAAATGATTGCATATTTAATTCAGTTAATCAAATTTAAAATCAATCATGTAGATTGTAATAATTTTACAACTAAAAGTTGCATATCTGCGATAAATTTCATAGAGATAATGATAATGATTTCTGGATCTATGAAATATAATAATTCGAAATCTTTGTATACCTATAAATTTTATTATACGAATGTAATTCACAGTCATACGTGATCAATGTGTCAAGCAGACCAATAAAGAGGGAAAAGGACAAAAAGGAAAGAGAGCGAGAGAGAGAGAGAGAGTGTGTGAGAGAGAGAAAGAAAGAGACAAAGTAAGAATAGTCCATTCGTTACTAAGCCAAAAACAATAACTTTCTCGTTGCGCATCCCACTATTCATTAGAAAATATCTAATAAATTTTTTCTGAATTTGAACTTCATCAATTGCTTCTATTCATTGATATTCATATTTTGGTCCTAAAATGATCAGATCGGTTTCTGTAAAAAACAATCTTATGTTTTGAACAATTTTGAATGTACTGTGCTGTTCACAACCGGGCGGATAATAGAATTTTTCAACCAATAGTCAGCCAGGTGAGAAGAGTAATATAGCGAGTGAACGAAATAGAAAAACGGAAAAAGAGAGTATAAAATATTGGTTGAACTAAATTTATCGACGAGTTTTGAAAGCAGTATAAAGCGCGAATTTATTCGCAGGACTCTGAATCACGTATAGGCTAATCTTGTTGCTCCCCTCGGAATTTGGACATACGTTGCTGCCAATTGATGCTCCAAAAGCGATCGATAAAGAGTATAAGTTTTATCACAATTGCAGCGACTCGCGTCAACAAAAGCATTGAAAAACTGGGAGGGGAAAATTTTCTTTGGCGTCATCGAGATATTATAGTAACTCATTAGCAATATCATATGTTTGAGATTGATTTCATAATACAAGTGACTATATTTCAAAATTTATTATTAATTTGCCACAATGTTCAATTTTTAATTAGGATTTCAAGGATATTCAAATTAACACATGTAGTGATAGAAGTATGATTAAATGAAAGGTGTTTTCAAAGCTTCAGGTATTACTTTTGATACCGTGAATTTGCTTTTCTTCAATCATAGTTCTATGGAAAAAAATTCGTACATCGAATATATAAGTATTGATGATTTAAATATTTAGGCATTTCAATTAGAACTACAATTAATTTTTTAATGTAAACATCATACAATTAATGACAATGAATATTTAATTGATAATTGAAACGAAACTATCAATTATACTCTAATTCGTAATCGAAATTATTTACAAAAAACTTACAGTTTCAGTAGAATACAATAGATACAATGCTATAATTTGTGCAAATTATATATATAGTCTACGTGGAAATAATCGTTTTATGAATCACAGTAAACTCCCTTGTTATTACATTAAAAATTAAAATTCATATTCTAAAGTTGCACGTTCCCTTGGGAGGACAAAGTGCATGAACGAAACCGTGTAGTCGGGCAGGATTCTTAGTTTTCCGTGCCTGCCTAATATTTGGTTTTTACGATGTTTAAACTTATATGCGCTACTCCATTGCGGATTAGAACTTTTTTCTCTTTGAGCTAAGTATTCGAGATTTTTAAATAAAATAAAATAAAATAAAATTTTTTAAATCTGAAATTTGGTATAAAAATTTTTATAATAGTTTTTAAGTATTAAAAATTATCTATATCATTTTTTAAAGTTAGTTTTAATTTTAATTCTATTTTTTATATTATGAAAACATTTTAAATTTTATTTTAAGATTGGATTGTTAACGAACTTATAATCTTCAATTGATTATTCTTATTTCTTTTTACAAGAGGGGGCTCCACCCTCAACCGTCGACCGGGAAGGATCCTACCCACCTAACCTTCACTTCCAGATCCTACATCCTTTCTTAACATACTCTATGAATTTACAATTCAAAGAAAATCATTGAATTTAATGTTATGAAATTCAAATAAATTGCAGAAATAACCTTAAGAGAAAACCGATAATATTATATCTTTTCAAATGCAACGGATTACATTTTATATTAAGGCCACTTATTTTGGAGCAACTCTCATCTGTACCTTTAGATATTATTTCTAATATATTAATTAATCAATAATAATAAGTCTCTTTATTTCAGAGACATTATGATAAGGACTTATACCGCACTAAAAAAAGCAATTTTATATTCAAAATACTAAATTAAATTTATTATAATTAAATTATATTGAATCAAAACTTCCACTCAGTGACTGGGAGAAAAAGCCGTACAACAAGTATAGTTCTCGGTGATATTGAATGATTTTAAATGATCGTTTTCATTTTACCACTAGTAAACTAATTTTATTTTTAGGTAAATGGATCAGTATACCAGTCTCGTCAGGCTGAAGAACTCGGAATGTTGGCACCGTTGCCAAGAATAATCATACTCGAGGCCCATGCGCCCGCAATCGAGGTGATGAGTCTCTGGCGACTCCAGACAACATTATTTCACTTCAAAAACCTCAGCTGGGGCACTCGCCCCCATACTCGAGGTGGTGAGTCGCGAGCGACTCCATAACACTACTTCAGGTCTATCGATTCAAGTAATACGTAGGCGTTATATTTGTTTTTCCTCTAATTGCTCGCGCTCGAATGTTTCATTCAAAAGTTTCACATTGCTGCGGCGCCCTTCTGCTCGCCGCGTAACATAAACAACCTTATCCTGTTACAGTGCCTAAAGCAATAAAATAAAGCCTTTGAATATCGAATATTAAACTATAAATTTATACAATATCACTTATAATACTATATATGTAACGCAAACAGATATTATACCTGCTCGCCCTATACAAGCATAACTAACAAGAGCAAAAAATTTGATATTTTTTCATGCTTTAAGGTCGTCATTCAATTTTTTGTGCACTTCTTTGAAGAAGAAAAAGCGCCTCCTATGAGAACATAGTATGCGACACACGGAAGCAAAGGGGTTTTTGGATTCGGGTAATTTGAATAATTGGGTAATTTGGTAATTTGATTAATTTGATTAATTTGATTAATTGTTTGGGTAATCTGATTTCGGCAACCATATTCTCGTCGGATAACGTCTATTTTACTCCCTAGTATCGCTATGTGCTAAGGTCAGCGACTGAAAACTGACCGCAGATTGAAAAAAAGAACTATGAAGACCTTTATTTTAAAAACTTTATAATTTATTTTAAAAAACTCCATGCATCTAAACAATTAATATTTGAAATTGAGATCGATATTATCCAATAAATGGTGGTTACGCTGACGTTATAAAACCGTCTTTTTTGTCTAGGGACATTGATTATAATATTTTGACGAAGCTTCAGTAACCTAATTGTATTGAACAAATGCTGGAATTTTATATAAATCTAAACAAAACAAATTTCAATAACATGAGTTTAATATAAAAGTTTAAAGAAAAAAATTGTATAAACGAGTGATATACATTATATAAGTATAGACGACAAACGACTAATACGCGCGCGGTTCAACCACGCTCTTTTATACCTTCTGTATCGCCTAACGAAGGAGCTCAAATTTCGAGCAGTAAGCCCCACTCACAAATGGCAACCCAAACTCTTTGCGCAGCGAAATGGTCGAAGAGCTATAGCACCTTCATCCGTGCACATCCTTCGATTTTGAAATTTCTTGAATTTTTCCAAAAGCCAGAATAGAAACTATTTCAATTTAAATCGATGAAAAGGCTTTATTTTGAGGAAAAGATCCGAATTTCCCGTCACAACATACTGCTGTTAGGGAACATGACTATTTAACCGCTTTCGAAAACCTCAAGATTTTCCCAATAACAAGCATTCGGTCACCTTATTTGTGGAACCGCATAACAGCCATTTAAAGGAAAAATATTCGATTTATTCGTTACGGCACGGTTGAAACTTGTGCTTTATTTGTCAACATAGCTTGGCCCATAACGAAAGTTTACTTTCGATTTCCAATGCATTGAATTTCTATTTTGTTTTCATGCGTTAAACTACAAATCGTACTGTTTAATAAGTTCATTTACTCGAATATTTCTGTTCACGTATTTGCTTTATATAATTATTTTTTTAAATATTTCACTCAAGTTTTATACCGTATAATCACTTTGTCCGAAGTATCAGATTTCTTTCGCCTTCAGCAGGCAGAGATTACATAATCAAACTTTCAATAACATTTTTATATTATTAAACCAAACTCTGCTCGTCAATTAAAGGATTTAAATGTAATTTATTTTATTTACTGAATTTTAAATTGAATATATGAACATTTAGTGTTAAATAATAAAAGTTTTAAAAATAATTTATGCATGAATCAAGGAATGGATGATTTCGGGTAATCAAATATCGAAATTGCAAATGAAAATAATTAAAAAATGAATTTACTATTTTATTCAGAAATAATAATATTCTTCCTAAACGTCTAAAATCTTGATACGACCGGAACTATCTTCTGAAGAATGCCGTTCGGTAGTTCGACCTGATATTTATGCAGTGAGGGTTGGCTGCCATCTCTCCTCGCACCTAGCCAATCGATCCCAAGTAGTCTCGCTATGTTACTGCAGTGGTGCGGAAGCACTCTGTAACAAGTAACTCGGATGCTTCTCGATACCTAGGCCGATTGCTCTCTCAATGCGTTGGGCATTTTCCAGCATTTATGCATAGATACCAGGTATTCATACGCATATTACCCATTGCTGCTGATTTGCAGGCTGTCCGCTCATATTCGTACATATATCATTTTAATTTATTACGAAACAATTAAACTTTTTATTTTCTGCTCTGACACAAATTTAAAAGGTTTATCTTACAACGTTTTTCCATAGAGCAAATAAATTACTGATTAATCCTATTTTATTTTATGTTAAAAAACATTGAAAAAATTTAATGCTTGTTTGATATAATATCACAAAACTTATTCTAACAAATTATATGTGGAGGCTGTTATAAACTGAATACTTATAATTAAGAATAACATTAAATACATTTTATATACATTTTATAACGTATTTAATTATTTAAAAAATATTTTACACCTAATATCTAATAACTACAAATTACAAATTATATTAACCTAACAGGATAAATGAGTTAAATTAAAACTAATATATCTTAATTGTTAATGTATCAAAATTAAAATTAATGTTGAAAAAGCGCAAAAATATCAAATATGCAAAACGCAAGTTGCAATTGTAATAAATGTACATTCTTTTTTACATATAGAGAAATTGCGTATGTTGTTAGTTCGTAACACTAATAGCTATGAATATTTTATAGCTCGAGTAAAAGAAGAGAGAGAAAGAGAGAGAGAGAGAGAGAGAGAGAGAGAGAACTTAATTCTAAAAGGTTCGTTGAGATCAACATAATAAGCGCGACACGATTCCCCGCGGGCGCACCTATGCGCACGGCATTTTAAAAAAATAATTAAATATTTTATTACTCATATGTGAAAGATAATGAAAAGGAGAATATAATTCATCTTCCGTGTTTAATGTGGCATAGAAATTTTTCGATAACAATTTATAGAGACCTAAAAAAACTTTATTCATTATTTTTTTTTATTTAATTTACTTAAAAAATATATTGTCTAGAGGTTATCACACTCTCCTAACATGAAAGTTGACAACATGCTCACTAATAGGACAAAGAGAAATTATTTGATCAAATACGACATAAATAATGCTAAAGTTAAAATTTTAAAAAATTTAAATTTTCAAAATTTTAACATTTGGCTTACCGTTTATTTCTTTACGTACGTTTCGAATTTCGACATAAATTTAAGGTTTAATATTACATAACTTTTAAACGCGATACAATATTAATTTATTAAGAAAGAATAACGCTCAAACTTCTCAAATTAAACAAACCTCTCGACGACTTGACAACACTTACATATATTTTTAGAAATTTTATGTTACTCGAGAAACGATTTTATTCTATACGTAATATTATCTAATATTTATTACAAAGTAGATTATTAGAAACTTAAATTAAAACTAAAAAGTCTTAAAAACAATTTGGTTAATTAATTCTCTTAATATTTAAACTTAAAATAACATTCATATTTAATATTTCAATTTAGGTTAATAATAAAATTTTAATACTATTTGAATCAGTAACACTTTTATTTCTTTCAAGTACAATATAAATTTAATAATAATGTGCTAATGAATCTACAATATGTAGTCTTACAATATGTATTCAAATACCAAGTATGTCATTGACATAGTATATCCAAAATATTACATTTTTAATACGAAAATTCGATTAATATCACTTTTCGATCGAAATATATTTAATTGAAAGTCTTCTGTAAAATGTAGCATAAGATACGTGATCAAGGTGAACCATTTAGATAAACCATTTGATTATAAATAATAATATTTATTGAGCATGAAATAACTTTTCTTCATTCCAGTTTTAACTATAATAGTCGAGTATTTTGCAGATTAATTAAATAATTTATAATTTCAAAGATAGTTGATTGAATGTATTCGTATTCGATAATATAATATAATATCCAAAGTATTGTTTGATTTGCTTTATAACAGAATTAATTAATAAAAAATATAAATCAACATTTTGTTACAATCTATTGTTAACTATTCACTAACCTTCTCAGGAAAATTATTAAATAATAATTAAGTTAACAAAATTTAATAGCAACTCCAATACTGTTCAATTTTCAAACATCAGACTAATAAGATTTTTAAAAAATTTATTTGAATCTATAAACTTAAATCATAAATAATCACAATCAAATTTGAAGATTGTAGAATCATTATTGTAGTTAGTCAATAGATAGATAAAATATACGTACACGTGCACACACACACACACACACACACACACACACACACACACACACACACACACACACACACACACATTTATTGAATTAAATATCTTTGTTAGTAGTTTATCTGTAACCTACATATTACGTACATTAAAGATATGATACGTGTTCCATGCAAGAAATATAAACAGTTTATTTAACCTTTCATATTTAACTCAAATTCATCTTACAAAACTAACTAAACTGTCTTTGAAGCTCAGTTTTGAATTAGTCGCCGAGTTAATCCTTTCTTCTTTAAGATGTTAAAATACGTTATAGCATTCTGCATTTTCTCACTCTGTGATTCAACTCCCAAGTAAAATATTTAAATATTTCTCTATATTTAACACCACCTATTAATAAATATTCTTAAATGCAAATATTTATAAATTATTTAAATTCAAAGATCTTTTTGAAATGATAATTTTTACTTGAAATTTGAGGAGGTTACACTAACAGTGCGAATACGACTCTTAAATTTTAATATAATACAAAGTCTATACTTAAAAGAAAGAATATGCATGACATGAGAAATTAGTAATTTTTAGTGAAACAATCATAAATGCTTGTATATTTTAATTAATAAATATTCAAGAATTCCTATAATAATTTTTATTCACTTTAGACAACTAAATGAAAAACACGTTCGAAGTAGATTCTGTCTAGTTACTCGCTCAAAACAGTTAAAACGGAGACGTAAATGACGTTTATCTAACTCCCATTATATGGTGACTTTGCTGTAAACAAAGGGCATCAGACGAAAGCATAAAGCACCAAATACAAAGAGCATTCAGCAGTATTAGACTTTAATGTTCGCGCAGTGCTAATGTTAAATATTTGGTCCAACACTGGAAGTACTTTATTAGTTGAAATATCCCTTTCATCTAATTTTTATAAAAATATAGATAATTCAGAAGTAGTTTGAAACCGTGATTATTTCTAACTCGATACTATTACCAAGACATTTAAGATTATAGCTTGTTCTTTCATGCTCTATTTCAATTCCTATAATTTGCGTGATTCGTGATCTAGTCGCAGGCTCAGAATTTATACTAGCCATACGTCCTATTATTCAACATACTTTTTTAAATTAACTAATGCGTGAACGATCCGTTTACTTTCATCGGCAAAAGTTCGGATTATCATAGACGATTCCTTCTTTAGCTTAGCAAGATTCCTTAGCAGTTTAAATTTTAAATGACTTGCAGCGATTAATCGAGAATTAGACAAGAGGGCTCTTACTAATTTCGAAGTCATCGTAAATCCTTTATCAATTCCATGGTGGGGCTGGTTAGACACGATTTTAAAGTGTGAGGCCCCACTAGAGGTCGAAAAATAGGCTTTTTTGGAATTCCTTTTCTAGAAATACTACAAAATAAATCGAGATTCTAATTAAGGATATTTGTAACATATATAAACAAATGCATAAAAAATTTCTTTTGAAGTGATTCAAAAATGTTAAAATACCGGCTGTGTAACATTTTTCCGATGATGTCTTCATTTTTTAAGGCTCACTATCGGACAGATAGCTCGTATAATTTTTTAATTCAATAATTCAATTTGCTTTATTTTTATTTTATACACTAAGAGTTAGAGAAGTACGTATTTTTTTGATATTTTACTTTGTGGCCAAATTGTACGCTTTCAAATTCCAAACTAAGAAAATTACTTGAAAAATCATCAGATAATTGTTTATCATAAGTGAACTATGCAATTAAGAAAATCTTACGTGCTTCTCTCAACAATATATTTTTCAAGATATATTCAAAATTTCAAGTAAATCGGTTGAAAATTCTGAGTTACATTATATTTCCGGCCAGCTTAAAAAATACAATTTTTAGATAAACGTGTTTAGTCTTTTTGAAGTAGTAGAAAATTAGGAATTATTTTTTAATTATTTTAATACTTTTAATCGGCGACCCTTGCACCATACAATTGGCCTTCCAGATTATCGTTCTGCTTGTGTTTTTTCTTTTCTACTTAATCTTGAAGCAACCCTTATCTCTTTTACTGCTTCAGGAAACGATCTCCTTATCGATTTTCAGATAAATTGCGTAATTGTCTGATCCGATTTTCAAGTTTGTTGCTTCCATTATATGCAAAATTGATGAAAAACCGTTATTGTACACACAAACTGTAATATCCGCTGTCATATACAAGAATATTTTACCTCTTATAATGCATTTCAGGGTCAGTACCGGCAAAGCTGAGTTGAAATTTTCGTTACTATTTTGTGTCTAACCGCTGATGCATCGATTAAAAAATTTCACTAATCAGTTCTTTTTAACCTGATTTGATAGCTTTCTAGTCTTCAATTAAAAGAGCTGATTTATGTTTATACTCATCGAAAGTATTTATAGTTTTAGCCCATTACTATGAAAACCATACAAATTCTCCAATAGAACATTGATCGTGTTGCGGTTTAACATCAATAGATAATTTCAGATTATTGTTTCAGTATCGTTTACTTTCGGAATATTACGTATAAAGGCTCAAAAAAGGTCGCAGATATTTTACGAGTTCTCTTATCTACCTGAAAAGTAAGATAAGTCTAATTCCGGCAGTTTAATTGCTGGCAATAGTTATCCTACGCAGTTCAAATCTGGAGAGAAAGGTAACGCTACTTTCTTACTTGAAGTCAACAGAAAGGTTCAAGAGATAATCATGCATGTCTTCGTAAGCTTTTTGCATATTTGTAAACAATCATTTTTCACGCCGTAGTAGGCTATAAAATCCCAATGTTCATTTAATGCTTCAGATCTAATACACATAGATATATTACTTATCCTCATTGTCAGTATGGAAATAAATCGCATTGCCTTCGCCTAAGTAACATCAACTTATCAAGTACCTTAAATTTATATTATTATTATTATAGAATAATAATAAATATTTAAATAATTTTTAGTCAGCCGGGAAATTATAAGGAATTAGCGCTGATTCAACGTTTTCCTGCAACTACATTTTATATAACGATCAATGAAAGTTTTGTAAGCTATGCAAGAAATCATGCGGCATTGTTGGAATCAGGAGATTGGTTTATACTTGGACTGTGGCCTTATGATTTAAATGGTAATCTACTTCAAGAATGCGTAGATCCGAAAAATACACCACTAATATACAATCCAAATAAAGTGAATAACAATTTGAGGGAATTTCTGATGCAAAAATGGCCTAATCTAATGTTAAGAGATTCAGAAGAAGATAACTGGAGAATGGAGTATAATTCGTTTGGATCATGTGTAACGGATGATGTTTCTTCTTACTTTGAGGAAGCTTGGCGACTATCGAGCAAGTATGATGCAAGAATTTTATTCGACAAGGCTGAACTCTATCCAGGCAACAACTATTCACTAGATGATATCATTAAATCCATTACAAAAGTTGTACAGAAACAAACATACATAACATGCACCTCTTCTCTTGAGGTAAAACACAAAGATAATAAATTTAATAAAAATCATTAGTACTTTAGATAAAAGGTTTTATTGTATTTTATATATTTTATTGTTAATATTTAGAAGCAATATATTTACGAAATTCGAATATGTTTCAATGAAAATCACAAATTGCACGATTGCAAACACCGTAGTCAGCGAAGTAGTCTTCATGAATGTAATGCAACCACATCGATTCATTATCCTCAAGTATTTCCAGGTATTTATAATTTCTATTTATTTTCTAATGTATACGTAACTCACATATTTTATATGTTCCTTTATTATTTAATTATTTTTTTATTCTAGGTAGAAGGCCATATCTTTAAAGCAAGATAAGATACATCAAAGTTATATTTTCAGAAGACATGTACTTTATTAACAAATTTATTTTAATATATAAAGATATTCTTCTTGTTACATTGGTAGAAAATCATATACGAATATTTCTATAAATTTGTAAAGAAACACCCTCATCTCTAAATGCGCCTTTACAGTATGAGTATAACTCACTGTAATAAAACAAGGGATTTAAAGAAATAAACTTCAATTTAATTTTAAAGATTTGATTAAATAGTAAACGACAATATAATTTCTTACGCACCTTAGCAAGCCAGCGGAAATAATAATGAACATATGAGAAGTCACGCTCGCGTTTTTATAGCCTCGACTTTACTTATCGATATAAGTTCTGAAAACTTAACGATAAAGGGTGTAAGGTTATGCGACAATCTCGAGCGGCCTTGTCTCGCAGCCATATGGCCCGAAATTGAAATCCAATCTTTATGGATATTTTGTTTCTACCATTTGTAGAATTTGCCTCTACGTTTTGATAGAGCTCAACAGCTTTCGAAAATAGTCATATTTTCTACCAAATTAATGTATGTAAAAGAAAATAAAGCTTTCAAAAACCTTTAGTGTTCCGGGCACAATGATTTACACAATGATTTACACAATATTTCAACGTTTATTAATTTATAAGATAGCGCATAATTTTGTATAAATATACGTACGAAATATTAAATTATTTCTTTACTCTATATTATTATATGTTATAAATTTTCCATCGTTTTCTTTCTCTCAGCTCTAATTGCAAAGTAATATTATCCGAAGGTCAAAATCTAACTAACTAGACTATAGCTTAAATTTCTCGAATTGATTACCTAATATTAAATAAGTCTTAAACTATATACATCTTTATTTATATTTCATATCCTATTATATTAATACGCTGATAGCAATAATATTTTAATAATATATAGAATAAATTAATATATAAGTAAAAATAAAATAAGTAAAAATTATAAACATTAAAAAAACAAGATTTTATTTATGGAATAAAAAACCTTTCTTGGAAGAAGAGAGGAAAAAAGCCTTCATCAATGAATTACAAACAAATTATGTTAATAAGAAATGATCATTTCATTACTTAGCGCTCGCAAAATGCACTTATTCTTACCGCTCGCTCGTGCCATACAGAAACGTGGAAGGTGCCGTGGTGCAGCAGTGTGGCCCCGACATCTCGGAAGATAACCGCCCCTGTTTACCAAAAGGGAGATGAGACTCGCCTTTGTATTGCACCTCAGAGGAAGGTATAACTTCACTCTACGAGGCAAAGTGCCCAAGTGCTTTTTGTATGCTCGCCCAGCATACAAATTGACCACGGCAGCCACTTAGAACTAATAATAACTTTGTACAAGGAATTTTACAAAAACACACCAGAGTTAGAAAAATAAACGCACAAGAACAGACAAAACGCACGGAAAACAGAAAAGCTTTACCCTTCGATAGCTCGTCTCAAACGCGAATGAACCATGCATCTCGAGATGAGCCCTCGAGAACCTTTTCTGGCAATACTGGCCAGTTCTTATCGCTGTCGCTTTGTATAATAACAGTCTGAGATAGTACATATAAGCATCTAATATACACATACATTTATACGACGAGACAGTCGAGACTGTATACTGTATACTATGGACTGAATACTATTGATAAATCTTATTTTATTTAACCATTATAAATACATCTACTAAATTATTTTGAACGGACCAATTACTACGAAAACTTAAAATTAAACCTTATTTATTATGATTGACACACACTACAAAATTATTACGATTTATAAGCTAAACTCTTACTTGAAACTCGAGACTACTCTAAATCTTACATTAAAAAATGCTAATTATTATAAATAATGTTATAAAATAATGAGTCTGTAATACTCACAGTCTTCGTTAAGCGCGAGTCCGTACAGCACGCACCTTGTCACTAGCACTTAGCACTTAAATAAATATTGGTTGAATATTAAACATAATTTTAATTACGAGTATCCACTATTAATAGATAATAACAGTCTATTTGCCCTTTAGACTCTTTAAACTCTCAGAGAACAAAGAAATGTACAAATAAAAAAGAGATAATAAAGAAAAAGAAAGACGTAAAAATAAAAATACATGGTACAATAGCTTAAATATCTCCAGTTACAAAAACTAGAGAGTGCTAAAATTTCTGTTTCGGATAATTATCATATCAAAAGATTTATTTGAGATCGTGACCCTGAAACCAACTGCTTCAAAAGATGCATTAAATGCTGCAGTTATTACAGATTATAAAAAAAAACTTCGTGAACAGATAAAACATCAGTGTATATTTGTGTATAAACGGATATAAAATCAGTCTATATATCTCGTTCATATATTATACATTTAAAAAAAGTTAATTATATTTTTTAGACATCCGTTTTTAACTACTATTTTTAGAAGTACTTTACAATCATAATTGTTGAAAGCGGAAGTAATATCTAAGAATGCGCCCAGTACATGCTGCTTTGTTCACAATCCAGTTTCAATTGTAAGTATAAGATTTGAAAGGTTATCTGTGCAGGACTGCCCTTTCCAAAATCCTGATTGGATAAGAGTTGGCAGATTATTGGATTCCATATACCATAGTAAGCGTTTTTTAATGAAAATTGGAAATAAGTTTCAGAGGCACTATGTTAATACAATAGGCCTATCTATCACTATGTTAATACAATAAGCATAACCTTGATTTTTGAGCGACTTCGGCGTGATTTTTTCGGCCTCCGCTCTCCTTCGCACGATATTTGCTCGATTGATCAGTTGTTTCTGGATCGTAAGCGTAGACTAAAGTCTCATCTCCAGTTATTATGCATTTCATCTTGACCTGATAATCCGAAAGCATCATAAAAGGTTTCACTCTTTGGAGACACAAAATATCTTTCCAAATGATGTTGACTGACCTATTTGATTCTATTCTAACAATATCAGCAAGTGTTCTAGTAGTCAATCGACGATGTTGCAGAACCAATTCTTTGATTTTGTCGACGTGTAGCCCATCAGTAGATGACCTGGTCGTCTTTGATGTGGTTCATCTTCAACGCGTTCTCGACTTTCTTTGAATAATTTGTGCCAATCAAAAGCAGTTGCTCTTGATATTGACTTCTTATCAAAGACCTTGTACAACATTCTGAACATTTCGGCGGCCGATATTTCATTTCGCGTATAAAATTTAATGCTACTTCTTTGTTGAATAATTTCAGACATTATAAAAACCGAAGAGACAACTTTTCTTTGTTCATAAAATAGAAACGTAACTATATGACAAATGAAGATAATTTCGTGAAATTGGGCACAGATAACTCTGACAGTACTACCAACATAAGAATAAAAACATTTGTCCGAATCGATAAGGCGAGAAGTTTAAATTGGAAAGTCTTACTCATATTTATACACAGTAGTATATTGACGTTTCATAATATATGTCAATAAAGCAAAACTGAATGCCAATTCCCAAGCATATAAGACTTCAATTTTACTTTTATAATCTAAGTGGCGCGAACAATTAGATTTATTCATTATTGCCCTGCAACATAGTTACTGTAGTATGTTTCACTCGTGTACTAGCCTCTCTCTCACTTTATATTGACACAAATTAAAACGCAGTTTGATTACTCTGTAAACACCTTAAGTCATTTTTTCATGTAGCACGTTGCATTAAATAGAAGACAAAATACTTTTAAAAAATTAGAAATGTTTGTGTGTAATACGGTCTTTATGTTTCCTCAGTGCCAGTGATGTTTATATCACGCGATATGGATGAGTCAGACACTCGTTGACGCCGGGAGCGCCGCACTCGAGGAAACTGCGCAGGCGCTGTTGCTTCTAGATTCGGTGATTGAGCGTTGCGCGCAGACAGATTGACTGTGTCTTCGAGAGTAATCGGTCGGTTCGACACGGCTCTTTGTTCCTCGCGTAATTTTCCTTTGTATTTGTATTTCCCGTTTGTAATTAATTGCGTTGTTATACTATGTATGTTCGATAGTTAAAATTGTTATTTGTTAAGTTCTTGTTGTTTCGCAAGTGTTAATTTATATATAAAAAGTGAACAAGATCCGAACGCGCGATCTTTGTGCCTGAGGTTGTAAAAGGCAGTTCAAGGCTGTTCCTTCCTTCTGCGCAGTGAGGGCTGCTCCTGTATCGAAGACATTTGGTACTCTGCCGCAAGTTAGATTTGTCTATCGGCTTCGATTATCTTTTCCGCTATCAAACTATTTAAAGGCGAGGGTAATTAAGCTCTTTGATAAATAAATGTACAAATCTTAGAGGGCTGTTCCCTCATTTATTTTATTATTCTATTAGTTCTTGCGTCAGATATAGATTAAGTATTACTATTCGGTAAGATGCGTCTCATTTATTGGTACCAATAAGAAATAGTTATAATTTAGTATTAATAATTTCTTATATTTTGACTATAGGTTTCACAGTATGTTTAGTTAATTCGTTTGTATTCATTTTGATTTCAATAAATAATAGTGCTCAAATATAATACTTGCTCGGGCTTTTCCCTCAAATCGTGAGGGTTTTTACGCCTAAGCAAGTAACATCTATATGTACTTCGCGAAATATTGCGTTTTTTTCTTTATATACCAACCACTCATTCCCATCCTCTTTTCTAGCATAAAAAATATTTTAGGATAAATTTTCATGGTGCCCCGGGTGAGGAAGAGTGGTTGATGCTTATTGATTTAGATAAGTTTCTTTCTAATGGAATGATTATTAATTTACAAAATTTTAGAATAGTGTGAAAACCTATACATAATAACTATTTTTTTAAACTAATTAGTATTATTAATATTATTTAGCTGCTTAATGTATTTGTAATATTCTTTATAAAATTGCGTTTGCCTTTGTAAATTTATAGATAAGTCGAAATTCGAAGTATCGAGTTTACGGACAAAGAGCCGGATCATATTACATAAGCTGTTAGTTGGGTCCACGGCGTCGCATTTTAAATGTATTGAGCGTTTGTTTATATATATATAAACGTGTTATCTAAATCGTTAAATCGTACATTGGACGGTGAGACTCGAATGTACATGTTTAAAAAAAAAAAAAACAATCCCGCATCATAGTTTGAAGCTTTATTCGAAAGGAAGAAAAAGGCAAATCTAAGTAGTTGATTTTCAGACTATATGTTCATGCATTGATTTTATTTCAGCTATCATAGTTGATTAATTTCTTTTTTTTTACCCTAATTTTTTGCTTGATTAATTTAGTATTATGACATATATATAAAGTTAGTATTATATGATAGTAATATAAATATAAAAAAAAAAAAAAACTTGGTGCATAATTTTGACTATTTAAAGAGTTCCTGTTATTTATAAGTAAAATGGCTCCTACGCCTCTTAAAAGACTGACAGCATTACAGCAGGCTCGTATAGATGAGATAGAACGTATGACTAAACGGTTGAGGGATAAAAATCCAGATTCCCTAAATAAAAATATAGTTGATTCGCGTATTGATGCTCTTAATCGAATTTGGTCGGAGGCTCGAAACACGCACGCTTTGATCGTAATTAGAGATGATGCTGAGTCTGATCCCTATATTACCGGTAACGTTTTTCCGAGGCTTCAAACTGTATATGAAGATCTATTAGATGAACTGCTAACTCGAGTAGCTCATTTCGAAAGTAATTTTACTCTTCCGATTGCTACAGCTTTGAATAATAATGAGGCATTAAATACTAGATTGGACAGCGCAAGGCTTCCCAAACTCAATCTTCCGAAATTTTCAGGTAGATATGAGGATTGGGAGAGTTTTTCTGACTTGTTTATTTCTTTAGTACATTCTAAAAATGCAACAGATGCTACTAAGTTAAGCTATCTTAAACTTTGCTTATCAGGAACGGCTGCGGATTTAATTAAAGAAGTCACGACGACAGATGCGAATTATCTTACAACATGGCAAGCGCTGAAACAGCGTTTTTATAATCCGAGACTTATAGTCAGTAATTACTTAAATGCAATCATAAACATGCCCGTGTTAAAAAAAGAATCCGCTACGCATTTGCGATCATTTGCCGACGAAGCTCAACGAATTGTTCGCGCGCTATCCAATCTAAAGATGCCGATCGAGTACTGGAATATATGGCTGACACATATTTTAGCCGCAAAGTTAGACCCGGAATCGAGAAAATTATGGGAAACCGAGCTTAGTGCGAAAGACCGAATTATTATCACGAATGCTGAGGATCGGCCGACAATCAGTTCAACTGAATCTGAACCGCTGCAACATTTTCCGAAATTCTCAGAGCTCGTTGAATTTCTTGAGAAACGCTCTCAAACCTTAAACATGATTGCAGTCGAAACTGTTGTTGAAAAAAAAACGCATAATGTAAAACAAGGCTCAGTTTCAAAAAAGGTGTTTTATTCGCAAAGTGATTTTAAATCAGCCCCGAAATGCGCGCTCTGCTCGGGTTTACATTCGTTATGGAGATGTTATAAACTCAAAGCTAAATCTCCATTTGATCGTAGGTCCGAAATAAGGCGTTTAAAATTATGTTTCAATTGTTTTGGAGATCACCAATTCAATGACTGCAAGTCTACGAGACGTTGTAGTACGTGTAAAGAAAGACACCATACGCTTTTGCACTTCAATTCTAAACGAGCGCAAAATCCTACAAAAAATTGCGATAAAGGGGCCGAACAATCTGACAACATAGAGCTTCAAAACGTAAAGGCGCTTACGGCTAATATTTTTAAAGGAAAACGTTGGGTCGTACTAGCTACAGCTCAATTGTTTATTCGTGGTCCGTGTGGCAGGCAGACGCGAGTGCGTGCGCTTCTTGATCAAGGGTCTGAAGCAACTTTCATTAGCGAATCTATCGTGCAACTACTCGGTCTATCAAAACAACCGACTAATATTTGTTTATCCGGAATCGGCGAGAATGCTGTTGGCACAGTAAAAGCAATAACAGCGCTGTCGTTGCAATCGATGATAGACACCAATTTTAACTTAGAAGTTCAAGCTCTCGTGCTCCCTCGCTTAACGTCCCATTTACCGGCTCGTAATTTAATGGAAATAAACTTAGCCGAATTCGCGAATATATGTTTAGCAGATCCGCAATTCTATATAAAGGATTCAATAGACATGATTTTGGGAGCTGATGTTTACGGGAAATTATTAAGATCAGGAGTACGTAGTTATTGTAATTCGAGTTTGATTGCACAAAATACCGTACTCGGGTGGGTTCTATCGGGATCTGTTCAAACGAGCGCGTCACGGCGGGCGGATTTTCCTACGCAGGCCACGGTAAAAATGATGCATTGTACTTCAGATGATTTAAGTAAATCATTGCAACAGTTTTGGGATCTCGAGGAATTACCTAATACTCACTCGAAGTTCAAACCCGAAGATGATGCATGCGAGCGTCTTTTTTGTGAGACACATATGCGTGATACAGAAGGTCGTTTCACAGTACGCCTTCCTTTAAAATCCGATTTACCGGCGGTGGCGGTGGAGACGCGAAGCATGTCGTTAGGTTCACTGTCTCACTTGCACAGACGTCTCGCACGTGACTCCTTGCTTGCTGACGCTTATCGCGAATTTATGTCCGAATATGAACGTCTTGGCCATATGACTCGAATTCCTAAAAACGAAATTAATAATTCCAACGCATGGTACTTGCCACATCATGCCGTTGTACGTTATGTAAAGTCCAGGTTGAAGTTGCGCGTCGTTTTCGATGCATCTCGTTTAACCAGTGATAAGCATTGCTTTAATAAATTTCTTATGTCCGGTCCAGCTCTTCAAAGTGATATTAGTCTAATATTGCTAAATTGGCGGTTTTATCGTTACGTTTTTACAGCAGACATTGTAAAAATGTTTCGACAAATACGCGTTTCACAAGACCACCAGGACTATCAAAGGATTTTATGGGCTCCTAGACATAACGAAACCCCCGTAGATTACAGATTAACAACCGTAACTTACGGTACTTCTTGCGCGCCGTATCTCGCGATCCGTACATTACTACAGCTAGCTGAAAATGAGAGATCGCGTTTTCCACTTGGCGCGCAATGTTTGGAACACAATATGTACGTTGACGACATTTTCTCTGGAGCAGATGAACTCCCAGCTGCTATCGCAAAGAAAAATGAAACGATAAATATACTTCAAACCGCAGGTATAAAACTTGATAAATGGGCCGCCAATCATTGTAAATTACTACCGGTGCAAAATCAAGCTTCAAATATAAACGAAAAGCCCATTGACAAAGACACTACAGTAAAAACACTAGGAGTTCATTGGAATCAAAGAGATGATGCATTTAAATTCAGTACTGCCGTATTCGAAACAATGTTTTCAGCTTCAACTAAACGTGCAATACTATCGAACATAGCGCGTCTGTTCGATCCTATGGGCTGGCTTTCCCCAATCACAGTCACTTCAAAAATCTTAATGCAAGATTTATGGATACTAAAATGTGATTGGGACTCTCCCTTACCCATAACTGTGCGCGAACAATGGCTTGAGTATTGCAAATCGCTTGCCTGTTTAGAAAATATATCCATTGATCGGTGGTTGGGTGGCGCCTCTGAAAGCTCTTGTCAATTACACTGCTTTTCCGACGCATCTTCGCGAGCATATGCTGCTGTTGTATATCTGAGAATTGATGAAGGGAATGGCAGTTCTCGCGTTTGTATATTAGCCGCGAAAACCAAGGTAGCACCTGTGAAAACAATTAGCATACCTAACTTAGAGCTTTGCGGAGCTGTTCTCTTAGTAAAGCTTATTCTTCATCTAAGGAAACTAGATTTTTTAGCAAGTTTACCGATTCATGCTTGGTGCGACAGTCAGGTAGTTCTAATGTGGCTTCGTAAACACCCTCGATTTTGGAAGACTTTCGTTGCCAATCGAGTCTCATATATCCAAACTGAGCTGCCTTCTGCCACTTGGAATCACGTACCTTCGCGGGAAAATCCCGCGGACGTGGCTACTCGGGGCTCCAAGCCAGCAGAATTGAAAGATCATAAATTATGGTGGTACGGTCCAAGCTGGCTCTCATTGCCATCAGACAGTTGGCCAAAAACGGTAGAAAAAACAAAAATATTACATTCTCGTAATTTGACGGCTGAACCGGAGATAATTACGAGCTTCTCCTCTCTTACACGACTGCTTCGTGTAGTAGCGTACTGCTTACGCCCCCTATTAAATTTGCGAAGACGCAAAATTAATGTGCAACCGCTTCCTCCGTTTTTGACAACTGATGAACTAATTAAAGCCCGTATTACCGTCATGAAATTAGTACAGCTCACAGCTTTCAATACCGAAATTAATATATTAAAAGGGGGTAAATTGTTACCAAAACGCAGTGCGCTTAGAAAACTCAATCCGATCATAGATCAGGATGGCCTATTACGCGTAGGCGGGCGGCTCGCGCACTCGAATTTGTCGTATGATCCGAAAAATCCTCCGATTTTACCGCATCTCTCGGCACTAAGCGTTTTAATTGTGCGTCAGGCGCATCGTGCTTGCCTTCATGGTGGACCTACACTCACTAACAGTATAGTATCTCGTTATGCATGGATATTAGGCCGAAAACGTTTGATTAAAACAATAATTTATAATTGTGTGATTTGTCAACGCAATAAACCTCGTATGGCCCACCAATTGATGGGTGATCTTCCATCCGTACGTCTAACACCGGCACGACCGTTTACAAATACTGGGCTAGACTACGCCGGGCCGATACAAGTGCGCACCACTAAGGGTCGAGGATACAAATCTTTTAAGGGCTACATTGCTCTGTTCATTTGTTTAGTAACACGGGCCATTCACTTGGAAATTGTAAGTGATTGTACATCAACAATGTTCATAGCAGCCTATAGACGTTTCGTGAGCCGACGTGGATTTTGTCGTAATTTGTTTAGCGACAATGCAACAAACTTTCATGGAGCTGATAAAGAGCTGAAAAAGATGTTTAATGCGGCATCCGTATTTTACAAAGATACGGCCTGTGTTCTTGCAAATGACGGAACTGACTGGAAATTTATCCCTCCGAACTCCCCACACTATGGGGGTATTTGGGAGGCAGGGATAAAATCAACGAAGCACCACTTGAAAAGAGTGATTGGTAATCACACTCTTACTTTCGAAGAGTTGTCGACCCTTTTGGCAGAAATTGAGGCGTGCCTTAATTCACGTCCATTTTGTCCCATGACATCTTCTATGGATGACATGCACGCTCTGACGCCTGCACATTTTCTTATTGGCGAAACTTCCGGGTTGATACCAGACGAGGAGCCTCGAAAGGTACCGGAGAATCGACTCAGTCGTTTCCAGCTGATTCAGCGCATTCGAAACAACTTTTGGAAACGATGGTCCAATGAATACTTACAGCATCTTCAAGAGAGAGGTAAGTGGAAGGACAAAACCGAAAACTTTGCCGTCGGTCAATTAGTATTGGTTATGGATGAGCGCTATCCGCCCTCAAAATGGCCTCTTGGTCGAATTGTGGAGGTGCACTTCGGCGCAGATGGTCTAGTCCGTGTTGCTACTGTAAAGACTGTTACTAGCTTGTTAAAAAGGCACATTGCACGTTTATGCCCGCTATCAATATCTGACGATTTAAAGAAAAGTGTGACTAAAATTAATTGTACTGCGAGCAAATGATAAAATTGTAATTTGTTAGTGATGTTCGTCCTGCGTACGAAGGCGGGCGGTATGTTTGTGTGTAATACGGTCTTTATGTTTCCTCAGTGCCAGTGATGTTTATATCACGCGATATGGATGAGTCAGACACTCGTTGACGCCGGGAGCGCCGCACTCGAGGAAACTGCGCAGGCGCTGTTGCTTCTAGATTCGGTGATTGAGCGTTGCGCGCAGACAGATTGACTGTGTCTTCGAGAGTAATCGGTCGGTTCGACACGGCTCTTTGTTCCTCGCGTAATTTTCCTTTGTATTTGTATTTCCCGTTTGTAATTAATTGCGTTGTTATACTATGTATGTTCGATAGTTAAAATTGTTATTTGTTAAGTTCTTGTTGTTTCGCAAGTGTTAATTTATATATAAAAAGTGAACAAGATCCGAACGCGCGATCTTTGTGCCTGAGGTTGTAAAAGGCAGTTCAAGGCTGTTCCTTCCTTCTGCGCAGTGAGGGCTGCTCCTGTATCGAAGACATTTGGTACTCTGCCGCAAGTTAGATTTGTCTATCGGCTTCGATTATCTTTTCCGCTATCAAACTATTTAAAGGCGAGGGTAATTAAGCTCTTTGATAAATAAATGTACAAATCTTAGAGGGCTGTTCCCTCATTTATTTTATTATTCTATTAGTTCTTGCGTCAGATATAGATTAAGTATTACTATTCGGTAAGATGCGTCTCATTTATTGGTACCAATAAGAAATAGTTATAATTTAGTATTAATAATTTCTTATATTTTGACTATAGGTTTCACAGTATGTTTAGTTAATTCGTTTGTATTCATTTTGATTTCAATAAATAATAGTGCTCAAATATAATACTTGCTCGGGCTTTTCCCTCAAATCGTGAGGGTTTTTACGCCTAAGCAAGTAACATCTATATGTACTTCGCGAAATATTGCGTTTTTTTTCTTTATATACCAACCACTCATTCCCATCCTCTTTTCTAGCATAAAAAATATTTTTAGGATAAATTTTCAAGAAATAAATGCTAAAACAAACATTTTAACAAAAATTAATTCCTTACACACTAAATATTCAATGAAAATTTAATCTTATCTCGCCTAATAATATGAGCATTTAGAAAAATTTAAAAAATTTAATTCAATATAATTAAAAAAAATTGATTATCTTTTCGATTTTTGATAATCTTTCATATTCTCAAAATGTTGTTAGGATTCACTATGTAACTTTCATTTATGGTCATATTATGTTTAAGTAGATATGATACCGATTTCTTCGGATTTAGGTTTCTTTTAAGAAATCATTTATTGTAATCTATATATATATATATATATATATATATATATATATATATATATATATATATATATATAATGATAATATGATCAAGAAATTTTATGTATATTGATAGATAATATTATTTACTACTAGATTAAGACGATGCCAATAAAAGAAATGTACTACGCTAAGTTAATACTGCAGAGTTGTTATAGATCTTGACAAAACTTAATTTACAACTCTAAGTTAATGCTGCCATGTTATTATAGGTGTTATTGTTTATTATATTTACGATTAGTTAAAATAATTGCATAGAGATTAGTAAAGATAAAAATCGCAATCAAATTTTCGTTAAAGACACCATGATTTTTACATATGTTTGTGTATACCTAATTTATATTCTTGCTATGGTAAAATATTCAAGCATTTTAAAAGAGGTGAAAATAGTTTTAAATTCGATCAATGTTGTAATGAAAACCCAGATATTTTCCTGAAAGATAACAGTTTTAAAAATTTTACTTTTGTTAGAATTCTCGCAGGAGATTATTTTTGAAAAAAATATCGAAATATAATATCCATATATTGACCAACGTATATAAAAAGAGAACGTGCGCAAAAAGCCACCGAAGACTAATGCCCATCTTCAATTTAAATGATAATGCCATATATATATATATATATATATATATATATATATATATATATATCTTCCTTGCATCAAAATAAAGCTATTTACAATAATTTGACAGAACCATCGAGCGAATCCTCATTCGTGGAAGCGGATATATGGGCTACTCTTACATTTAATTCGCTGTTTTTCTATACACACATACACATATATATATATATATATATATATATATATATATATATATATATATATGCCGTCGCGTCCCTATTGCGCGGTGAAGGTCCCAAAATTAATCATTTCTAAAATGAAGTCCATTTTCTGCTTAAAATGATTATATATCAAAAATAAAATTAATTTTATGTCAGTCACATATTTCGATAAATAATTACATTTCATAGATTTTCTGTCTCTTGTATTTTTTTCGGAGACTAGTCTGAAAATAAAATATTAGCTGCGAAAATTTTTTTTGTTAGTAGTCTACGGGGGTGACTGTATACAAGGGCAGTCTGACTGTCATTGTAATTTTTAATTTAATTTTCATTTTTATTTTTATTATTTTTGTGTATTGATGTATTAATGTTAATGTAGATGTTATGTGTATTGATCTTGTTACGTATTGTTTTCGATTGATTTGATTGGATTGTAAGACCAATGAAAAAATATTTATTAATTTGTATATAAGCAGTCAACAAAAGTACAATTAAAGTATTTTAAACTAGTTTATTTAGTGATATTTATTTAAATTTTTTGAAAACTAATCATTTTAAGACAAAAATGGGCCTTATAACCTCACAAAATCGATTCAGCTCGCCAAAAAACAGAAAGTGATACTAAGTTACCAAGGGGATCTTAAATTTGCTATGACAGTCCTTTGTGCCCGGATTACATAGAGATTCTCTTACTTTTTAAGGTAGGACCTGTTAATAAACTAATACTTCAATTCATGCCTCGTGCACGCGCATTCACTCAAAGCACATTAAGTATATAGAGAGTCTACCAAATATGCATATTTATCCTAACGAATCGGTAATAAAAAACTAAAGAGGTAGTACAAAGCTTGGATGCATTTTGAAAAGTTGCTATAGTATTTTCATTACGTGCTAATCTTAATCAACGAATGAATAAAAGCTAATTCGGTTGTTGATGGAGAAGCGTGGAATTGGAGAAGATAGGCGAAGATTTTAAGTGTAATCTGAAAAATAATTTGAGAAACTGTAGTCTATTAACTGCGACAATGAGTCGTGAGGACAACAGCGGTATTGTTAACTAGAATCTAGCTTATACTGGAGATATTATCAAGGATATTTCAATACGGGCTGCTTGTTTTCTCAATTTTCATGTCCTTCGATCGAAAGCCGAATTAGAGTTTCCTAATTGACTGATAAACATTGACACATAACGTAAAAACCATTTAAAAATTTTCTAAATTCATAGAATTTTTATTTACAACTCACTGTGCTTATTACCGATCAGTTAGTGTAAGCAATCATATCTGGAGCACACGGTATAATTCGATTTCTTGCGCGCACGCGTGCGTCACTGTTGCATAATTCATGAGCACCGCACGGTCACGCATGTGCGCTAGTGTGCCTTATATTTTCTTTCAGCAAAAAATACAAAAGTGTTGACGGGAATATTGGAACTTTGAAGGGAACTATATGTATACGTGTAGTTCGCTATCGAGTGAAAAGAAGCGGGATGGAGATAGGTCGAAATTTTCATATTTCGTGCTCGAGACCAATAATTATAACCCAATTCGCTCGATTTAAATTAACCAAATTGCTATTTCCACAGAAAGATAGAAATTTTTTACCGTTTTAACGGAAATAGAGATTCCCGTAAACGCAGATCATACCATACTCTTCAAACCAAATCTCAATGTTTTCCCAACAGTTGGACTATGGTCGCGGCAGACGTAAGCGGAATCGCGCCACTATCGTCGATTAAAAAGTTCGTCGTGAATCGAGGTCAATTTATTGTAGATCTCGGCCGTTTTGAAACCGGCGCGCACCCGCTCCCGCATTGTTTATATTGACAAGGAAATGGATAAGGCTCTGCACAATTCATGCGATGGTTTTGCCTTTCAGCCCTCGCTGCGGCGCGCACAGGAATATATCTATATATAACCTTTTCAAAGGAGCGAAGAAGGGGGAAAAATGAAAAAGAACGAAGATGACTTTGTAGGAGCACTCGGACTCTTATTAGTGTTTCTTGCGAATTTCGGAAAACCCGGCAATCGACTATTAGAGTTGTCACTGCATTGCGGAACTTATCTAAAGGCGCGCGTCTCTTCGATTTGAGAACATGGATCTTGCATTTCGCTAAGAATGTCTGAATTATTACCATGTCTATTATTTTTATGAGGCAAGTAATATAATGCTATTAAAAGCAATTTCTGGGTCATCTTTAAAGCCAAGATAATTTTTCTTGCATCAATGCGAGAAATATTCAAATTTATTTTATAATAACAAATTTTATAGTAACATGACTGATAATAATATTTTGAAAAGTTCGAGTGATAAAGTAGTTGATCGAAATGAAACATTTCCGCAACTTAATTAGTATAGTAAACTAGCTTTTAACGTTGTTTCAGATGGAATCAATGGATTAGATTTACGTTTCAATGTGTGAGACTTGAAGCGGATATATATATATATATATATATATATATATATATATATATATATATATATAATTATCTAAAAGAGAGTTATGAGTAAATTTTGTGGTTTTTTTATTTTTTCATTTAGATAAATTCTAGTTTTTATTTAAATAATCATGCAGCCGACGGAAGATTGCGTTAAATTATACTGTTTGATTTTTTAGCAAACGCTCTTTAAATAAGAATACAATTTAAGTGAAAATATAAATGTTAAAGTGTAATAATATTGTATCGTACTATAAAAGTTACTAGAATATATGTCAAGTAAAAAATATGAAAAATCGCAGTTCGCTATATTCAATATATGTAAGATCTAAGTAAGAATATTTGGACTTTTTTTAGATTGACTGTTACACTTGAACACACTCTCTATGACGTTAAAATTAAAAAAAAAAGATAATTTTGTTATAAGTGTAATAAATATTGATCACATACTATGAACTTTTAAAATTTATATTTTATTTGTGTCAATATTATTATACAAAAAGGCCTTCATAACCGTGTATATTTTTATATTATGATAATAATGAAACAAAATTTTCATTTTTTTTTCTCTTTAAGCTTTTCTTAGCACAAATGTTATAAATTTTTTCAGGCTAAAATTCAAAGAATGGGATTAAGTAATTTATTATTATATTACAATTTACGTATTTTAAAATTGCTGCAATTTATTAGTTCAGTATAATTGAAAACATTACAGAAAAACTATAATCAAATTGCGACCAAACATTTTTAAGATAACTTGAGTAAAAACTATATACTCTTCATCAAAAATTAATTTTTATATATATTCAAAGAGTCTCATACTATTTATTTTTTAATTTTTAATTTTTAATTTTTTCATCATGATTTATTTTTTAATTCTTGCTCAGATATAAGCTAATTAGGTTATAAAAAGTGTAGAAAAAGAAAATTAGAAAAGCTTTGTTCTGTTAACCCAATACTTTTTTAACTTTGCGACCGGTCCTTTTTATCAGGCCGTTCATGTAATCTTTCCACGCTCGCAAAGTTCTTCATCAAATTAAATACAAAATCCTACTTATATTGGGTTAGAAATCAAGAAGACAATGGGAAATGGTTCAATATAGAAAAAAATTTAACTTGCAAAAAATAAAATAATAGATATTATATAGGCACCCTTAAACAAAACATCATTTTAATAATGAATTTGGAGTTATTGCTATATTCACGATGTTCGAGTTAAACAGTCAAACTCTTCATTGAGAATATTTTGTCTGAATTTATTTCATAGAATCTAATAACAAAAAGAAATTTGTATATAAATTATTGCAGAACGTATTTCAATAATAAATACTAAATATATACGTAATATATGATCATACCTTCCAAAAAAACTTTTGAGAATAAGCAACAACAACTTTTATATAAATATATTTTGCCTATTTTCTGCATTCGATCGTACAATTTATTTTAATGATGTGATAAGTGTACTCCTGATTCCTTCATAAATCTAAATTAATGTAACTGCTGCATGGTTTTGTGTAAAATAGGAGTATTGCCGGTTTATTACGAGTAAAAAACTTTATTAAAGAAACTACATATAACATTATATATAAATTAAACTATTAAAAATGTAAATCTACAGTATATTATTAATACTATTATTATTTTTTATTTTTCTTAGTAATTTAACTAATTATCCAAGTAGAAATTTAAAATGTTTGTGTAACGATAATACTAATCTTTATCAACAATCAACTTGATGAGTTCAACTCGGGCTGAAAGAGCAGAATTCTTAAGAACTAAGGATAGACTAGGCTAAATTCCTAATTTGAAGATTTTATCATAGTAGAATATTCATACTATTCGTGTAATTGTTTCTAAAACCGTCATACTGTTTAATGATATTTGAAGCGCCCATAAAGCATATTTTACTTTTTTACGTTAAAAAAGAAAATGTCTAACCGAATTAAAAACGCAATGGCCCATGTTATGCCCTCAAAATTCATCCTTTTATGTTCTCAAAATTCAAGGATTACGATTAAAAAATATTCTTTGTATCAAGTATTCAAGGTATTAATGTAAACAGTTTTTTTTTTCTTAAGATAAGCTATCGAGAAGTCTATTTTGCACCATAACATAAAAGCCGTTTTATTGTCGGGATACGGAGCGTATATTTAATTGTTAAATTCATTGGATGTACGTATTAAGTTGTTTAAAATTTTAATTAATAATGCTTTTCATTTTATTTTCAGCTGTATTGATACCAGATTTTAATTAAATTCCTCACACAATTCTCAAAGAAGAACATTATGAAAACGACCGACAGTCTTCTTTTCACGTGGGTAAATGTTTGCCTTTGAAACTTTTGCCTATGAATTTTTTTAAAAAGAGCACATTTATTATTATCTCACCTGTGATACCAAAATCTAACAACAAATTTACTAAATAACTAGCTTAAGAAGAAAATTATACATATATTGATATTTGAAAAAGGCAAATCAGAGTATTTCCTTCATATTTATTAGTAAATGTTAAAATTATAAAGTTTAAAAGCCTTTTCATAAGTATATAGATGCCAATAAAACTTAGACTTAATTTAAACTCGAGAAGTGTTAAGAATACACTGATTACAGAGATAATGATTCATTTTTGGATTAAGATGTTTAAAACAAACTGCATAAAATTTATATAATACATATAGATGAAATTGGAATATAAATATATAATATAATATGTCAAAGCCAATACTATCTTAAGCCTCGTCTCCAGTCATTCTCCACCAAAATTCCCAGACTAAGCCGATCTTTCAATGGATCGAAACCTCACTTCGCATCCTTCGATTTCCCGTCGGAAAATATAGATCGTCAAACGGAAGCGTTTGACGGAAACGCTCGAGGCTACATTCCTCGTTCCGATATATATATATATATATATATATATATATATATATATATATATATATATAGGGAAAGTGGGCGCGCCTCACAAAAAAGTGGGCAGAGTACAGCTTCAGCGCGAGTCGCGGCATAATCCAAACACGTATAACGCTGTACTCGTAAATTTTCTGGCGGATTTATACACTGGGATACGCTTGTTACAACGCATTGACGCGGACGTCGCGTCCCTCGAAGTAGTTGTATATATATATATATATATATATATATATATATATATATATATATATATATATATATATATATCAAGCTCCGTGCTCAAAACATCCCGAGCTAGATCTCCTACGTGCCATCGTCGGTGGCAACGACCGACATCACCCCTGTCTCCGCCCCCTCCATCGCGCCGTTTCTCCGCGCCAAAGAGAACCGAGGAACAAATTTACGCGACAACCGCTATGGCAGGCTTTAAATTGACATAGTCGCTGAAGTTTACGAGTACAAGAAGAAATGCTTCGGAAACGCTTCGATTACTTTATTATTATTATTGGGAAGGATGTTGCGGCTAAGGGTATAATTGTCTTTAAAAAGATTTCTAACAATTTTGTTTTTAAAGCCTGGTATTAAATCGAATGATATAGCCTGGGAAATGGTACATCTCTTTCGTAACTTTATTTTCGAGGGGGATATATTTTTATTGGAATTTATTGACCTCGGAATTCTTTGAACGTTGGGAGGATGTGAAATTTTTACTTGCAGTAAAAATGCTAAAAATCTAAAAAGTAAGTAAATATTTAATTTGATACAATCATTTCAATACAGATGATATTTATTGTATAAAGCAAATTTATGAATATAAATGTAGTCGATACGTTAACGACAACTTTTTGGGTTTCAAAATTGAAATAATTGGATACATATGATTTTTGCTTTTTGGAATATTTATTTTATAATATGTGCAAGGTTTTAATTAGATTGACGTGAATATTTTCAATCAGATAGGTAGATACAATAATTCATGCACTATATGAATCTCAACGTAGCGTGGAACATACAAATAAATACGATCTAAAGTACTACAGATTTAATTATCCTGTATTAATATTAATAATAGTCGCTTGTTTTTAGATATAATTATAAGATTAACTGCTGTTTCTACTTACATACGTGAAAGGGTCTAGATCAACAAATCGAACATTGCATTCATATAAAATGAAAATTATGGACATCTGAGAACAATACTATATCAACAATTTCAATAGTCAAAATGTTCTCTAAATCAAGCTACGCTGTTTTTAAGACAATAAGAGTGTTGTAATTTATTTTTCAATGTCTTTTTTCTGTTTACGTCTATTTTATTTAATGTTTACGTCTATTGGGCTTATTCGTCGCTTCTATATTCTGTAACGTACAAATGGAAGGGGTTAAACTATAAAACTCTTTTTCTTGCATTATTTTGTCTTACAAATTATCTTAGAAATATCTTACATTATTCATTCTTACAAACTTTTCTTGCTCCGTGCTTGCTGCGATCAAATTTAGTTTAGCATTATTTCCCTCAGGAATTGAAAAATCGTTGTTATGGGTAAAGAAATCTATCCCTGAGCTAGAGCTGGTCTGCAAAGAAATTACCACGCGATCTCGCTCCATATATACATGTGAGCCCTTGAGCATCGTCATTGTTGCCCCTTCATTACGTATCTCTCTGCCTGTAAGAGCACTCGAGAATCAAGAAATGTGAGCGAAGGCAAAGCTCCGCGAAAATGAGGCTACTGGTTAGCTCGTTAACTAGTTGACTTCACTGAAGAGTACACAGCTGGCGCCTCAGCTGGTAGATAATTTGAACTGCCTTAACCAAAAAATTAAGATTTACTTCGGTCTCGTCAAGTTTCACGGGTTATTTTATATAAGCCATACTGGATTCTTATACTTATATCAATAGTAATTATTAACCCACTGCCCACAAGGAGACGTTATCAGATATGGGTGACAGAATAAAATCCATTACCGATTTATTAGGGACTCTTATCAGTTTCAAATGTAATATATCAATAATTTAATGCATGTTATTTATCAGAAGTAAACAAGTATTAATTTTATTGGTTCAATAATATGTAATTTGTAATTAAATTTATAAAATATTTTAATATTATAGAATTATAAATAGATATTTGCAATTCAATATACGTATACTTTTTTGGAATGGAGTTTACACGTGTCTTTCGAGCTGAGCAAACGTGTTTACCTCGAGTTCTTCTCAAGTTATATTATTATACTTAATCATATAAACAAAATCAAAAGTAATTTCTCAATCAATAATTTGGTCGTTTAAGTTAATTTTATAACTAAAGGAGTTCGAAACTCACAAGTTTTCTCTTCAAAGAAAATATTATTACAGTCAAGCTACGCCAAGGTAACAACAACGAAATCAAGAAGAGAACATACTATTATTATTGATTGTATCGATTTTTTAACAAATAATAAGTATTTGGATGGATTGGCAGAATTTATCGATATAAACAATGTTCGATTTATCTCTAAAATATCAGGTAATCGCATATGTATCTATTTAAACAATGAAAATACAGTTCAAGCTCTGAAAAATTAAGTATCGAAAGTGAAAGATTTTGCATTAGCTATAAAACCACTAATTAATAACAAGAAAAGAGTAATAATATCAAATATAAGCCCAGTACCAACAAATGAACAATTGTACAAGCATTGAACGTCAAGGGAATCGGTATACTGTCAAACATTACTCGAATTAATCCTGGTTTCAGTAAGTCAGGGAGGTCGCACATTTTATTGTTTTACCGGCAGTGTTATATTGAAGAAGAAGACCAAAAAATATTCCGTGCAGCTTTGCAAATCACTCGTGAAAACACGACTTATGGGATCTGACAAGCGCACCCTTACTGGACATAACAAGTGCTTTTGATAATATAAATATTAAGCACCTTCTCTCGGCCTTGGCTGAAATCTACAGTTAATTTAGTTAGATTTATAAAGTTTATACCCTACGAACATTATATTTTCACACAATTTAACGAAGACGCTCACAGAAAAGTATACAAGGGCGTACCACAAGACATAGTTCTGAATCCCCTTTTGTTCACTCTCTATAGAAGAAATATTGCGCAGAAGCTTCCAAAAATTATTGTAGTGTCTGAATTTGCTAACGACATTGAAATCCTTATCTATAGAAAATTAAAAGAGTCTTGTGTAATAAATTATTGAAAACTCAGCAAACATAATTAAACAAAATCTTGAAAAAATTGGACTTGAGTTAGCTCCGTACAAGACCCTGCTAATACATTTTAACAAGCTAGGAGTAAAACCAACGAAAACAGAAATCAGCATAACAATTATACAAATCAAAGCAAGTGAAACCATATGCTATCTAGGCATAATCTTTGACTACCAACTATCATTTAAACAACAAACTAAAATTGTACAAAATAAATGTCTGAAAACTCTGTACACTATAAAATATTTCAGTGGAATTTGGTGGGGTGCCAACCCGTGCACAATCTTACAACTTTATAAAAGTTATGTACATTCTGTAATTGACTACGCGAGCTCCTTATATTTTCGACGTAAAAAAACAAATACTGCAAAAATAGAAAAGCTACAGCTAGCTTCCAAGCTGCTATGACACTAGCTCTAGACTATCGTCGAAACACTCCTAAAAATATTCTCTTCGCAGAATCAAAGTTAATGTACCTAAAAGAAAAATACCAAGCCTTATAGCTCAAGTATTTGGTTCAAGTAATGTCAAATTCAAATGTTCCTTTTTATATTACTATACACAGCATCTACAAAAGAAAATTAACAAATAACAACAAAAATAAAAAATTCAGGAGTATAAAACTACTCTACATCTGTATAAATCAAATTATGCTAATGAAAACCAACTTAAAAATCTTACATAGATTTTTAAGACAAACTTATATAGAACAAACTACGAAACTCTCGTGACTACTATTGTACACAACATTGATCTTCGTAATGAATTAAAAGTTGTTAATAATCTGAATCTGTTACTTAAGGAGTTTTAAGTACACGAAAAACCGCTACAATATTTGCAGACGGAAGTGAGATAGCGGAGACTGACTCTGCTGGTGCTGATGTTATTTCAAGCGAATTAAATCTCAGAAAGTCTTTTAGCATTAATTACTGGGCCTCGATATTTACTGCTGAAAGTATAGCCATAAATGAAGCATGAAGTGTAACCTTAGAAAATACAAATCTAAATTATATTACTTTCACTGATTCCCTCAGTGTTCTATAAAAGCTTGAATCACAAACAATAAGTACAAAAAAAATGTTCATATATCTGTCAAATCAAAAGTAAAATAAGAAATTTCTTAAAAAACAATCAAACTAATAGTAAAATAGAGTTGTATTGGATTCTCGGGCATACAGGGATAATGGGCAACGACATTTCCGATGAATATGCGAAAGAAGCTACAAAGAATGGGCATAATCAAAATTTTCACATACATTTCACAGATTTACAGAAATCGTTTATGGCTAATACAAAGATAAATACAATAAACAAAATTACTGAAGTACGCAAATCCATAGGAAAGGAATATTTCAAATATTTTTATTAAGAAGAATCAAAGACATGGTTTTATCGATTTAACCTCAAAAGAGAAGCTATAGTTATGATAAATAGATGTAGAATAAACCACTACAACGTCGCGGCTTCCCTGGTTAGAATAAGTATTATTAAAAGTGCTCAATATCCCTGTAGTAATGAATTTCAAGACTTACATTACATAGTTTGTCAGTGCAAATTCTACGATAAACATAGAAAAAAGCTATTTGAAGAACTCAGAAAGCATCATTATATTTTTACACATAATTAAACAAACAAAATTATGTCTTCTCAGAAACTCAGAAAACCTCAACCTCACATATGTCAAATACTACATAAGTTTTTTCAATTAATTAAGTATTAATTAGAGATATAGAAAATCGTTTAAATCATATACTCAACCTGCTTGTTAAAAAAAAATATGTGTAGGAATTAAGAATGACTTGACCAAAAATGTAAATATATGTATATAGCTAAACAATCTCATCATGAGATTAAAAAAGCTTAAAGAAAAAAAAGAAAATTGTTTTTTGGAATTTATGTTTATTAGACCTATTAATTAAAGCTACTGTGATAAATAATTAATGCTAATTATCACATTAACAGGTATTGCTTGTGATCCTAGACATAGGAAGCAGAGACTCTGCAAGACGAGACGTCCACGTTAAATTTTAGATTTATATTTTTAAATTTTAAATTTTATATTTTCGTTATGTAGGAGATGCTAGAATAAGATAATAGAAGATTTATAAGGAGAGTTATAGGCACGATTACAACGAGATGAACGCGTGATACAGTTTCACACCTTTTCTATCTCCAGATAAATACTTAGAGATAGACTCAACTTCCCAAAAAAGTAACTTTTTTTTCTAAAACTTGGTGCACGTATAAGCCGTCATTCTCGGTTTATGCTTTCTATCTCTATGCATGTTATAAACATTACATTATAGCTATAATACGTATTGATTAAAGAAGTATTTTAAAACTTAAAAAATATTTCAATTTAGCACATACTCTACACCGTTTCCATAATTTAATAAATTTAATAAATATATCGGAAATAAACAGAACAAATGATCAAAATATAATTTATTCTCTTTATAATTTATGTATAGAATAATTATTTATTTAACTGGTTCACTACCCAGGATTGCATAAGCTGTATAATATGCTGTGTTACGTGTATGTGACAGCGGATAGCAAACGCATTAATCGATAATTATAGAAATACGTACGTTTATTATTATTGATTATTTTTATAATATGAGTTATATCATTTATAAAAGTAATTTTATTTTTTCGTTAAATACAGAAGTATATTTTGAATGCATATTTTCATTTAGAAATAATAAATAGTAACAGTAAAATCTAATTATTTAAAATATTTAGAGAGATTAAAAAATAAATTAAATCGAATAAATAGTTATATCAAAAGCAGCTATATTGAATTTTTTAATGTTTCAAATTTAAAATTGTATCATATTGATATTGACAAAGATATTCTTTTTGTGTCTTCCATTTTTGGAGCTTACATAATTTTTTGTAAATTAAGTCTTACAGCACTATTGCAATTCGATAGCCTGCAGCATAACCACCAAATCGTGTTGTTTTATACATGGAGAAATTTTTGGAAAATCAGCGTGTTAGCAATAGTAGGGCTTATAAAATATAGTTTCTTATAGAGCTTTGAGCTCGAAAGGTTCAGCGACTCTTTGATGTTTGTAGTACAGGTGTTATACTAAACATCAAAGTAGGGATACTCTAACAATTGCTGAAATTGTTTGACTGATAAATTCATTTTTCATATAACATTATATTCTAAGTAATCTTATTCTAAAAAAAAATTTAACAAAGAAAAATATATCATAAACATGTTTAAAGAGATTGTTAATATTTTAAAAACAATATGTAACAATCAACTCTATAAATATTTCGTGCAATTTTCATATTAACTGTACGTACAAGAGAAGATTATGGAGTTCCTCAGATGATAATCGTATGATTATTTATAAAAAATGATACAATGTGATACGATTATATCTATATTGCTTACGCTGCTTATCGATATCTCGCTTATATTAATTGTATACGATAAAAATTGTTTACGATAATTACGTTAAATTTCCCTCCTTCATAGGATTTTCGTGTTGATTTTCAGATGAGTTGAATAATGATTGGATTTACTTCGCACATGTTCATCCACTGGTGGGAACTTGTTTCATAATGCGCATTCTGGCATTTTTTAGTACAGAAAACTTTTAAAGATGCAATTCGATGTCGAACCTCTACATTGACATGATTTTTTTAACACATCATACATAATAATCTTGATGGGTTACTGTGTCATACCGATCAATATGGGATCAATACCTTAGAATTCAGCCCTTTTTATCTCTGAAACTGATCATAAAATCTCTTCAGAACGATGGAGATTTTAAATCAGTAACTTGAAAACTGTCTTCATACAAAATTATAGAATATTCAACTGTACCCTATTTTCGTAAAACTTAGACGATTTCTTTGTATACTCTTCATCAGAACAGAAAATATTTTGTTCAACTTTTTAAAACAAATAAAAAATTGCTGGATTTATCAAAAAATAGGAAATATTATCATTATAGGAAAGCTTCGAAAATGAAAAATAAAATCAAAACACACTGAGCTTTCAATTTTTTTGGGTTTTCTATGTTTTTCCGGTTTTTAATTTTCATGGGGTTTTAAATTTTTATGAGCTTTTCAATTTTAGTTGAACTTTATATAGCTTTATTGGTAAATAAAAGTTTAAGTTATTATTCGTTTCTCATGAAAAATGTAATTCGTAAGCATGTAAAAATTTGCCTAGATACTTTGTATTAAATAATATTATCTACTTTCTTTGTAAATAAAATTGCTGTTCAAAGTGAAAAACACGAATTGAGTCCACAGGCTGAATGTACATTTCTTACAAATCATCATAACCAGAATAGATGTAGATGGGGCACTAATTACCGGGAAACCTTGTAAGTAAGATCGTCTATTAAATAATGACCAAGTGATGATGGGCAATAATGTGGAGGAGAAGGTACTTGGCAGTCCGCCTTACCAGTACCTTTATGAAATCATTGGAGACCCGTTACATTAAATAGCCTAGGCTCCGTTTATTTTCTGCGGTGGAATCTGCATACATGTTATTTACAATATCTACTATTAAGAAACTTATATTATCAGCATTTGTAACGATTAAGTTTTCTTAAAGCTTCTTATATAAAAAATAATTATAAGAACGAAAAGTTTTCTATAATTTTTTGATAAAAAACTCAATGTATTTTAGTATCCCCTATTGTGAGATGTGAGGTGACTGGTTGTAAAAAAGATCACTCAAAAGAAAGAAGTTTAAACTAGTCTTACGGATATTTTATCATAATACTTTTATAATCAGAGAAATTTATTACACTTTTATGCCTATAGAAATATAAAATAATAATATATATTTCATAATGTCTGTAGTCGACAGATATATGTATCTTGCGCTTACACTCATATAGAGAGCTGCGCAGTATTTACTTTCGAAATTTTGAATTTTCTTTTCAAATTGCTTTTTGAATGTTTTTTCACTTCTATATCTACTACAAAATGTAATTTAACTGTTGTCCAACGATGGATAATTTTTCATGATTTAGTAGGCTATACTTGTTCTAATATAACACAGAAAGGAATTTTAATATTATTAAAAAGAATTTTTAATTTCGAAAAAATTCAATGAAACTCGACGCACTTGTACGATTTTTTTTTATATATAGAAGCTTCAGTATATGACTACTTTTGATCCATCTTTGTAAGCACACCACGAAGAATTCGTTGTCTCAAATATATTTTTCAATTTCAATGATTTTTTAAAATCTGATACGTCGTACATACGCTCTTAGATACTTCGAACCATACATTCGCTCTTTTGTAACTTCGTAAGACATCGTTTTAATTACATAATAATAATATTAAAGTCATCCTTATTCTCTTTAATTTTTCTCTTCGGTATGTCTTTTATGCAATTTATTGAATTAACGCGGACAGTTCGCTCTATCTTTTGGAATTTCACGTCATTTAGCAGTATGGGTGGTAGATATAAATGAATCCTCAGTCTCGTTCGTATCTCCGCACTGTAGTTCTGTAATACACAGAAATACGTCCACGCGTATATTCGTCGTTGCAACGGCCGAGCAGCTCCCCGATATATCAGAGTCGAAGAAAAATATAAAAGAAGAGAGGCCGAGAAAAAGGGATAGAGAAAAGGAAATGGGAAATTTGACTCCGTCGAGCGTATCGAAAGAAGCAATCTTCACTGCCCATTGACGTATGGACAACTTTGAAAAATTCCATCTCCGTTGCGACTTTGCTATCGAGCGCCATTCCATGCTTTCTTTGCAAAATGTTATATTACAGTTCCTTCTTTACTTGTCCCTTCGATCTATTGGAGCGACCTTTTTTTCCTTATTATTTATTCTAATACTTTTTTGCTTCTTGTTTTACGCACCAGTTATGAAGCATCAATATAGAAATTGGTGTAAAATGTAACAAGTTTCAAAGCAATTTACATCCAAATAAAGCTTCCAAGTAAAGTAATAAGATTGTAATATAAAAAGGCACTTTAATTTCCAGATGATATATAGCGATCTAATTTCGTTATAAATATTTCTCTTTCCTCAAAGGTTTGCCATATTGTTTTCTCTTCCAAGTGTTCAATAAATTTCGCATTTTCTTAATCAATTTTCATTTATACGTATCAATAAATATGCAATTCGATAGATTTGCCTGAAATCCATAAATCTTTTATTTACATCCTTCCTCTTGATCACAATGAGAAATAGCCTCTTACATTTCGATAAACAAAATGATATCGATATAATGTATTTATTGTTTTCAATAATAATGTGTTTCCCTCGTCTTTCTAGACAATATTTTTACCATTACTACTGAACTGAGCCGAATGAAACTCACCCTTGAGTAACTTTCCATAAAAATACAATTGCACAATTGCGCACTCGCATAACTTCCTTGTCTATTGAAAAAAATTTTTATCCAATCTTGGGCATCACCAGTGCGTAAAGGCGTCGTTTAGTCGAACATCATTTAGAAAAGAATCTGTTCAGTTGCTGAAAAGATGGGGGATATTTTGCAAAGTTAATAAAAGCAAAAGCGATAAGCGAAAACATTTGATGGAAAGATAGAAAGAGCGATTGGTTTTTATTATACGCAGACGGAAACAGTTATACCACGGAAGCCAATGGACTTATATTAGGCACAGCAATTATTTGTTAGGATTTAAAAGTGACCAAGGGTTGAAAACAAAAGGGAGAATAAGAGTTGCGTATTAAGGAGAAAAAAATTATTTTAGTCGATTGATACCACTGGGACTAATGTATAAAAATTCGAAAGTTTTCTCCTTAAAATTTATAGCTCGCTCTACGATTATATAGCCTTTTTGAACTGTATGTAAAAATTCACTGAAAAGGGAGCAGGTTTATAAAAAGAAACGCGTATGAATTTAGAGATATGTCTGGCGCCGACTGAATGACAAACGTATATATACAGCGCATCATTGTATAAATCTGCATGTGTGTGTACGCGCGTATTTGTACATGTGTGTCATATTATCGAAAAAAAACTTCGAAACACGATCAGGACTAAGTGCTAGTTCGTGATCCTGTGATTATTATATAAACTTAATTTTGAAAAATTGTCTCCAATCAAACCTTAAATTGGAGAGCTCTTCGTATTATTATATCTGAAAAAAAACTATAGGGAATGGACTGGATTAATATAATAGAGTTTCCCATTTTTATTGTGACAAAACATTTTTATTTTGTCTTGAAGCAAAATACAATAAAAAATCATTAAAAGAGCCTTAAAAATCGAAAGACTCCTTTAAGATTACTAATTTCATTCCATATAAAAAAATTAGTAATTTCTGGTTTGTCTAACTACGTTAAACTGCCGATCTACTCAAGCCGACATTCATTCCACTTTGCGAGTTTTTATAAAATAAAGACAGACAAAGAGTGACAGAAAGATAGAGAGATAAGCAGCGAACAAAAGTGCACTTATCGTACGTAATTCACTGTTTTGTAGAAGTACAAAACTACATGAACAACAGCGCACCTATATTCTCGACGCTCTCTCTCTCTCTCTCTCTCTCTCTCTCTCTCTATGCTTTTCCTCACTGTCCACCCAGTCGGGGAATAAAAAATGTGATCGATCGCTCGATGATCTCGATTATTCCTATATATAATGCGCGTCGAATCGTGAGGAACGCGGTCTGGCCTTCTTTCCCTATATTTAAACGAGCTGCTTAGCAGGGGCTACGCGGCGCAGGCGAGTTGTAATCGTAATTGCACAGGCCTCAAGATGTGCAAGAGTCTTTCGACTCTCTTATGGCACACGCATATGATCCCGCGTCCAATGCGAACGTGACGCGCACTCGTAGCGATTTACATTTAGCCATAGTCCCCAAGGCCGCCTGATAAATTTCGCTGGAGGAACGATCCTTCGGTAATGTAGTGGATATTTGCTGCGGGCGAGAATTTATGCCTGGCGTCCCGGGTGCTGTTTGTTCGGATCGCGCGGCTTCAGATTTATTTAAATATAAATCGCTGGCTCGCCTTTCTGTTGACGAATGGGACCCTCGTGGTTTTAGTAAATTAATAAAAACGCCCCCTTCTCAGTACTCTCAGTCTCTATATGGTATCGATTTGTCAGGAATGCTGCGCCCTCGTTATAATCAAGTCAAACCATTCATAAGATATCGAAAATAATTAATTCGCTTATACACACTTTTAGAATTCTATAATAAATTTTGTGTATTATTTTTTAATTATTTCACACAGTGGTAGAATTTTGAATAAATAAAGAAAATGCGATTTTTGATATTTTTATAAAACTAGTCATGGCTTGTACATTGTCAAAAATCGCACTTAATTTTTATTCATGGAACTGAACTCGATTGTTGATACCAAATAAGTTGTTTGTACAAAATGACTTTAGAAGTAAAAACCAGTGTCTACCCAAGCATTTTTCTTCATATATTTATAATTCAAATATATATCAATTTTCTGACTCAAAAAAGATTTTTCACTTTAATTTAAAGAAATCATTACCTTAAAATGTTTGAAATTTCAGCAAAATGCTTATATTCAATTCGTAAATAGTAGAGACTTATGAACAATAATGAATGTTTGAATTAATCTTAAAATGTTATTTAAAGTTCTATTTTAATGAACCAGAGAAGATATCGTTTTTAAACGAGCTTTTATATTATGTTGAATTTTCTTTTTCACGCTTCCCTTACTTTGCATTTATAAGATTGCAACATATTCTTCGAGCTAAGTATAGAATACGCTGAACAAAATAAGCCAAGAATAAGTTCAAGGAAATTATTTTTATTTTTTTTCTTGATCAGTAATCACTCTCTTATAATTAATAAAACTCCAATGTCAGTGATTAAATCATACAGCTATAAATAAATTTATGTATATATAATCGAAATATCATTTGAAATTATTATTTGCATTTGAATTAGTTTATTTTTTCTAAATTAAATTTATTGTTTCAATGCCTAAATTCGATATATTAGTAAGTAATTAGTAAGTGTTATATTATCCACCCATAAGTCACATGTAAATTTTATATATTCATATAGACAATTAAAATTTTAGTATAATTTAAAACTTTCTCTATTATTTTGCATATTTTAAATTCCATCTTGTACTTTTTGTTTGCTTCTTCTATATCAAAACATATTCGTTCAGGTAGTTGCCCGCCTCCTCGCAAATACACATACGCATGCACGCGCGTGTATATAAATAAATAAATATATATATATATATATATATATATATATATATATAATAAATAATAATAATAATAATAATACACACAGCCCCAGGGCTTTACGTGCAATCATCAAAGAAAAGATTATGCACACCCTCGAGACTAGCTGTGTCCCGCAGAACAAAAAGGAGAGGGAGTAACGAGGTATAGCTCCACCTGCATAGTAATAAGCGACTGGTCATCGCACTTGATTTATCCTCGATCTATCCTAGGAAGCAGCTTTGATGTAAAAGAAGAACGCTGCACGCCTTATATATAGGGACATATATATAGATATCACATATGTACGATGGTCGCTGGACGATCGTACGGTCTGAGCGTCTATGAATATATAGCTAGATACGTGTGTACTTACTTACATAATTTGCCAGGAACCTGTTGAAAATGTTTAACTCTTTCTACCCAATAATACTCCACCCCTCACTATCCTATCTTGGCCTCGCTTATCCACTTGTGATGTGGTTAGCGGTAGCTGCCTATATATACACCCTTTATAGAGCCCCGCTTTACGCGTGTGGTTTGTGCCATTATTCGCGAACAGGGCGTAATTGGCGGTCAATTAATAATACTCTCTGAATCTGTTTAAACTTTTTGTTCTCTCTTCTTTGATAAGAAGATTAGATTAATAAATTAGTTTAAAATGTATTTTACTAGGACACATATATGTTTGATACGCGAAAGGATTATATATATTTGTAACTAAAAAATTTACATGTGTCAGAGAAAATATAAATGTAGTATTTAAAATAAAAAAAGCTATATATCTCAAAAAAGTTTTAAATTTACAAAAAGCAAAATTGTGTATATATATATATATATATATATATATATATATATATATATATACATACATACAAAATAAACATCAAGTGTTTTTATACTTAAAAAAACAATACGCTTATGTGTATAGTGAGTGCAAATAAATAATTTGTTCAAGGTCTTGTTATTACATCATTAATTAATTAATTATTAAATTAATAATTCATTCAACTCCATCGACTATTAAATAATCTTACCAGCGACACAAAAAAAATATGTAATCAGATTTCCAATTCTGTCAAACAATAGTAGGAAAAACATAAAAACTACAATGAAAAAAAAGGATGTTTAAATTGTAATTTCATATTGTAGCTTCTGGAAAATTAATCCATATACTCAAACATGGTGTCTTACCATCTTTATAAAACTAATTAAATTATCAGAAACTAATTAATTTATCAAGAATAAATTTAATGCGAAAAAGTTTTCAACATGTAGTCTCATTAGAAAAATAAAATAGATAAATAGCTTATTGACATTAGGATTGGAGTGTTAAAATTAGTTTATTAGTTGTAATGAAATATGTAGATAATACATAGATCAGCATTAAATAACTTACTATATTGTAAAATAAATTCAATCGTACAATATTTTTGTAAAGTTGCCAACCATCTTGAGTTGAAAAAATTTATTGTATTTTGATATTTACTTTATGAAAACCGTCAGAAAATTTATTAAAATACAAAACATATATTCAACATAAATATATCATGTATTTGAGAGAGCTATAAAAATAAATCAATGTTAAATTTACAAATGACTTATTTAAGTATAAATGTATTGGACATTATGTCAATAAGACGTTGAAGAAAATAGTATTACATTATCATGAATTCGCCAAAACACAGTAATTATATTTTCCAAGATAAAACTCCTTTACATGCTTAAAATAAAAGGACTTGAAAAGGCTGCTGGTATAAATTCTGTCAGTAAATGAATATGTAGTAGAATATAAATAAAGTAAAAATTGAGATGGATAGAGACTTAAGGGTTTTATTTCAAAAATTACAAGACAGTAAAATAATTGTACTGATTATACAACAAAACAATACTACGCTGTAAGTAAATATTAGAACCAATGATATAAACTTTTATTGTATAAAAAAACCCCTGTTACCAGAGAAATCCGTTCAAAACAGTTATTATTGGACGAGGATGAATATGCTTTTATTAAAACCAAGTTACTTGACGTAGTTTAACGATTAAAAAAAAAATTGTTTATAAAATATATCTGTTTGTGACACAAATAATTCTTAATTCTGAAATTCTCAATAAATTAATATATCGATATGTTATGTGTTATGAAAGCACTCCCAAAATCACTTAAATACTATGTAATTTCCGTCCTATTTTGTTGAAAGAATATATATCTCTGAAATGTCACAATTAATTATTCACATTTTTCTTTAAAATTTATTGTATAATACAATAATTGTTTTAAAAATTATTTATTTTACAAATGAATTTTAACTAATTTTGTTACTATAAAAAGTTTTTTTTACTTAAACTGAAACAATCGATTTTAGGTTATTTATCGATAGGGCTAAAAATTATTAATTAGTATTTAAATAAGATTTTTTCAAAATAACATTTAATTACCTTACCTAAATAATTATATTTCATTTCATTGTACCATTGACTTCGTCTCGAAAGAAGCGAAAAAATATCAAGGAAGAAAAGTTTAATTGGATCACCTAGACCGAAGTATGTGTGCGCGCGTGCGTAGGTGTATGCAAAACTATGCACTGTGCGCAAAAGGTTTCGAAGAAAATACTAAGTTCTTGTCTGTTCATTCGTCGCTAAAGAAGAGGTCCACCGTCCAGATTACCTGGAATTTTATTCGTTTCTGAAACTATAAATGTATGTATACGTTAACCCACGTGCTCGTCGAAATGACAAATCCAAAATAACGCGCATATACACATATATAATACATATGATTTTATATGAATGCAATCGAAAACTTTTTATTTAAGGAGCTGTCATAGTCAATGTTTATCCATTCTATAAAAAGTACAGACTTAAAGAATATCATGTGTAAATACTCAATTTTAGTAAATCTATTTTGTTTATTCGCGTCTATCTTATTGCATTAGCAAAATTTCAAATAAATCATCAACAAATCATCACCGCTTCATGTAATTGTGCAAAAATCAGAAAATTTTTAAATATATTTTTAAAAACGAAAAAGTGGCAGCAGTGTAAAATAGAAATTAGAAGGAATCAAATGATCACAGATCATATTACCAAAAATTTAACACTCTTGCAAAATCAATGTGTTACCGAAAATACTCTATAAAAATCCATTAACAGTATACCTTTTCTAAATTATGAGAATTTTTTGTTCTTTGTGGAAATTCTGATAAATAAAATTAACAGTAGTGTACTTTCTTTATAATCTTGAAAACTGATGAAAACTATATAACGTTTATTGAATTATAAAGATGTATGCAAAATTATAAAACATCTATGCTGATTTCTCCCCGCCGAGCGAAACTCCAACATGAGCTCGAATTAATGGGGAAATTTATCATGGAATTGGTTCTCTTTTAAGGCATAATAAAGAAATATATAGATAGATAGAGAGAGAGAGAGAGAAAGAGAGAGAGAGAAAGAGAGAGAGAGAGAAAATAGATGAAGAAGATTTGCAGCGCGTGAATCTCAATTAGTTTTCGACCAAATCAAGGGAAAAAAGTGAGAGTGAAGTGGAAATTTTTGCCCTATGCGAAAAAAAACGCGACGCCAAATTGTCTAGTAGTAACTGATTATTTTCGATCGTTTCTCAAAGCTCGTTCCTATCCTCTTTTATGCATCTATTTAATTAAACCCACAGGCATAATTTGATTGTTTCTGTTTTTAATTCTCTCTCTCTTCCTCTTCCATTCTGCATTACCATCCTGTAAAACTGCTTCGCATTCCAGTAGAAGAACCATATTTCTTCCGTAAGAAATTCGATAATGGAAGTGTAACTATACTTAACTGCCTGCTTCTAAACGAATGCTGAGAAAGACAGGACAAATCGTAAAAATACTTTCTAAGGTCCTCATTAGAGGTACATATCGCTTGTGGTACGAATCTACACGTATATTTTCGAAAATTTTCTCGAGGAATATGAAAATAAAGAATATGAAAAATAATGAATATGAAAAATTTAGTCTGGCTATCGTTTTATTTTCGTGAGTTTATCGGACGATTTATATTCTTTTGTTGTCTCGAATTTAATTTAGCGTAAGTTGTTATTTTTTACCTAGTGTGTAAATACTGTGAGAAATTTAAGCTGTAATTCTGCACGTTCAAAGATAACCCTTTATTTTCAAAACCAAAGAACTGTTTACAGATGCATTTACCGCGAATGTGACCTTTTATTAAAATAATATTTTTTTATTTAATAATACCCAAAAATTTATATAAAGTATCGTTATAATTTATATTTAGCTGAAAGATCAAAGTTGCAATGAAAAAGGAAATCTGAATATTGTATTTTAATAACTAATTTTTCTTTAATTTCTCTATTATCAAACTCTCTTCGTCTAGACAATAATGTTAATTCAGTGCCTGATTTACATTGACCTTTACTACTTTAAAATTCATTAGAGCTTTGAAAGACTATCTTTGCTATAAAAAATCTACCCAGATCCACTAAACTCTCGTCACATTCTTGTAGAATGATAAAATACTATTAGACAATCTGAATATCACCCCGAGACTCGATATACCACATTGCATAAAAGACGAGCGAATATTAATCATTGGACTAAGCCTCGCTTCTCGTCTGCCCTCCTGTACCCCGTGAAAGCAGTTTCAACAGGGGCGACTACATCTTTTTCCCGTCAACGGACTTAATCCAGCTTTAATGTAATCATCTATCCCACTCTCAAATCGCTTTTCCGTGCACGAACAACTTCTTCAATTCGAGCCACTTCGCGAGAGATAGCAAAAGAGAGAGAGAGGGGGGTGCGAGTGATCCTCGTTGAGAGGATAGCACCGTAGCTTTTTACTGAATTCTCTCACGTTTTATTCAGAGGTACTATGTAGCCAAGCTCTGCGGTAGAGAAAGCGAAAGCTTTTGAATCTTATAAGGGAATGGGATGATTTTAAAAAGGAACTAGAGAATGTGCGTCATCAGAGTGTACTTGAAGACGTAGAAATTTCGCATCGCGCTTATTAAGAAGCGTGCTAGCATGAATAGCTTGCACGAGCGTTCAAGCATCACTATGCCTTTTAACATACAATCGATTTCAATATTCCTCAGGATCTGGCGGAATTGAAAAATTACTCGAACGCCCTCGACACTTTAACGCTTCGCTACGCGTAATGACATTAAATAAGGGAGTGAGCAGGAGTGAAATTGAGGCGATAAAACATCGATGAAATTACGCGATTAACTGTTTATCTTTATTTCCTGAGAAACATAAAAAAGTTTTTGGAAAACGGTTTCAGAAATAGTTTTCGACTGCGACACTTGAAAGCGTAAACAACAAGAATAAGCAGAATATTTGTTTAGAATAAGGGAAATGAATAATATAAAAAATAATTTTGACACATAGGTTATGAATCTTCTAAAAGCTGTATTGTTGTTTACGAAATATAAATAAAATTTGTAACTTTTAATCGCTTTTATTACAATCGGATGTTCGTAGCTGAGGAGAAAAAATTTTAATAGTATGGTTAAATTCAACAAGTTTTTTTGTTTACTTCTCTATTTACTCAAAAAAGAATTGTCCTATAGATAAACTGGAGTCTATAATGAAAGGCTCTACTAAAGTATATAAATTACGTCAGTTGATATTGGATATTAAATCGAAAACGTAGAGAATTTTTAACGTGTTTAAACGTAGTAAATTAATTAACTCTCCGTTTATTTTTAAATCATTTTTAATGTTTTACTTTGGACAATTCGAATATATTCATTATAATTAAGTACCGTTTATTTTAAAAAACATATGTTAACAAAAGAAACACTTATTAAGGCTATAAAATTATTATTAAGCTATTAAACATTTATTAAGTTCAAAATAAATATTTAATTAGATATATATATCTGTAAATGAAAATTAAAGTCTAATTTAAGTGTTTTTCATTTCAAAATAATGGAGTCTATATTTTTCCAAATATATTAATGCAATTTTGAAAGGAGTATAAAAATCGACAAAGGACAATATATACGCGCGCGATACGGCGTATTAACGACATAGGACGTACAATTGTAGAACAAATACGATACACTTTACGAGCTTGCTCTGTCAAACGCCGTATCTTGTCTTGTGATTCGAAATCGAACGAATAAAGCGACTTTGCGAATTTTGATATATAATACAGCAATAATAACTGTGGAGATAATAAAAAAAATCGTAGATTATTGGGAGAAAAGCAATATTTGTAGGTGTTAGCGTAAATTCTAAAGCTCAAAATTAATATAACTATATTCTTTCACTTACCCGACGCATGACGCGGAGAGAGAACGACGAAGTCTTCATCTTCGTAGAAACGTCTCACTTGAACTGCCGAAAAACCTGGTTCCTCTCTCGCTTCACCGAGATACGAGGAATCGGTCGCACTGACGAAAGCTATGTGTTGGCGGCGACTGGCTGCAAGGACTACAGGTGGTCGCTGTTCCGGCGGCGGCGGCGGCGGCGATGGAAACAGCAAGAATGGAAAACAACACACTTCCTATAATGCGTATCCACGCACCGTTCCTGGAAATTTGATATACACGCTATTACACCAGTACTACCACCAGAGGGATGCTTTTTTTATTTTATTTTTTTCACCACAAGATTTCGTTAATGGCACCGCGAAAGCTCGATTTGCAAAAGTTACTGTGAATTTATACAACCATCCATTTTACACCGTATTATACTATCACGAACTGTTGCACGCTCGCGTCTGCGTGATTCTCGCGCCTCGGGCATCTGCGGCTGACTTTTTACACGCGCGCTTACGCGCTCTCGGTTGCAGCTGATTATCAAGGAGAGAAAGAGAAAGAGAGAGAGAGAGAGAGAGAGAGAGAGAGAGAGAGAGATTTATTGGTACGCGCGCGCGCACACGGGCTGTTGATCGTCTGCCCGTGCTTCGCCGTCGTTCTACGGTACTGGGGGATTGAGAATGGTGGAGGTGGGGACATATTGTGAAGGAGTGCCAACACGGGGAGGAAACTACCCCACGACGGGCGAGTGGGACGAGTGGGGAAAGAGAGAAAGAAAGGGAGGGAGAGAAACGAGCAACGCTAGGGCCGTCGGATTCGCTCTGCGTGTCGTATGCGGTACGGTGGCGTCGGTATCCCCTCCATAGCTCAGACTAAAAGTATATACTTCTTTTTTCTGCTTTACATACACACGCACGCATACGCACGCATGAATACATGTACGCACGCACACGCACACATGCATATACTTACGTGTATGCACATGCCTTTGTATACACATATAATCTTCAAATATAAATTCTACTCTTTTAAATGCCACTCAATTTTCTTGTTTAAATTTTTGGTTACAGATATTCCATTTTTCCTCCTGCTCAAAAAGCTTATCTACTATATTATCTATCTCATCTATATTAAGTTAGTACATTTAAACGTCTAAAGATTTTAAAAGTTTAACGACTTAAAGTCAAAAATACGAGCTATTAGACTACAGGATAAATTTTAAGATAATATGTGTACTTGTTTGAAGAAAAAAAAGATTCAAAGACTGGGAAAATGGTCAAAAACAGTATTTTTCATACTTTACCCATTAGAAAAGTCTAGGAATAGCTTAAAAGTATAAACAAGTATCTCCGTGAGTATTTTGATAAGGTATCAGAAGTAAAATTTCCCATTTAATGAAATTAAAATGTAAATGACTTATAACGTAGTTATAATATATATATATAGTATATAATGGAATAATGTATAATGAGAAAAGTATTTTTATTAAACAAGCTGTGATAAACTTCATAAATATGCTGCAGATATAATAATTAATTATTATTATTTAATAACACGTATCAGTTAAATAAGTAACTATTCGACTAATATCTTTATTAAAATAAAAATATGCAATAATTTACCATATGAGTGGAGCAGTCCGTTCTTAATGACACGGCGATCTAAGGACATTACTTTATCTCTGTTCGGATCTAACTAAGCACTACAGACGGCTCACCTGCATCGGTATAATGTTAAGAGTACCCTGTTTATAATGAAACATGAAATAGCAAAAATACACCTATGCGGTTTCTTCATATATGTAGGACTATATATTGAACACGCCCACTCAATTTTAGTGTTGTTGAATATTCATTTGTTCGCGAAAAATACAGAATTATTGCTCAGCGAATGGATTTGTAAAGGAATCGCTTAACTGTTGTTTTGCATTTTTTTACAATTTAGAGTTTCACCAACAAAAATTTTTTATGATATTAGGAATTATTTGCTAAGTTGATAGCTGACTGCTATCAACAAAAATTGAATTTAATGGCATAGTATATCTAACACATTTATAATTTGGCGTAATCAAATATCTTCCTTCACGCCATCAGTTAATACGATATATTCGGCTTCTGCGGTCGACAATAGTAATATAGTTTATTATTAGCTTGAACAGCTTATTGACGCGCCATAAAAACAAAAAACAAAAACAAAACTGCTTCGTGATCTCCGAGTTTCTATGAAACCGGCGTAACCGGCGTCTATGTACCCGGAAATTTGTGAACTCCCACTATTGCCGAACATAATTAAAAAATTACCTACATATTACATATTAAAACTACCTTATGATTCTTTTCGCAACTTACCAATTCTTTTGGCCAAAAAAATTCATAAATTTACCACGTATTTGATGTTGGATCGACTCACATTAACAATAAAAGTAGCGAGACGATTCTTTCATCATAAGAGTTATAATCATTTATCTCTTGTACATTTGTTTCTTTATTTAAAGACAAGCCTGGCTACGTATAAATTTTACTACACTCATATTAAATTTAGAAATAATTTTATCAATATATTAGGAGGCCAACTTAGTTTCCGACTTTCATTAACTGAAAAAGGGCATTTATGATGGAAAATGGATACACGTTAGCTTAATCAAAATATTTTCCGTCATTTTCTACTTCTTCTTCCCAACTTTCTCGCAATATGGCAATACCGTGGCGAAAGAACGATGGCGGTTTTGAGGCAATCCAGTCATCCACAAATTCTCGCACTTCTTGAACATGTTGGAAATGCATATCAACGAGGTCGTTCGGCTTCGATCTGAATAAGTCGTAATCAGAAGGCTCTATGTCTGCAAGTACACTGGGTGCGACAACACTTTCCATTGTCATCCGAGAGAATGACTTTACGCATATTGCTCGCGATTGCTGATCTATGTTCGATCAATTTCTGTTGTAAATCATTCATTTTGCGTTTTTATACCTCGGCAGTGACGGTTTCTTTCGGTTTTAACAGCTCGTAGTACGGCACACACTATCGGTCCCATCAAATGCACAGCAATACCTTTTGGCCGTGGATGTTCCGTTTTGCTGTCCATGTGGACAGTTAGCCTGGATTCACCCATGACTTTTTGTTACTGACTCCTAACTTATTAGCGAGTTCTTTCTGCATTCAAGCTGAGTTTTCATCCAATAATACTTGCAGTTCACTGTCTTCAAACTTTTTCGGTTGTCCAGAACGTTCTTTGTCATTAACATCAGTATCAGCACTTCTAAACCGCTGAAGTCACTCATTATATGTTTTAAGCGATGGAGCTTGTTCGCCATAATATTCTTGAAGCAATCGATAAGTTAATTTCTGCTACAATTTTTTTCAAATCAAAATAGTGCAAAAGGACATGTCGAAAAAACGATTCATTTTTCACTGATCAAAAAATTATAATGTTTACACAAATGATGGCGCCTGTTAGCTGAATTTCATTGGTAAATGCCAAAACTAAAAAAATAAAAACTAAAACTACTAGTATGTAAAAATAATTTCTAATATGAGAGTACAAGTACATCTTAATGACGCCGTCAACTAAGGATATTACTCTAGTACTGCTCGACCACCTGCAATAATTATCCAAGAAGAGAATGCTGACTCTCACGCGCAGAAACAATAAGCTACAATACGCAACATATTCATACAAGTAGTTCATACAAGATGACCATGCAAGTACAGATAATAAAAACCCTGCAAGTTATTATATATATATATATAGTTCAAGATATTATTCTTCTAACTTCAAATACTAGAATTATACCTATGCGATTTATATATGTGTAGATGACTGCATATATAACAAAATGGATAGATTTCGAAATTATGTACCACAAATCGATACTGTCAAAAACATGCAAGGTCTTCGAGGTATCCAGGTAAAATGGAACGGAAACATTTGAAAACCGAGAATTTAGAAAAATATATTATATGGCTAATAAATTGAACTTAAGAAGAAAACGATAGAATGAGAAGTATATCTCCAAACATACTTACAATAATACCATCTTTTTGAGCTAATGATGGAGAAATTTCCACTCCTTAAAGTCAAAGGCTCTTAGAATGCGATTAGTTGCTATACTTATAAAAGAATTATATATTAGCATCGATAAAAAAATCCTTTGGTCGAACTCGGCGACTGTCCCATAAAAGATTTTGATAGGCCCGCAACATAACCGTTTGAAAAAAGAAAAAGAAAGGATATGTGAGTTTAGGGTAGCGATGAATACAGACATGCATGAATTTCACACATAATACGACACACTCATCGAAAAACCTAACGCGATCAGTAGATAACTGGATTATCGGCCTTGAATTTCTTTGGGATTAATCTAAACATTACGTGAAAATAGACAGTTAGAAAAACCCTAGATCGTCACATTAGATTTTCACTTTAACGAATCCAAGCCTATATTCGAAAGACTATATTTGAAATAAGAAATTTAAAACATATCATTTCGAATAACATTGATGAATTGAAATGAAGGAAAGTAGCCGATTTTTAACAAGCAAGCAAATATGACTATTGCGTTTATTTTTATTGAAAGCAATAATTTTATTATCGCGTTAAAAGTATAGACCTTGAAGAAACCACCTTCAACCCTATAATCCTCCATAATCTTAGTTTTGCCAGTAAACTACTCATAGAAAATGTTCATAATAGATATCTGGTACAAAACGAAGATCATTAGCAAAAAACTGCATATCTGTTGACTGTCGAGAAAATACGTTATATATAAATATGTCCGACCTTTCAAAACACCAGGTACCATATGGACTCGCGATCAGATGCATCTTCCCCCCGTCCATTGTACCCTTTCATTCTCCTGTCAGTATCAAGCAATGCAAAAGAGGTCGCTTGATTCTAAGCTGCTGAAGACAACAATCTCTGAATTCAGACTTGAGCCCTTCTTTTCAACTAACAGTGATCGTCCATACTGTTTTTCTGCATTTTCAAAATTCCTAGCATTGTTATTTTTAATATTTGTTCATTAGCAACCATCGGTCGCCTCTGTATTTTAACTTCATTTTAGTTATAATTAAATTTTAGTTCAATTTTAAACAATTAAAGTTTTATCTTATATCAATAAATATTTTTATCGGTCTTACAGTCTTTATAATATCACATATTAGTTCAAATAATGACAGTCAAACTGTCCTTATTTATGATCACCCCCGTAGAATCTGAAATAAAACTTGTTACTACAATAAATTATATCAGAATATTAAAAATAAAAATAAAATAAAATTAATAATAAAATAATAATAAAAATACAAATACAATAAGTAAAATAAAAATAAAAAATAATAAAAGTACTTATTCTATGTTAGTGAAGGACAACCTGACTGCCCCCACCACCTTAAATTTAGGATTACCTTCTTGTTCGATATTTCGAACCACTGCGGTTCATCTTCAGGAACTTAACTAAAGTTTAATTTTACTTAACCCTTAGTTAAGTTCCGGGATGTACGGTTCCAGGATGAGCCGAAGCGGTTCGAAATATCAAACAAGAAGGACTAACTTAGAATAAGTACTTTTATAGTAGTTAGTAGACACTAACATAGAATAAGTACTTTTATTTTTTTTTTTGTTTATTTTACTTATTATTGTATTTTTATTTTTATTTTATTATTAATTTTATTTTATTTTTATTTTTAATTTTCTGATATAATTTATTGTAGTAATGAGTTTTATTTCAGATTCTACGGGGGTGATCATAAACAAGGACAGTCTGACTGTCATTATTTTAACTAATATATGATATTATAAAGATTGTAAGACCGATAAAAATATTTATTAATTTAATTCAATACAGTCGACATAAGTACAATTTTTAATTTTAATTTATTTTATATCCTTTCAAATATAAAATAATTTAGATATATTTATCTGTGTTTAATTTTCTCTTTCAAATATGAGACGTTCAACTCTGAAGCTATTGTTAAAGAAAACGTCCACCACGTCTACAAGGGCACCACTGGATCAAAACAAAAATGGCTGTCGCAGACGATCCAATCGTCCAGAGTATATATGGAGCGAGCTTGGATTTTTAATTAAAAAATAAGTTCATATTTAAAATATATCCAGGCAACCAAAGTCGGGTGTAGCACGTTGGCAAAACATATCTGATATAAATAAACATTTGATGTAGTTTGCTGCAGCTTATCGCACCTGCCTTCTGTACCCAATTTGTTCGAATGCTTATCATAACTTTGGAAAAGTGTCCCTCCGTCTTCTCATTTTCCTACCCTTCTGAGAGAGCCAAAATTCTGAATGAACATTAGGACCTACTGGAACAACTATTTGCAGTTCCGAATATGCATATTGACTTTTACATATAACTTAACCTTTATACACTAAATCCTTTACGTGATCAGTTATTTATATATATATATATATATATATATATATATATATATATATATATACACTGATTTATGGTTCTCGTGTTTCAGTTCAAAAGATTTGATAAAATTCGTGGAAGATGAAAAAGAACAAAAAAAGAAAACTAAAAATAACTAAATAAAACAAAAAAAACAAAGTTAACTCTCAACGAAACATATATATTTATAAGCACTTAAAGTTCTGATAAGTGCTAATACCAGATAATATATTTCATTACTATATAAGATATCCTTATACATTTATTACTATATGGTGATATATAAATATATTACTTTATATACTTGTCTAATTTACATGTCAAATACGCAATGATTTATAATTCTCGGACAAGTATTGCAAGTATAATATACTGCAATATATTAGGTAGTCAAATATCTCCCTCCCACCTTTTTGTTTTATGAATTTCGCGGCTATGTACAAAGCGCTACAGAGCTCGTATCTGGCAATACTATACATCATTTGAAAAGTCTTGACATAACGTACAAAATGACGCTATGCGTGGTTTGTTTGTATATTGCGTTCAAAAGTTATAGATGTGTAAACATGGAGTTTACTAACGCCGAAATTCGCGCTATTTTAAAGTTTTCCTTCGTCAAAAGCAAATCCGCTAAAGAAACGTTCCGTGAGATTAATGGTATTTTGAGGGGTGGCACGCTATCACTTTGAACCGCAGAGAAATGGTTTCGACGATTCAGAGCCGGTGAAAACAACACCATGAATAAGCCAGCCGGCGGAAGACCTGTGACGACGAATACCGATCAAATCATAGAATTTATCGAGTTAGACCGGTATGTGGCCTCTCGTGACATCGCACAGGAGATGAGAGTTAGTCAGCAAACCATTTTAAATCATCTGCAGAAGGTTGGATACAAAAAAAAAAGCTTGATGTTTGGGTGCCGAATGATTTGACGCAAAAAAACCTTTTGGACCGAATCAACGCCTGTGATATGCTGCTAAAATGGAACGAACGGAACGAATCATCCATTATGAACTGTTCTCATATGGCCAGACGCTTAATTCTACCATCTACTGTGAGCAACTCAACCGCTTGAAGCAGGCTATCGACCAGAAGCGATTTATACAAATATCGCAGCAATATGGCAGGAAAATTGAATATCCAGGACAAGCGGATCACAAAAATATTGTGGCAATATCACAGCAATATCACAAGAATATCACAAGAAAATTGAATATCCTAGACAAACGCATCACAAAAATATTACAAGATATATTGCTGCAATATTCCTGTGATATTGCTGATGTGATATCGCGATAATATCACAGTAATATTTTAGCAATGTTTCAGCAATAGTATATCTTGTAATATTTCTGTAACGTGTTTGTCTAGGACAATCAGTTTTCCTCTAATAGTGCTGCCATAATATTTCTGTGATTTTTATTTTGCTGTGATATTGCCATGATACTTTTGTGATATATAATGATATGTAAGAATTATTATTATTCTGAGAGCTGATCGATCTTGTTGAGTTCTTTTCATTATAAATAAATTGATAAATCCGTTAACTTGATTACTCTCGTTTCAAACCTTATATTGGTTGATCTACACGCCAACCCGTATCCTCGTGTCGTAGTTTCGCACGAGAGACAGGACGAAGTTACCTTATAGTTGACTTATAATGTATATTTTGTTAAAATATTTGAATTTATAGTATTTAACTTTTTTTGAAAATAAAATATTTAATAAAATAGAGAATAAAACATAATTTGGTTATTTATCGTTCCACATCCTACACCAGGCATCACAACATTTAATCTTGAATTTTTTTCATAAATAATATTTATATCATAAATATTTTGATTTTATATACATAACTACAACTCTTTATACTCGTTTAAGAGAAACAAGTTATATTTGAAACAAAGATAAATTATATCTCCCTTTCTAACCATCAGCTGTAATTTTAGATAAACCAACTATAAACTAGCTCGTGAACTATCAGCCGACATACGGCATGCACATAGCTTATAGCTGCGTATAGACGTGCTTGCACAATTTTGCCTTTTTCAAGCAAATAATTATTTATCGAAATGACTGGTTTACATAGTAAAATTGATTTTATTTTTTCGGAGATTCAAAAACCAACCATTTTAAGACAAAAATGGAACTTATCTTGGAAATGTTCAATTTCTGGGCCTGATAACCTCGACAAATCAATTCAGCGCACCGAAAAAGATAAAATAAGACCAAATTACCGAGAGAATCGAATTTGATCCCCTCTTGTGCGCCCGAACTAATTAGTCCGGAACTAATTAGTCCAATATATTTTATGAATTTTTGCAATAGCTATTGCATTTTATACCATTTTAAAGGAAGGTGCAATTGAGACTGATAGATATAAATGAGATGCAGTTTCTTTCAATATGAAATTCCAAAGAGTTTAAGAAATATTATCGTTTTAAATTTGCAATATGAAGCAACTTGATCAATTTGTTACTCGAAAACTAGCAGGGTGTTATTAAAATTATTGATATATTTGAAAGGCGCTATTCAAAACCAATTCATCATTATTTTTAACTTTTGAAAAAACTCAAATTTGCATGCTAGGGTGGGAAGGTGTTTTAAGGTGTTACCAGGTATGTAACTGTGTAACCTCTTAAACTACAATGTGTCTACACAATGGCTGCAATGCAACAATCCTACAACCTGCTGCAACCAGCTGTACCGACTACAACTTACAACAGTTTCGCTCTTTTTGTTGTTGTTAGGTTGTCACTGAGGCTGACGCTGTTGACATTTGACAGTAGTCATTAAATGCATATGTATATAAAGTGTACAAGTCAATTAAAACAGATTGAAAAATTGTAACAAAAAGAATAATAATGGGACAGCAAAGCGGACGCAAATGATGTAAACTCAAACAGCCAAGGATATTTATCTAAATTTAAATCAGAATTGCTTTGCCACATAGCATATAAACTAGTGCCACGCCGAAGAAACGTCGTAATGGAGCAGGTCGTACAAAATGGAAATGAAAATTATGCTGAAATAGAAACAATAAATGCCAATGTTGTTAGTGTACAAATACGAAATGAGGTAAGGTATATCAATCAATTAACCAAAGTCAATAATTTTTTGAATTTCTAACATCTTTCAATATAAAATAATTATAAAGAAAATATGAATATATGTGAATCAATATAAACTTTTTTATTATTTCAGATAATTAAATAGTTGTTCATTTAAGCTTATACATAAAACTCTTTTTCATTTTCAGGAAACATTACTTGATCACATGGAAATAACAATAGTTGAGGCAGAGAAAAGAGCAAATGGAGCACTGAATTTAAAAGAATTTTATACAGTCTATCTCATTGAAACTAAGTTTGTTCATAAAATTTTAATATTTAAACATATTGTTACAAAATTTTTATTTTATTTTATTGTTAATTTGATCTAATAATATTTTTATTTATAGAGTTATTGATCCAGAATTTAAAAATGCTTTGACCAATATAAGTTCTTTATGGCGTCGTTATACAGAATTTGAATTATTAAGAGCATATTTAGAGATTACATATCCATACACAGTATTACCCCCCTTACCTGAGAAAAAAGTTTTATATGCTTGGCAGAAGGTTACCACTGATACATTTGATCCTGACTTTGTTGATCGTCGACGTGCAGGTTTAGAAGCAAGTATTAATTTAATTTTATAAAATAAGATTTTGGTTGTTCTATGTATCTGTGTAAAATATATATTTCTATTCTAGAATTTTTTATTAAGAGTTGCATCTCATCCAGTTTTGTCATTTGATAAGCAATTTATGGGATTTTTACAACAGAAAGATGGATGGAGAGATAGTATAAAAGAAACTGGTTTGTTTTCATAAATTTTTTTAATGTGATTACAAACTAATAATATAAGTTTTTTTAATAATAATTTATTCTTGAAACTTCTGATTGTTTAGGATATTTTCAAATTGCTGAGTCTAAATTAAAAGCTTTAAGTGTAGCAGTGCGTTTACGAAAACCAGATAAGCGATTTGAGACAATAAAAAATTATGGGATAGAGTTACAAGTATGTAAAAAAATTTAGTTGAAATATTATTTTCGTCAACCTAATTAAAAATTTTTTACAGACTAATCTGTGCAATTTACTCCGTGTTCGTGCTAGGTTAGTTGAAAAACAGTACAGTTTGTTCAAATTACATGCAAATTATGGACGAGTATTTAGCGAGTGGAGTGCAATTGAACGTCAAATGGGAGATGGATTACAGGTAAATAATTATTTTAAATTTTAATCAAAATGAAAAAAATTACAAAAATTTGTTAATTTTCTTAGAAGTCTGGTCACTACTTAGACTCCTTAGCTGCTGCAATTGATACAACTTTAGAAGAAGAAGAATTAATAGCAGATCAATTAAAAGAATGGCTTTTTGGTGCATCTGCATTGCAAGCAGTGGTTCGGCGTCGTGAAGCATTGCAACTTAATAAAGAAGAAGCTGTCGATAATCTTGCAGCTTTACGTGAGCAAAAGGAAAAAGTTATTCAAGGTAATATGTCCATATTATACAGTTGACTTTTAATACAACTATAGCATTTATAAATTTTATTAATAGAAATAAATATCTATAGTTAAATTCAAAATTTACTCAAATTATCGGCATAGGGGTACTAAGATGCCAAATAATAATCTGTATAAGAAAAAAAACACTTACAAAACTTCTAAACATATAACAGTTTATAAAATTATAATTATTGCTTCCTTATATAATTTTAACTCTAATTTTAGAATAGAATGCTCTCAATAGGGGTAGGATGCGATTGGGATATGATATGAACAAGATAGCCTATATTGTCTTTTGAGTGTATTATATGCTATATTCATAACTAGTTATCAAAACTATAACAGTTTATATACCTTGAATACAAGCAAAAGTTTATATAATTTGCTCAATTTATTTTTGCTAAAATTGAAAAGTTTATCAATCATCCAATTCTTGCTCCCCTTTTAATACTGATATAAAAATACATTAAGAAATAATATTTAATATCTAATCTTTAATTCATTAAATAAAATTCATTAATAAAAGTATATTTTTAATGGCATGTATGTCAAATTTTGTATTTAAATTATATATTGTATTCAAAGTTGTTTAGAATGTTTATTCACAATAGAGAAAGTTTATATATAGAAAGTGTATATGTTATATCTATATAATTTTCATCAATTTGCCTTAGAGAATAAAAAATTTATAAATAAGTCATTCATGAGTGTGTGTTGTGTGTCAAATATCTTAAAGATAGATAAAAGGAATTGCATTTCAGAATAAAAAGAAAGAATATAATCAGAATAAACGTTTTTGAACTATTTAATATAATGCATTAGCTCAGTAACTATTTCTTATAATTTTTTTGTGTTAAATACAAAAATTGAAATGCTGAAATCATATATTACTGTAAATTAAAATAATATAATAATATATTATTATAACTGAGTATATGATTTCACTGATTTAATTTATAAATTACTCCTTTACATAGTAGAAAACTTTATAATCATAATAAAATTTTTTACTTTATGCAAATTTGATAAAATAGATATAAAGTAATTAAAAATTACATTAGTTAATATTTATTCATCATTTAAGATTATTATGATTTCATTACAAAAAAAATGTTTATATTTTATTACACTTTTTAATTTTTTAAATAAACAAAAACATTTTGTACTTATTTGAAATTTTTAATAAGGATACTTCAAGGAAATTGTTAAAATACTATTAAAAATAATTTGAATGCATTTGATAATTGTTATCATGCATACATTTCTTTATTTAAATAAAAATATTTATTTCTTTAAAAAGTTTTAGTTCTATTTAGTTCCCTTAAATTTTTTGAACAATATTTATTCAAAATTTAAAACTTATTGTTTAAAATCAAATTTATTGAATATTTTCAGGTAAATCAGGACTTATGTCAAGATTGTTTGGTTCTGTAGACACAGAAGAAGTTCGTGAATTAAAAATACTTCAATTAGATCAAAAAATTAATCATGGTGAGGAAAATGTGAAACAAACTGATGAAGAGCTAACGTAAGTTGTATTTGAATTCAATAAAAAAAAACTGTAACAAAAAATTATTTAAAATATCTTTTAATTATTTTAAATAATTTAGATTATTTTCTGAAAAAGCAATGGATGATATCGAGAGATTTCAAATTCAAAAAGTCATTGACCTACGAGAAACATTTACAGCTTATGGTGTTCTTCAATTTAAACTTGCTAGGAAGGTATAAAATTTAAAAAGTATTGATCTACTTAATACTTATGAATATTATTTACATTTTAATACTGAAATTTTCTTAATGCCATAAAAAAATTATTATTTTTTTGCACAATAATAAATTTAGGTGTCTTCACATGACTATAAAATACTGTAAAGAACAAATTTATTTGTAATCATTTCGACATCCATGACATAGCTTTTATCAAGTTGTGAACATTAAATAACGAAAATGAAAAATACTTAAATCGTTGAGGTCAGAAAAAAATTGAAATACAAGAATGAGTCCGAATTTGATAAGTCAGTATATATCTGAAGTGACTCTTGTTTTAAATTGTTTCCTTACTTCAAAGATTTAAGTGTGTTTTAATTTTTTGTATTAAATATGTATATCTTAATAAAAGTTATGCCAAAGACGCTGGAATTTTGGTAAATAAATTTATTCTTAAGGAAACATCAGCAAGATACTCAAATTCATTTTTTTTATGATAATAATTGATATGAAATAACTGCATCATATAATGAAACCTATTTCAGTTAATGTAGAAGATGTCATAGACGTCGTTTGCATATATTGTTAATTTACATTAATTTTAATAATTTATTATTATATTTATTTATATTTTCTTACATTTTAGGGCTTACAGACTTGGCAACATATCAAGCAATGTTTAGAAAGTATGCCATAATTCGTTCGACTGAAATATTACGCTTCTGAATATAGATTTACATGAAAGTATATAGAAATATTTTTGAAAAAATAATAGTCGAAATTAATTTTCAAAAGTATTTCATTAAAAAGGCATATATTTTTCTTGTAAAAGAAAAAGATATTTCAAAACAGTCGATATTAATCAAGATTGTTTCTTATTATTCGTTAATGTTATTTTTAACGAATAATTGCTTAAGATAATAGTTTTGTTGAATTTCAATATTAAAAATTATATTGTGGAATAATACACTAAATGAAATTCACTATAGAAATGTCTGAATAACTAAATAAATTTAAAAACATACACACACACACACACACACACACACACACATATATATATATATATATATATATATATACACATGTCAAATAGATAAATTGTAATTGGCTATAAGAAACATTTTAGTTTTTTAATCTTCCATTCAATGTATTCAATGATTTAGTAACTAGAAATGGATTTCAACAGTATACATTTTTTGTTAAATATTGAAGTCTTTCAAAATACAGCTTAAATTAGATTTTTAATTTTTTTATTAATTTGTAATACTAAAACTAGTATAAAAAAAATGTAAATAATAATTAGTAGAAAATAATAGTTTGTAGAAATTTATTTCTTATAATTTTTATTTTAAAATATATATTTCATTATTTTCGTATGAATGAAAATTTGAAGAAAAAATATTTCATATTGATAATCACATTAATTTTGAACAAAAAGTATATAAATCTGATTTCTGTGAAAATATATATTTATAAATCTCATCTTTTCGAGTCTGTTAGATTTAGTAATGAAAATTATTATACTACTTACAATAGCCAATAACAATATAGAGAATTGTATTTTCGTTTATATTTACCTATAAATATTATACAATTATAGCTGAAATCAATCTCAAGAAATCAATTACACAAATAACAAATAAGAACAATTAAACTAAATAGTTTGGCTGTTCACCAATTTAAAAAACAAGATTGAATGGATGGTATTATAAAAGAATATTTTTATATTCATGTTTTCTTATACATACAGTACTTCATATGAACATCACATGGCATTAATAAGAACGAAATCTAGATACTCGTGTGGTGCTTTTCAACATTACAATAACTTAATTTGATGTTATACAAATTCGTATATTAAATAAATAAATATATAAATAATGTATTTTGAATGATTTTAGAATATCTGATTATAATGACAGATATATCTCATTCAGTTCATTGAGTATTTAAAAGGTTCCTTCTTGATTTTCTTAATGTATATTCTTGTGGAAGTTTCAAATTTGATTTGTAAGGTTTACTATAAATTTAATGTACAAAAGAAATTTGAGTTTTTGTTATTTATCATCATAATGCTGTCCACACTACTCAATTATTTTAAAAATCAGAATATTCCTATACATATGGACCATGGCTCCATTATTCTGTTTGCTTTGGATGTTAAAAGACAGTAAATGTTTGGTTTTTAAGTAACATTTAATCTAAATAGTTTTATTTCAATCTGTTGAATTTCTTTTAAAAAGTTTTTGTCTTTTCAATTTTTTGTAAACTAAAGGCAAACTGCTCATTCTACTCCTGTTTTACTGCGTGATGTACATTTATTTTAGTTCTTCATTTCGTATAAATTTGAGATATAAGAATGTGTATGTGAGAGAGAAAAAGTCATTTTGATTTTAATCTCTGTATTGTAAAGTAGCACAAATAGCATGAGTTCGGTTCAAATGAAACAAAGAAACATAGAGAGATAAATTTTAGATAGTCATTTAAATTGTTTTGCAGCCGAAAAACTTGGTTGGTGTTAAGTTGTGATTAATTTATTGAGAGTGAGCAAAATCTGATTACATCACAATATATATAAGCTTGTACATATAAGCATACATATTTGTACATTTGCCATATTTACACAATTATACTTTTTAATATTCCTCTGCAATATAAAATATTTAATGTTATAAATATTCTAAGATAAAATATCGTTATTTTCGTATTATCTAATACTTGTGAATTTATAATATCAATAATATAATTTAAAAGCTTACTGTTTAAATTAATATAAAAAAGAATTTTGTGTCTATTATTTAACCATCTATTTATAACATTTTAGTAAAAGAATATATACTTTTTAAACTGCACTACGTACAAGATAATAAATATGAATTCATATATTTTTTATGTGGAACCTTTGCATGATTCTTTAAAATTGTGATATTTGTCTGAGTTCATAATAGTTAAATTAATTATAAGCAAATATAATCGTAAAAATACTTTTTAAAATGATAAGACATTTTTTATAGTATATTAAGGAAAATAAATTTATATTAGAAGAATTAAAGAAAGAATATTAAATAGAAATTCATACATATTTGAAATGAACAAGAATCTGAATGTTAATTAAATGAAAATTTCATTATAAGTAATGGCACATGTAAAAATATCAAATTTTATTTATATTAATGATTAAAAATAGGTACTTTTAAACACTAATACTTTCATCTCAATTTATATACTATGATTGTTATTTTAAAATTATAATTATTGTTACCATATTCAAGATTATCAATGTTCGTGTTTAAGGTTCTTTACATAATGATATAAGCTAAAGCTTCTTTAATTCTTTTAAATGGTTCACTTTCCAAACAGATACATATTATTAAAATAGCTTTAATGAAGAGCTTTATAGTTACATCATATGTTTCAATTTTTTATCACTACAGCCTTGAATATAGCAGTTTACAATAAATGACTTATTAATTAGTTAAAATTTCTGTTGTTGATCTATAAATGTTAAGAATTTATTAAACATGTATAATCTCATATGTTATAATTTTTGTGTAAATTAAATATTTATTTTTAAATAATAATTGTAAAAAATTTGATAATTTTGCTTATAATAAAACCAATCAATATTCTACCTAATATATAATTCCTTTTCACAACCCTTACGTTAGAGTAAATGATCACATTTTAAAATATTTTTGGGCTACAAAAATCGAATTATTCTCTATTTCTGTCGATCTCTTGAACAAAAAAAATATACTTTATATACATATAAGTAAAACAGATCTGCAATATTTACTTTAATTTTTTTTATTTATGAAAACATTATATAATTTTATTGACTTAAAATGAACAAAAAATGCACTAAAGATTGAAGAAATTAACCATAAATTGTTATTGTAATTTGTAATAGCAACGATTATTGACAATCGTCGATAAGACCCCTGGTTGTAAGATTCGTCACTAACAAATATCAAACTAGATCAAACATTCACCTTTTAGCAGAGCTTTTAACCTATTTTAGTGCTCCTCACGATTGCCGGAGGTCTGAATCGATCGTTGCGCCTCATAGAGAAAAATTTTGCGTCAAGTTGGAGAACTAAAATTAATGTTCTGCACTACCGACATTACAGGAACGTATCCAAGATGAAAATTTCACGAATAAATCAGTAATTATATCGCAGTAAAAAATAATTTTTCTTATTTATCATTTGTCATCGGGATAGAGAAGTACCAGAACAAACATGTGCAGTAAATAAAGTATGTGTATTAGTAAAAGTAGAAAAATTTTACAGTTAACATTAGTAAAATCTACAATATGTATTTCAAATATTCTGTTGAAAACACAAGATACAAATCTTTCATGGTTTTCGTGATTCAATTGTTCATGTTGCAAGTTTTTTCTGTAGTATTTCTAATGAATGACTGAGTATGTATCTGTATTCATATAATAATAATCAATAAAATTATTTAAAACTTCATTCGTTTATACATTCGTTCAAAAAAATACAATTGTATTGCCCGAAACGAATTGATAGAGAAAATTAAAAGATAGCATAACATTGAAGCTTATAGAATTAACAATTATTATTACTAATGAATCAGAAGAAAGTTTAGCTATATCACAAGCTATATACAGTGCATCAGTGGCTAAGGCTTTAGGCTACGAATCAGAGGATAACCTTAGGATTGACTCTTTGAGAACCGATTAGGTAAAAAATAATTTTCAGTGTTTTTTTTCAAAGAAATAAAAATCATGAAATTCTAAAAGTATATCTATATATATTATTAAAAATTAATAGAGGCTAAAAAACATTAATTTATACATAATATAGTAATAATTCTTTTTTTTATTAATCAAAAATCACTGAAAAGAATTGAACGTTCCGTTTAAATAGTATAAAAAATGGTTAGAAATTAATGGCTAATAGAAAATTAATTAATGAAATAGAAAATCCAAAAAATTGATTGTTATTCGCTTGTTATCATCCATAACTTGTATTGTTATCATCTATATCTTGTATTTTTTTGAACGAATGTATAAATGAATGAATTTTTGAATAATTTTATTGATTATTATTATATGAATAAAATTTTTAAAATACTAATACAGATATATACTCAGTCGTTCATTAGAAATACTACAGAAAAAACTTGCGACATGAACAATGGAATCACGAAAACCATGAAAGATTTGTATCTTGCGTTTTCAACAGAATATTTGACATAAATATTGTAGATTTTACTAATGTTAATTGTAAAATTTTTCTACTTTTACTAATACACATACTTTATTTACTGCACATGTTTGTTCTGGAACTTCTCTATCCCGATGACAAATGATAAATAAGAAAAATTATTTTTTACTGCGATATGATTACTGATTAACATTTAAATTTTATAAAATCATACTAGATATTTTATATTCTATATATTCTTTCAAAAAATTTTTTTAAATTATTGTAGTTGTGTGTAATATATATTAAAGAATAATTAAGTAAATTAATTCTCAGTTCAAGTAAATTAATCTGACCATTAATTTCCAGGAAATTAATGGTCAGATACGGTATTTTGACTTACTAGCAACTTACTGTTGGACTTTCGGAACAGACCCTATATGTCTATCGAGGCTGCCTTACGTGCTAAAAGCCATCGACTTATATTTTTAATTAGTAGATTAGCGCAGTACATGACGCAAATTTTTTCAATTCGCACACTGTATAATTCATTGACTCGCGTAAGGGAATTATTACTAATACCAATACAATGATTTTAAGTAAATAAATGCGGACAAGAATGCGAAGTTTGTCCCATTTCTGAAGATCTGTGAAATTATATATATATATATTGTGATGCCGCGAACCCGATCCGAAATCCATTCCACTTGGGGTGGGTTCGTGCACACAACAGAATTTTTTTTTCCCCACCTGGCTTACCTGGGTAGTCCATCTCATTGGGGCGGGGGGGGGGGGTCTCGTCAACCTGAAAAGGGAATTTGGGAAAAATAACACAAGGCACCACGCGAATATATGATGGCTTGACTAAATTTATTCGGTTGAAAAATGGCAGATACAGCACACACTATCACCCGGTCACAATCCTCCGTTACTCCCGGTCCGCGTACTCGGCGCACCCCGACCGTGATCAACCACCTGACGCACTCGCCTGAGGGTAGGGTCAAGGGGACGGGAAGGAAGGGGATCCGGATAACCGCGCACACGTGCAGTAAGGTACCGAGCGTAATCGCACAGCTCGTCACCGCGCGGTGCACACTCACCACGGCGTCGATGCTGGGGGGAGGGTGCCGATGACAGGCCCTGGGTGGCAGAAGGTACGCATTTTGAGCGACCACCGTCAGCGTGCTTGCCGCTCCTCTTCTGAGTTCACGCCCGTAGCTCACCCGCTGTCACGTCTCCTTCGACTCTTTTTGTGTTTCTTTTAGTGTTCTAGTCTAGTAATACCATCTCTATAGACATACATCTTTTCAAGGTAATCAATGTATATAATATCTCTTGCATCCCAAAAAAACAGTGGCCATAACCTTGTTCGCCAAAAAAATTGTTTTTGCCTTCCTTGCAGTTGGTTCCCCTAGTCCAATCCACTGTTTAGACTGTTGTTGGTTTCAGGAGTGTAGTGGTGGACCCAAGTTTCGTCAACGGTTACAAATCGACACAAAAATTCGCTTGGATTACGCTTATACAACGCCATATTGGCGGTAGAAATGTTCTTTCGAATCAATTTTTGGTTGAATGTTAGCAAACGCGGCACCCATCTTGCACAGAGCTTTTCCATATACAAATGTTGATAAAAATATTTTGTACACGTTCATATGACATCTTACAGGTCTCAGCTATCTCACGCACTTTTAATCTGCGGTCTTTCAGCACTATTTGATGGATTTTTTCGATTATATCTGGAGTTGTGACCTTAATGGGGCGTCCTGAGCGAGGCTTATCAGAGGTGCTCACACGACGCTTTTTAAACTCGGAAACCCATTGCTTAACGGTTAAATATGATGGGGAAGATGTCCCCAGTATTGAGTGCTTTAGAGAACGCAAAATGAGTCCATTGAAGCTATATAAAGTAATTCGCTAAAGGAACTGAAGGCAACCTCCAGGTGAGGCTTACAACAGGTGTATAGAAAATTGAATTAAACGTTGACATGCTTGTATTGGCTCGAAAGGAGCCTATTCTGCAGGCGATAATAAAAATTTTTATTGATATACGTAAAAATATTGTGTTTTTTTTTGTTAGTCCGTGTTTGATCACATTGTATAGATGCAGTGTGCGGGCGAGCGCATTTATATATATATATATATATATATATATATATATATATATATATATATATATAATGTCCGGATTGCCACCCGTGCAACGAGAGCTGCTGCAGTCACCCCCCCCCCCCCATAACGCGCACCGTGGCGCGCTCTCGATCGGAACCCGAGTCCGTGCCCGGTTCCAGACGGGAGATGAATGCAAGGACGAACGCCGGAACACCGAGGGGATGATCCGCCCTTATCATCAGGTGATCGTGTACGATTGTGCACGCAACAGAATTCCTGACTGACACTATATATATAATAACAATAATGCTTATATATATATATATAATTGGCTGTGTCAACGTAGGATATATTCCTCGATATTTTTATGCACAGATATGAAACGAGCTCTCCACCTGATCTGGTGGCTGGCGCTGAGTCTTCTCGTCACCCGGTGCCTTATGCTTCGAGGCGAGGCGATCGCTTACAATCTGATCCAGGGGGTCTGGTTCTACGAATACGATAGGGTAACCCGTGCCACCGTCGCCACCACCACCCCGGACGAGGACAATAATTGCCCGAGCTTTGTGAGTGGTCTTGTTTTTTTCCTTTTTTTTTGGTGCTTTTCATTCTTGTGCTTATCTGCTCGCGCGCCTTCGGCTTATCGCACGCGAGCGGCTAACTTTTTTCCTGCTTCTGATATGCCAATCCATAAACTTCTGTCGGCGATAAATACAGTTTGTTTACTGTTTTTTTTGCACTTTTCTTTAACAAATACACAACCCGTTCAATTATTAATAAATAATGACGACGACGCAAGCAAGCTTATTCACGATAAAAGTACCAGCAAAGCAGAAATTTCTCGATTTATATGTAATCGTGTTATACTTAAACAATCGTGGTTATCGAAGTTTGCGTCAGAATTTTGTATGTGTTTGTGTATGTATATAAGTTAAACGGGATGCTAAGAAAGTTGCACACATTTGAATTGCAGGCTTTCTAATATAGGAAAAGGTGCTTTTAGTGTGCATTAATAATCAAACGATTCGTAAATAAAGAACGAGCTTTCATACGCTGCATTTTATGGGAATATATTATGGGAAATTAGTTGACTGTTAACGCGATTATACGAGGATAGATTGATGCGTTTCGGGCCTGACCAAGAAAAATGCCGTTTTTAAGAATTTTTTTTTTATTTTTCAACATAATCTCCTCCAAGGCTGATACATTTCTCATAACGGTGTTCTAGTCTAGTAATGCCACCTCTATAGACTGATTCGTCAAGCTCCTCAAAATACCCATTTACAGCTTCGATTACTTCTTCATTGTCCGCAAATGTCTTACCGCCAAGCCATTTTTTAAAGTTAGCAAACAGATAATAGTCTGTCCCTAAAGAGTAGGGAGCGTGTGGCATCAATTCAAACTTCAGATCATTGATTTTAGCCATCGCAACGATTGACGTGCATGCTGATGCGTTATTGTCATGAAACAAGATTTTTTTCTTCGCCAGATGAGGTCGTTTAATTTTCATTTCGTGGCTCAAACGTTGCAATAAGTCTGCGTAGTATTGACCAGTGATAGTTATACCCTTTTCAAGGTAATCAATGTATATAATACGTCTTGCATCCCAAAAAACAGTAACCATAACCTTGTTCGCCGAAAAAATTGTTTTTGCCTTCTTTGGAGTTGGTTCCACTAGTTCAATCCACTGTTTAGACTGTTGTTGGTTTCAGGAGTGTAGTGGTGGACCCAAGTTTCGTCAACGGTTACAAATCGACACAAAAATTCGCTTGGATTACGCTTATACAACGCCATATTGGCGGTAGAAATGTTCTTTCGAATCAATTTTTGGTTGAATGTTAGCAAACGCGGCACCCATCTTGCACAGAGCTTTTCCATATACAAATGTTGATAAAAATATTTTGTACACGTTCATATGACATCTTACAGGTCTCAGCTATCTTACGCACTTTTAATCTGCAGTCTTTCAGCATTATTTGATGGATTTTTTCGATTATATCTGGAGTTGTGACCTTAATGGGGCATCCTGAGCGAGGCTCATCAGAGGTGCTCACACGACGCTTTTTAAACTCGGAAACCCATTGCTTAACGGTTAAATATGATGGGGAGGATGTCCCCCGTGTTGAATACATTTCTTATTTAATTTCCTTCGGCGTTAATCCCTTCAAATAAAAGTATTTGATGACAGACCGATTTTTCAGCTTTTCCATTTTTACGAAAAACACAGAGGCGTCTTGTTCAGCGTACTCTCAAACCTAATGTGGTGACCGGACTGAAACTATAGTTAAAAGCTATCTAAGGATGGTACTATAGAACGCCACCTTAAGGTAGGCCTAGCGGCGCCGTCTCTTTGTCAGGCCAAGAAAATGGCTAACCACTTAACAGTTAATGAGCTAAAAGAAATTTTACGTGAAAATAATATTAATATAACAGGGAATAAAACCGAACTTCTGATGTGACTGCAACAGCTAGATACAGAAGGTATATTGGTAGGAAATTGGATGGAAAGAAGAGATGTGGCAAACAAAGAAAAGGCGGAGATTGAAAATGTAAAGCAACAGCTTAAAGACCTACAAACGACGATAACAGAGTTAAGTCAACAGTTGAAGTACATTGGAAATATGACACCATGGACCTCCGGCCAACAGCAACAATCAACATCAGGACAGCAGATCAATACAGTGCTACGTCTCAACGATTCCGGGAGAGCTAATTCTATAGCACCGACAAACACTGGAGCGGTAGAGACAAACCCGCGTATTACGATAAATGCGATATGTGAATTATTGAATTCTTTTGACGGCAATACCGAAAATTTCGAAAGTTGGTCGCAACAATTGGATATGATTCGTAACGCTTATAACCTAAATGATGATGTGACGCGTGTTGTAATAAGTAGGAAATTGAAGGGAAAAGCATTATCTTGGTTTCACTCTAAACCAGAACATTTACGATTGCCAATAGATGTATTAGTTACAGAAATCAGGAAAATGTTCTTTCCAAGATTAAGTAAATTAAAATTGTGTAAACAATTCGAAAGTAGAGTATGGTCACGAAACGAGTTATTTAACGAATACGTGCACGGAAAAGCGATTCTAGCCAATAAAGTAAATATTGACGAAACAAAGTTAATCGACTACATAATCGAGGGTTTTCCAGATGATTCTTTACGAGACCATGCCAGAATGCAGAGCTTTGATAATAAAGAAAATCTTATTACTGATTTTAAGAAGATAACCTTAAATAAAAAATTTTAATACTAAAAAGAACTTTTATGAGAACCAAATGTAAGTAACGCTACAAACAAATACTGAAATAATGAATCTAATTTTATGAAAATTGCCGAAAAAAATAAAAAACACTGTTTTAATTGTAGTGCGTACAGTCACTTGTCTATCGAATGCGATAAAGGGAAAAGACCAAAAGGCGCGTGCTTCAATTATTTATTGACCGAGCACACTATAAAAGATTGTCCAGATAAGAAAAAGAAATCGTACACGTTTCAAGTGACAAACATTGAAAAAATTGTACAGAAGTCAGAATTTCAACCATTGATTATTTTACATTTCGGAAATGATGGAGAACAATTTGATCTTCAATTATTAGCTTTATTAGACAGTGGCAGCCCAATCAGCTTCGTAAAACACAAATGCCTCAACCCAGATGTTATTTCACCAATTAATGAAAATGACGATGGGTACCACGGTGTTAATTATTCGAAATTAAATCTTATTGCTAAAACCAAAACATATTGCACTTTAAATATGCACATGTATTATTGAATTGAAAGTAGTAGAAAATGATTTAATTTAGGAATTTGTGAAGTAGAATCATATCAAAAAATTGAGAAAATTAAAAATAACAGTGTAATGTATAATGATATTGAAAATTCAAAAAATTCAAATTTCACCGAAATCAGTGGTATTATGAATATTCATGTAGATAAAACAAATATTATTGAATCACTAAAAATTAATCCTAAAATTCCGTACAAATACCAGAGAGAATTGAAAGAAAAATTTGAAAAAGCGCACTTGTTAACTAAACAACATCAAAAATAAACTCTGAAGCCATTCTCTTTCTTCAGTTGAAACTGCATGAGCCATTTAAATATGCGCCACGTAGGTTAGGCTTTGCAGAAAGAAATGATTTAAAAGAAATTTTTTTCGAATATTGACCTTAAAGACGGGTTTTATAACTACAGTATCGATAAAGAATCTAATAAATTTCTATCTTTTGTCACTCCATTTGGTCAATATGAATGTTTGAAAATGCTATTTGGAATAAAAGTAGCACCGAGATTTTTTCAGAAAAACGTGAATAGACTTAAAAGAATTTATTGACTCAAATGATATCATAGTTTACATGGACGATATTTTAGTTGCAAAACATAGTGTTGAACGCCATATAAAAGTATTGGAAGAGATTTTTAAAATTTTAGCAGAAAACAAACTTGAATTGCAACTATCGAAATGTGAATTTCTTAAAACGCAAACCGAATATTTAGGATATAAAATTAGTAAATCAGGAATTTTGCCAACGGATAAGCATATTAATTCAATAGTAAATTATCCGATTCCGCGAGATACAAAATCGGTACAGAGCTTTATCGGTTTAGTTTTAGAACTAAATTAGCTTTATACTTTAGAAAATTTATCGAATTTTACTCTATCATTGCCGAACCACTTTATGACCTATTGAAACAAACAAGCAAATTTAAATTTGAAAAAATTTAAATTGACGCTTTCAAAAATTTAAAAGAAAAATTGGTCAATTTGCCAATCCCTGCAATTTTTAATCCGAATGCAGAAACTGAGCTGCATTGTGACGCTAGCTCGCGAGGTTTCAGAGCCATTTTATTCCAACGTGGCAATGATAACAAGATACATTCTATATTTTATTTCTCCCAGCGTACTACTGACGTGGAGAGTAAGTTGCACAGCTTTGAGCTCGAAATGCTCGCGATAGTTTATTCATTAAAAAGATTTAAAGTTTACCTCATGGGTATAAAATTTAAAATTGTTACTGATTGTAATTCATTAGCGTTAGCGTGAAAAAAGTTAGACATTAATCCAAAAATATCCAGATGGATTTTAGAGTTACAAAACTATGATTAAGTAACTGAACACAGAACAGGATCGCGCATGAATCATGTCGATAGTCTCAGCCTATACAATTTCGTCGCTATTATCGACAATTCGTTCGAAACCAATTTGATTATTGAATATAATATTGATAAAAATATTTTGGAAATAAAAACACAGCTTGAAAAATCAAAAAATAAAATGTTCGAAATGAGAAACGGCGTTGTTTATCGTAAAATGGGAGAACAACTACTTTTTGTTGTTACATGCGAAATGGAAAAAAATATTTTGTTTAAATATGACTTAGGGCACATCAGATTTGAAAAAGTTATTGAAATCATAAGTAAAACATATTGGCTCCCAGAATGGAGAAGAAAAGTAGTCAATCATATAAAAAACTGTTTTCAATGTATTGCATATAACCCATCGAGCGGAAAAATAGAAGATAAGCTTCAGGCAATAGAAAAAGATGACAAATCGTTTCAAACACTACATGTAGATCATACATCTGTATCAGACTCACGCGTAATCAGTAAAAAATATATCTTCGTGATTGTCGATGGTTTTACAAAATTTACAAAATTATATGCGTCAAAGTCAACTAATACAAAAGAAGCAATTGTTAATCTTAAAACTTATTTTTCATATTATGATAACCTAAAATTATTGTATCGGATAGAGGGTCATGTTTTACTTCGGATGAGTTCCCTAATTTTATTAAAGAATTTGATATCAAACACATATTAATCACGACCTGTTGACCACATGCTAATGGTCAAGTTGAAAGGATCAATAGAACGATATTACCTATGTTGGGGAAATTGTCAGATTACGATATGGGGAAAAATTGGGCAAAAACTCTGGAAGAAATTGAATTTACACTGAATACAGTTCATAAAATAACAGGAGAAACTCCTAGCATACTCTTATTTGGAGTACCTCAGCGAGGTAAAATACACGAACCAATAGCCGAATTTATTAACACTGAAACAAATCAAAATTAAAGATGTTTGTATAAAAGAACAAAAACAAACCATTGCTCAAGCTAATAAAAAGCGAAAAAAATGCTAAAACATATGAAACAGATGATTACGTTATGATAAAAAATTATAATAATACTGTTGGAATTTCATCAAAAATCGTACCAAAATTCAAGGATCCATACCATATAACTAAAATTCTAAAAAATAACAGGTACATCGTTGCCAATATTCGAGATTTTCAAGTAAGCCAAAGAAAATATGAAGGTAGTTGGGAACCTGCAAACATGAGACACTGGAGAAAAGGAATTAATTGATACCTTTTTATGTATATAGAATTTAAGTAGTCATAGTAATTAAGTATTAAATTATTATGTATTGGAAGCAATTAAAAATATATATAATAGTTTATTCTAAGCAAATAAATTAAAATTAAAAAACTGTTCTTATTTCGAGTAAATAAATAACTAAAACTAATGTGATGTTCGAGGACGAACAATTGTCAGGACTGCCCGAGCTGTAAGAATATAGCATATAGCTCGTGTAATGCGTACGTAATAATATAGAGTGTATGCGTGCGTTAGCAGAAAGAGAGATAGATGTCGCGATCGCTAAATTCAAATAGAAAATCTATTTTACGTATATAAACTTTAGTATAAACAAAAACTAATTGTTCAAGAGCATAGTAAAAAATAATTAACAAATAATGGTTTCATTATTATTATTTAGTCATAATACTATTATTATTAATAATAACACTAGTGTCGCTATATTTGTAATAGTAATAAGGTGGAAAAAAGTAAAGATATAATTGTATGTAATTAATTTTTGAAAAGTCATAGATATGATATTTGTCATTGGTGGTAGTAAAATACTGTGAGATTGTAAATTTAGAAAAAAATTTGAAAATTTTTATTTTTTTTTTTGAAAAAGGAGAGAAAATAGAGAAAGATGAAGGATTGGGTATTAATATATTAAGGTATGATTAGATACAATATAATAATAGAATTATCCATTTTTCCTCGCTAAGAAGTGTGTAAAAAGTTCATTCCTTTAACTTACCTTGTCGGTTAAATTAATAATAAAATATATATTTGCGTAAGCGCTGATCATGTAGAGTTTACAAGATTTATTGGAGTAGTTTAAATCTAATTAGAAGTTAGTCCTAAAGCTCAATTAGTGAGAAGAAGAAGGAAGGTAGATTAATTCACTCGACGTTGGGTTATTCTTTTTCACGGTCGATTATGCAAGGTTACTGTTTTGATTTTCTACAAAACATTCTTTTCACACGAATCATTTCCTTTTTTTTTGTTATAAATAAATTTATATATATATATATATATCTAAGTTTGATCATCACCTCTTTTGCGAAACTGGCTACTGCCTTCCAGTTTTCAGAAGATTCCAGCATTATTGATAGGATGCTCTCTGGTCTTATTGGCTTATTGATGATGTTCATCAAGTGCTCACGTTGTGTTCTAAAACGAGGGCAGCTCACCAATATATGCTCAGCATCCTCGACCAAAGTCGGACAGATGGGCAGAGATCATTATTATCCAGGTGAAAGCGGTGGAAATAGGACCTAAAACAACCATGTCCAGTCAACAACTGAGTCAGGTGGAAATCTAATTCCCCGTGTTTCCTGTTGATCCATCTGTGTATGTCTGGGAGGATACGATAAGTCCATCGGCCTTTGCTAGAATTGGTCCATCGTTTTTGCCATATTTCTATAGAACGATGACGTTCCACATTTTTAGCACCTTGTAGGGAATCCACTGCGGCCTTACATATGTTATGCAGCCTAGCCAGTTCATCTGCAGCTAAATCGAAAGGAAGAATTCCGGCAAGTACCTCAGCTGCGTCGGTGGATACCGTCCTGTAACCACTAATAATACGTATACAGGAGCGACGACGGGTCGCAATGGCCAACTCACAATACGATTTAATTCCGCATGCATGATGCCAGATTGGTGCTGCATACATGCTGACAGAATTAACAACATAAGCTAATAGTTTCCTCTGGGGTGGACGTGGGCCACCAATGTTAGGCATGAGCCGACACAAGGCAGCTGAAACTCGTTGCGCTTTTTCGCCAGATATCTTTAGATGTTCTTTGAAGTTTAACCTGGCATCAAGCTGGACACCCAAGTATCGTAAAGATGGCGCAGAACTAATGCGGCAGCTACCAACTTTAAGAGTAATACTATCTACCTTCTTACGACTGCTGACAAGAACTACTTCTGTCTTGTGCTCCGCTAATTGTAGACCAGCCGTCTTAATCCATCTACTGATGTTGCTGATTGCCTCATTGGCATTTTCAGTAAGTTCATCAAGGGTCTTAGCCGTCCCTACTAGAGCGATATCATCGGCGTACCCTACTGTTATTGAACCAGGCGGTTGTGGAATCCTCAACACGCCATCATACATAATATTCCACAATATAGGTCCCATAACTGAGCCCTGGGGGACTCCCGCAGTAACCTTATGCGATACAGTGCCTTCATCCGTACGGTATAATATTATCCTATTCTCAAAGTAGCTGGCCACAACATTCTGTAAATAACCAGATACTCCGAACTCTTTAAGAGAACTCATAATAGAAGACCAGCGCGCTGAATTAAAGGCATTCTTGACATCTAGAGCGACAATGGCACAATACTGTTTAGTGCCACCTTTCCATCTCTTACCACTGATTGCATTTCTTGCGGTACACACTACCAGTTTAATGGCATCGACTGTTGATTTTGATTTCCGAAATCCAAATTGGCGTGAGGATAAGCCGTGCAATCCTTCAGTGAATGCTTCCAGTCGGCTACATATTATTTTTTCAAATATTTTACCTACCGTGTCGAGCATACACAATGGCCTGTATGATGAAGGATCATCAAGTGGCTTATTGCCTTTAGGTAACAGGACTAACCTTTGAGTTTTCCAGCAATCAGGGAAAATACCCTCAAGAAGACAAGCATTATATACTTTTAGAAATATAGCTGGATTCTTCTGTATCGCCAACTTAACTGCCGCATTAGGGATACCATCAGGGCCAGGGGCAGCATTGTCTCTAGTCTTAGCGTAAGCATTATGTAGCTCCATTTCTGTTATAGGAGGTATATCGTCCGAGTGTTGCGTGCGCAGTACAGTCCCATGAATGTCATTGGGAAAGAGAGCGGAAACAATCTTATCAATCAATACCGTGCTAGTGGATTGTATTGGTGCCCTACTCAATCGTGCCATGACTGTTTTGTATGGTCGTCCCCATAAGTCATTGTTGGCCTCTGCACACAGTTCAAGCCAGCATCGACGCTTGCTTGCCTTAATGGCCTTGACAAGCACTCTCTGTGCTTCTTTAAATAAACTATTAAACGTATCACGATGGGTGCGGGCTCTCTGGGCAAGTCTACGTGCGCGATGACATTGTTTGCGCAATTCTGCAATTTCATTTGTCCACCAGTAGACAGATTGACGATGTTTAAATCCGCTCTTAGTCCTAGTCATCGATGCATCACATGCTTCAGAGATATGCTTCATGAGTGCATTTGCCAGATGGCCTGGTGCACCATATACTAAACGCTCTTCTGATATTATAGTGGCGAACACTTCACAGTCTAGCGATCTGATGTTCCATTTCCGTGTGGGCATCCACTCATTGCACTTGTTCTTTACTTTCTTCTCTGCAATCTCATACAAGATCGCCCTGTGATCACTGTGGGTGTAAAGGTCGCTTACTCTCCAATTAAGGATCCGCTGAATCAAGTCATCACTGGCGAATGTTACATCAATGACTGATTGTTTATCACCCCTAATGAAAGTGGATTCAGATCCCTTATTAACCACGTGGAGTTGAAGAGAATTAAGGTCATCAAGCAGCATACTACCTCTGTTATTTGTTGAAGCGCTTCCCCAGGCTGTGGACCACGCGTTAAAATCGCCACCGATTAATAATGGTTTCTTGTCCATGGCTTCATCAACTAATTTAGCTACAAGGATTTCAAACTGCTTGTCCGTCAAGCTTGGAGGAGCATATACACTAAAGACGTATATTTCTTGTATTTTAGCCCAGGATATCAATTCGCTCCGATGACTCGACTGCTTTAGTACCTGCCTATTTTGACCAATCCAGAGGGCAGCTCTATTGCTTGTGTCACTTATCCAGCGCTGTGGTCTGACCCTGTCACAATATGGTTCGGAGATTACAGCAATGTCTATTCTTAGCTCCTTTATTGTCTGTTTCAGCAGGTCATGAGCTGCTACGCAATGGTTGGTATTCAGTTGGAGTATTTTCATGTTTTATGTCTGTTTAAAAACTCCACGGTAATCGGGCACTTATAGCTGTATGCTGGATGGTTAATCTCCTTTTTTTGCTTCACATTTACAGAGTAAACAACAGGGCCCGTTTACACAGCTTGGATAGATGGTCTTTTCCACCGCAGTGCCTGCAAAGTTTAGTGTGTGTGTGTGTGTGTGTGTGTGTGTGTGTGTGTGTGTGTGTGTGTAGCGTGCGTTAGATCAACGTGGGTGCAATATAAGTAGGATTAAAATATAGAATTTGTTATAGTTATTTATAAACAATAATTTTTTATATATTAAAATTTGTTTTGTAAGTTGATTATTATTTTTTTATATAGATCCCATTATAATAACCCATCATTTTCCCTCCTTTTTTGTAAGAATCTTTTTTTATTAGAATAATTGAATTAAGAAAAAAGAATATCGGGATAAAGGTAAGTTTGTGGAAGATTTCGAAGGGCCCTCGGTCTAAAAAGGCTAAGTGTAAATTAACCTAACCCTTTGAGGGACCCTTCTCCTCTGTTAACGGAGACTCAATACCGGGTGGATATTTATGAATAAACTAATTAATCTTAGGGGCGTATCCCTTATAGTGTCTAGGAACCCCGTTAAAACACATATTTACAGGTATGAGATATTAAGAATTTCGGCTCTTACAATTTGTTAATTACGATTAAAAGCATAAGTGAACTGAATAGCGATTTCTGAAATGAGATTAAACAAGTACATGATAAGCAGATGAAATGAATCCTGTAACGTAATAAATTATTCAGTCAAGTATTGATGATAATTTATAATTTTCTGTGTCTAAAGAAAGATCCGACTAATAGTTTCCAATTAGAGATAGAACAATTTTTAAAAAAGTGCACTATTTTCGCAGACAAAGATAAATATTTTTTAACGCAAATGAATCCTCTCGTTCCAATCTTGTATTCGTTACCTAAAATACATAAAAAAGATAATCCAATGCGCCCTGTGGTATCTTACATAAATGCACCTTCCTATTTGTTATGTAAAAAATTAAATACAATACTCCTAGACTTCTAAATGTTAAATATAATAACAATTATGATAGAATATTCAATAACATAACTTATTTTTCAAAAAGAAGTATATCATTTAAGTTTTGAAAAATTTGAAAATCATTTATACTGATCAGATATTAGAATTAATGCAATAGGAAGCAAATGCGGCTGACATGAATGAATTCATTGAATCCTATAGTGAGTTTTTTATCTTCTGAAAGCACTTATGCGATTGTATTTTTACGCATGCAACCGAAGAGCACAGTCGTTAGTTATTTATGAAAATATTCAATATTATATAAGTTCTACGTCTCTTTTCTAACTTTTTTTATTTCTGTTGGTGTAATTTTCGGTTAGTCGTACATTAAGCTTCAAACAAGAAAAACTTTTGAACTCCAATTTAAGTTAAGTCTCGTTCTACCAGCGAATAAAAAATTACAGCTGCGCATATCCAATAAGTATGAACTTATTAAAGTAAATGTTGAATTCTAGTATAATTATTTATTCAATTATCAATTTAGCTTTAATTTTTAGTCTTTGAAATTAAACTGAATGAATATAAATTTACAATTTATTATTACAAATAATTACAGAATTCATTGTACTTTTGATAATTTGCAATACTTCATTGTAGTATATTTTTGTAAATAAGTTCATCGTGTAATTATTTTTAAACAAATTATTAGAATCCAATAATTTAATATAATTATAAACTTTAATACATGATATAATATTGCAAGAATCTTAAAAAAAACTTCTCCTTGGAAATTGCTTTAAGCGCTAGTAGACTCGAGATAGACTTCATTCTTTCAATAAATGATACTTAATCGTTCCTTTGTCTCTGTTTCCATTAATTATTGTTATGGCTCCATGTACAATATATATTTTTGTTATAATTTTCCTTCTATACCATAAAATACTGAAGTTAGAAAAAATTGTTCGTCGATCATAGTTAACTGTAAGTCTCATTTAATATTTATGCTTTTATACGTTCACAACTGTACGAGAGTGGGCTAGAACATGGTCACTACAATTTTCTGCGTTCACTTGAATTTGAACTGCTGATGTAAGTCGATCGGCTTCTTCATTTGTTAAAAGTGAACTATAAAGTACTAATTTGTATCTTGTATATATTTGACACGTTATGGGTAAGTCTTTTTGAAGTTCTATATTTTATAACAATAATAACATCATTTTATTAATCTTTAAATTAATATCCTATGATTTACATAAATACGATACTATTGTCATTGTGCCTTATTTGTTAACAGAACTATTTCCTATATCAATATATCATAACTTTGCATTATTACTTATTCTGAAGTCGATAGAGATAAATTTTTATTTTAAAATGAATAATAAATATTAAACAATAAATATTCAAATAAAGTATTAGTATTCAGTATTTCCTAGATATACTTCTGATCTTCTGAGAAATCTTATTTTCAAATTTTAATGATTAAAACAAGTTACATAAATGTGACAAAAGTAACGCAAAACAGCATTGTGTATATTTGATCATCATTAAAAATATACTTTTATAACAAATGCTATGGCATTTAAAAAAACAAAGATTTGTATAAAAATACCGTTAGCATTTTTGCTTTATTTTGTCAGTATAAAAAACGTATGATTTTAATAAATTACAAAGTTGGTTAGTATTATATTTAATACAGATTATTAATTTCTTTATGTATATAGCTACAAAAGCTAAAGTTTGGAAAAATCTAATACTATAATTTAGACTGATCTGAAGATTATGTGATTGTTTATAAAATAAATGGACACGAATACGTTTCATCTATAGTATAAACTAAGAGAGATCCACAAGGATATATTATATATTATAACAACAGAAATTTTAAGAAATTGAACCTAATCTCTATAATAATCTTCTTTATTTATAATGAAATCATATGCCGTATAGCTTATTACCTTTGAAATCATATCGTAGTAGTCTCTTGAATTATTCGATAATGGATATACCAACGGAAATACAGAGAAAACATAAGATTTGGATTGCGAACTTTTTAAACTAAATTTTATCACGTTTTATTCAAGCGGCTCTTAGTTTTTACGAAAACGATTATATTTTACATTACCGTATGCATATCTCTTACTATATAACAGTTGATGCTATTATTCAGTGTACTTTTGATACAAATCAACAAAAATTTCTATCAAAGTTTAGTGTAATCATGTAATAAATTCTATTATTTAATTTTATTTTTATTGTTCTATATATAAACACTTCAGAATAAGAAAGAGTGAATTGTGTCGTCAGAATACAATATCAATATCTCTGTGCAAATACTTTTGCGACTTTATATAATTATATGTTATACAATATTAACAGAATCATTTTAATGGCAAGTTTAGGTATAACTTTTGACGGTGTAACGCGTATTCATCTCTTACTACTACGTGCTAGTGGCTTATTGGCGTTTAAAGGCCATGACCTCAACTTCTACGGTACTCGAATATTTGGACTTTTATCTCACTTATGCGAGACCTTGTTCACTTTTTCATATATTAATTTGGTTTTGAAAAACGTCCGTGAATCGCAATATGATGTGGAACGCATTGCTGAAACGGTTGGTCATTGTGGTGGTCATTCACGCTTCATCATTTTATATCTCAGTCGTGGTAGGATTGCTAAAATCATACGTTGTTGCGAGGATCTTTGGAATGATTTACGAGATGAAGAAAAAACTAATGTTGCACAATTTGTATCAAGAAGTACAAGGCTGGTGAAAATATACGGAGGAGCTTGTGGATTGATGTGTTTCTTGTATGTCACAATGAGCCAATTCGCTCCAATTTTAGAGAATTACAAAGACAAGAATGAATCGCTACATAGTAAAAGGTATACTAATTTATATTGCCCATAAAATATATTTCAAACAGTAAATCATTGCGTAGAATTTATAGCTTAACAGATCTCATTTTGAATCTTAATAATTAAAAATTTAATTGAAATAACTTTGAAGAATTATTGAAAATATTATTAAAAAATATATAAGTTCATAATAACATTGTTTGTACAAATCAATTTCTTTATAAGTTACAGGCTAAATAAATTTTAATAAATATGTTAACAGACAAATGTTTCAGCTTAAAGTTCACAAATGTTTCAGCTTAATAGTTTGAATTTTAACATATTTAGATTTACCATAAAAAAGTCATCTAAACTCGAAAAACAGCAGAAGCTTTTTATATATTTGAAACTGCTGAATTAAAATTTATCATAAAATGTAAGGTTTCACTAGCCAATAATAAGAAAATTTTAAGCAAATTTTTATTTATATATATATATATATATATATATATATATATATATATATAAAGTCTAGAAAATTAAAAAAATTCTTATAAAATACACAGAATAACAAGAAAATGGACTACATTCGGATAACATAACACTGTTTCTATATATGTAGAAAAGTCTATAAATTTAATTTAATCCGTGAAAAGATCCCATATTTCTATTTGACAAAATAAAGCTATAAATATAAGATCGATTGTGGCTAGTAAAAATCCTGCAACGTTATGAATATTTAGAACTTGAATAATAAAACTTCTAGAGGCAGACGACGAATACAGTATTGTATAATATTATGCGTCAGCTATCCCGTATTCACCTTGAATTTTCCATTGACATAACTAGAGAATATACTCTGAGATCAAGGAAGTTTTGTATTTAACCTTTGTTTTAATACACTGAAAAAAAAACAGTGACAGATTGGGGGACAAACATGATCTTGAGATTTTCAGATTGTCCTATATGAAAGTCATAGAAAGATGCAATAAGTTAACATTCCATTAAAATATAACTTTTCCTAAAAACTGATAATTTCAAATAGTTATTAGATGATGATTTGATATTTTCAATATCAAAAGAAAAAGTCTTATACTGTACCGTGTACATATGTTAATACTAAATTGATTGAAAGTTTAATTTTTTCATCTTTCAATGAGCTAAACTTATGTGAAGATAAAAATCCAAAATTCTTATGAGATACCTGAGGATCAACGATGCAATAAATTCTATATTGTTTATTTGTTCTACTAGATGTTGTTCTGTATAAGTCTCAAATCTTTTATTCAAATTTTCAAAATCGGTCAGAGAAACTTCCTATTTTTATGCTAGATTTAGATTTAGTGGCTCAAAATACATAAAGATAAGCAATTCACGATATCTCGATTACTGGAACAAAGGACTATTAGTAAGTCTGTGGTTCTGTCCCATTGGTGACCCTAGTTCAAGTTCCCATCTCGATCGATTGACACAAGCACCACCATTAAAAATTACATCTACTTTGTTTATAAATATATTAAGGACATACGTGGCTGATTAATACCACTATTTGGAAGCATAATTAGAACGACATTAAATAAAATAAATAAAAGATACGTAAAGAAATTTGCTCCATTTTATGTTTAGTTCACTTTTTAGAGATCTGTTTAATTTTTCTAAAGCAAATATTTTATATTACTATCTTATACTTTATAGGTCGCTACCTTATGCTTTTATCGTAGATGTACAGCAAACTCCGTGGTTTGAGGTTACAGTAGCTTTACAAATGATTAGTATACTTTATGCGTGTGCCATAACAACAGGTGTAGATACCACTGCGCCGTTTTTTGTTATGATGACCTGCGGGCATATCAAAACGTTGTATCGAACACTTGATCAAATTTCCGGACACAAAACTATGAAAGAAAGCGGAAATTTATACTCAGAAATGATTTATTGTATTAAATATCATCAAAAAATTCTAGGGTGAGTTTTTTATATTTTAATTATAGAATAATATTTAAAACTTATTATTACATATAACTCAAATTACATATGCACTCTTAAACATATGAAGATTTTTATGAATGTTAATGGTATGAATGCAAATAATTATGAAATTTATATTGAATTAAAAATTGTTTGGAAGATTTTTTTTAATTTCCAGTAAAATCTTGTGAAGTAACTTTAATTTCGAACGATATATTAAGTAAGTTTCAATAATTAAATTGAATAAGTTCTTGATAATAAAAATAGCTAATAAAGAAAACATTTCATCATACATGGTAGATTTATGTAAATCTTTTCTTATTTCTAAAATAGAAAACCTTCTCAAATTGAATTGTTCTCTTTCACAATTCGTAATAGTAATAGGTTTAAGAATTTTCAAGTCTGTAGTAATATTTTGAAAAATTGGAATCATTACACTATTAATATTATCCTTTTCTTTGCCATTCTGACTAATTTATGTTACTGTTATTGGGTAATGGTTATTATCATGTAGATCTTCGCTTACATTCAGTTGATTTTGTTATATATTGTTGCTATAGCTAAAGTTAAGTGTATTGAATTTTCTTCACCTTTGGTCACATTAAAACATCAGTCAACTTAAATTAAAACAGAGTCATAATATTAATAGTTTAATTTGATCGTATTTTTATATTATATTTTCAATTATATTTTCAGTGCTTCCGGGTTATTCATATATTTCTTTGCAATTAGTTTAATTGGTGTATTTGAATTTGCCATCTCGATGAAGCTTTTATATTTTAAGTAATTTAGCGAGAACTTTATAGGATTTGCATTAAGATTTATTTCAATAGATTCTAATAGAATATTGAAACTGAGTATTTTGGGTGCTCTTCTAATTTTATTACTTTTTTTTGTGATTTGCCTTTCTTTTTTCCTTTTGAAATGATAGATCAAATTCATGGGTGCTCTCTATTGATACTTTATTATCTGTTATTATTATTTCATCATAAGATACCGAGCTAGTAAACCGTGCAGACAGTGGTTTTATCATATTAAATAATTTGTCTATTTCTATGAATCGTGTCTCGAGTTGTTTGGTTTCTTGTCGGTTTTTGTGAGATTTTGAAATTCATTGATGTTGGTTTCAATGTGTTTACTAGAGACTTCTTGTTAGTTTTTTGTATCATTTCAAGTGTGATTATTTCAGTATTTACACTATGTTTGTCAAACTCTTAATATATTTCTTTATATTTATTTGTTTTTGAGCGCATTTCGTCTATATGTACTGTTTTTTTTATATAAAAAACAATATAAACAGATAAGTTCAATAGGTAATATCTCTAAAAATTAGTTCTAGCGTTCCGGATAAATTTTTTTTTCAGTTTCACTGACATAAAATTATCTTCTGAAAAACAAGATGTGGGATCTTCCGAGTTTATTGGTTTCTGATCATATGTATAATTTTATATTTATTTCCTGAAGTCATCTCCGACTTTATATTTATTTCTTTACTTTTAGAAATTTTATTATTATTTCGATAGAAATGAGTGACCATATATTTGAAATAACTAGTATTCTGTTATTATTAGTGTACGGATTTATGTTAACAATTAGGTTTTTGATTTGTATTTGTTTATTTTTTACTTCGTATGCAATACTTGTACTATTTAGGAAACTACATACTCTACTACCTGATATTTTTGAGAAGAATCTTATGTTTTTTATATCAGTGAGTACCTTTAGTCCATTCACGTAATTATCTATTGTTAGACGTTCGGTGGAGTCAATAATAATTGTCTCCTTTTTGAGGTGAATTGTGGAAAAATTGAATTTAACATAAGCAAATTCTGTGTAAGCTATGTTTCAGATTTTTCGATAATATCTATAGTTGTTTTCTTGTACTTCTGGTAATGAAAGCCATTGTGCTGAGTTGTGTACCATTACAATAGTCTGCGTCGATTTGCATTGCTTACATTAATTTCTTTATTTCACTTACATCAGCTTAGTCGAAATTCAATACACTAAAACTATTTAACTTTAACTTCAAGAGTACATGAAGAGCTTGTGCTACTTGAGAACACGTCTGCGCGCGAAGCCAATTACACTTGAATTATTATTTATATTATTGTACTCATATTACTTAGAATTTTTACAGTTTAGATAAACAGTAATCTTTCTTAAAAAAAGGAAAAGATTCTGTTTCTATAATATAATTAATATTATTACTTATATTATTAATTATTAATCATATAAATATTCATCTGTTGCATATTTGCCTGTATGTAAAGAATTTATTCCATATATGCAGTCTATGCCTGCAAATTGACAAGCTCATGAGTTTCGTTTTTCTCTCTGGTTTAATAAGTACAACTTATAACATGTCGTTAATTGGAATAAAATTAATTGGAGTAAGTCATAAAAAAAGATTAAACTGTAAATAAATGTACCCATACAAGTTATTTATTTGTTAAATACAGGATGATCCAGAAAAATTGAAATACGTAACTGTTCTTTCCATTTTAATGATTCAGATGCTTATTTGTCAGTGGGCTCCAGGTGTTCTTGTAAACGAGGTAAAATATATTAAAAGGCCTATAAATAATTCGAACAAAAAATTTTAACAAAGCAATATATACTATACATAGGTGTGTGTGTGTGTGTGTGTGTGTGTGTGTGTGTGTGTGTGTGTGTGTGTGTGTGTGGATGTATAATGCGAGGTCAGACAATTAAGTAAAGCGACCGATTTTATTTCTGGGCCTGTGGTAGCACTACGAACCTGTAACTCCGCCACCGTAATAGTAGATCCCTACTCGCTCGATTGAGACCTTGACGACTCTTGTACGATCATTTCTCCGCCAGCTGTTTAGTGTTTTGTAACAGCGTGTGAGTAGTGCATGTCCTAAACATGGAACAGAGAAATTTAGAGCAACGGTGCGCGATAAAATTTTGTGCGAAACTCGACGAAGCCGCGACAGAATCTTATAAAAAAGTGCTTAAAATGTATGGTAGTGATGCCCTGAGTCGTAGTCAGGTGCTTCGGTGACATGCCGATTTTAACAAAGGCAGTGATAGCGTCAAAGATGAGGGATGGAGCGGAAGGCCAATTCAAGTGCGAACCGACTAGAATGCTTAGCGTGCCCGCGCCCTTGTTTGTCAACATCGGCGACTAACTATTCGAATGTTGGCTGACGAGTTGAATAGTAACCTGGAAACAGTTAGAAAGATTTTAACCGAAGATTTCGCTATGAAAAAGCTGTGCGCGAAGATGATACTGAAGAACCTTTCAGGTGAGCAAAAAGTCCAACCAATGAACATCGCTCAAATTTGTCTCGAGCAGGTGGAAAGTGATCCTACTCTTCTCAATTGAGCTATTACTGGTGATAAAAATTGGATCTTTCAATATGATCCCGAAACTAAACGACAAAGCCAACAATGACTTTCCACTGGAGCGCCAATGTCAAAAAAGGCGAGAATGAGCAAGTTTAAAGTGAAAACCATTTTCATTTGGTTTTTCGACAGCAAAGGGGTAGTTCAAGAGTTTTTACCACCTGGATAAACCGTAAATCAAGTATTCTACCGTCTGTGCTCGAAGAATTACGAAAAAGGGTGCTCAGAGTGCATCCAGAGATCGCGAATACTTGGGTTCTGCATCACAATTGCGTTCAGTACCTCTCAGTTTTTAGCATCTAAAGGCGTCGCAAAGTTACCACAACGGCCCTATTCACTGGACATGTCACCCTGCGACTTTTTCCTATTTCCATTCATTCATTTTGACTCCGTTGAAGAGATCCAAGAATCTATGACGAGGATACTTGAAGTGGTCCCACAAGGATTGTTCAAAAATTGTTACGAAAACTGGAAAACTCGCTGGAATAAGTGTATAAATGCGAGAGCGGACTACTTTGAAGGGGATCGCAGTGATGTACCTTAATTTTTAAATATAGTCGATTTTTTAGTTTTGTCGCATTACTTAATTGTCTGCCCTCGTATATATATATATAATTAAAAATACTTATGTTGACTGTTTTTTTAACAAATTGTCAAATATTTTATATAACATATTTGATAATCTCTTTAATAATAATATACTACTCTTTTTTAGAGCAAAAGTTTAGCCAATTATGCATATTTTATGCCTTTTGTTGGATATAAAGATAAGTATATTGCAAAATTAATATACATTATGCTAATGAGATGCCAAGTACCAATTCAACTCAAAGCTGGAGGTTACATTAAATTATCAATGGAATGTTTTGCTTCAGTATGTCAGCTAAGAAAATTTGATTACACAATTATTTGAAAACAAATTCTATAATATGTTTCTTTACAGATGATAACAAGTGCCATGTCTTTTTTTACAGTGTTAAACAGTTTCAGGTAAATGGGAAAATGTTTTAACTCGAAAATGATCCATATATATATATATATATATATATATATATATATATATATATATATATAAGCAGAATAAACAACCAGAGATCTTAAAATATTTTTTATATTTTGATGTTAACATTATTACCAAATAATATAAATAGATTAATTTATAAAAAATAATTTCTTATAATTAAAAAATTACCTTTAGACATGATATATTATTAACTCACCTACCAAAAATCACTTCCATTTTATATTCATTCATCTTGCAAAGATTTAATATGGAACAATAGAAATTAAAAGTGAATATAATAATTGCGACGATGATAGTATATCATAATAATTAAAGTAATTTTAATATGATTACTGAATCTAAAATATTTAAAATTCCGATTTATTTTTTTACTCAATCATTTAAATAAATAATATTTCTCATTATGTTATCATGTACAGTGCGCAAATCAATAATAAATTAAATTTTTTGTCATTATCTGAGAACTGGATTCATGTTTTGTTCTGTTCGAGTATTAGATACTTTATTTTAATACTTGGGTCGCAGAAAATATCAAACCGCGAATAATGAAAATTATAGAGATTGCGCTATTTACAAACTCATTTTTGTTTGAAAAGAGAAATCAATTAGTAGGACCAAATTACAAAAATATCAATTAGACAAAATTTTGAAAATTCTAATATTATTAAATGAATAGAAAATATGACGGAAGCAAAATACATATAACACGCTATACGTGTAATATTCACCCCGTACCTGCGGAAGATTATGATAAACTATCGAATCATTTTTTTGTTAAAAATATTCTAAGCTCTTAGACTATTTAGATATGCTAACCTTACAAAAATTGAATAGAAATACTATATAAATAGATTAATATAGAATTACATTAATAAATATTTTTATCAGACTTATAGTCTTGATAATATAATATATTAACTAAAATAATGACAGGCAGACTATCCTTGTTTATTATCACCCCGGAAGAATCTGAAATAAAACTATTATTAAAATTAAATAAATTATATTAAATATTAAAAATAATAAAATAAAATAAAAAAATAAAAATTCAATCTACAGAATACTATAGATTGAATTAATATATTTTGCTCGGTTCTTAATTAAAGATGTGATGGAAGAAAAAATTAGACATTATAAATTGTATACTGTTCCAATAGTTTAATGTAGACTAGGTCAGAGAAAAAATTGAATTCAATGAAATAGTTACCGTAATCTTACTTTTTTTTGTTCTGATAAGGCTCTAGCGCATTATTTTACGCACCTGGCATCATATTTTACATGATGCTATAAATAAATATACTACGAGGATAATCTCAGGATAGATAAGAAAATCTAAGTGACGTTAAAAAATTTGTCATCGAACACTTACATCTGCCGGCATTTTGAATATAAATTATTATTTCTTAAACGTAGTTTCTATCAATCAGCAGTAGAATTTTTTTATTGTTATATTAGATGTATTTTTTAAAATTATTTATATAAAATATATGTTGTTTTTTCTGAGAGCTTTATATCCATGTCGAACCATCATAAAAAAGCACGAGATATGCATGGAGTGGATACAGTTTTGATTTTATCGACAATTTGTGTTGGAATATAGAGAAATAAAAATGGATTGAAAATAATTATGAACAAGCGTTAATACTGATTAATCTGTGAGTTCAAATTAAATTTTTTGAAAAAATATGATGGCCCTGTTAGATATAGAAGGCGAACTTATGTTTATATCTTATTTTTTGACCCATTAAATAAAAATCATGAATTAATTAAACTACCAGTAATTAAAAATTCTACTTATGTCAACTGTTTTAAATTCAATTAATAAATTGTTGCCGATCTTGCAGTCTTTATACAAAAATATACTATACTGATATAATGATAGTCAGACTGTCCTTGTTTACAATCACCCCCGAAGAATCTAAAATAGAAATTAATACTAAAAATAAAATAAAATTAGATGACAAATTAAAAATACTAAAAACAAGAAACTATATTCTATGTTAGCAAAGGAGAACCTGACTGCCCAGACTACCTTAAATTTAAATGTACGTTAAATGTCTGACATTTCGAACCACTCCGATTCATTTTCAAGGATTAAACTGAAGGTGAACCGGAGAGGTTTGAATCGGCGGACATTAAAATTATTGAGGTAGTTAAAATTATTGAGGAATGTTTCCAGCCAAAATATAAACGTAAGCTAGAAACTTTTTTGGAAATGTATAGTTACTATTGGCAAAATAAATATAATATGTGCTACTAGCGGCGGAGAGCAGAACTAATAAATAGGGCCGATATGAATATGCAACAAGAAGATGAGTGTATTGCTTTCATTAGTAATAGTGTAGAGTTCTTCAAAAATTTGTTTGAATGCAAGTAAAATTTACCGAAATAATCTAACGCAAAGCATAAAAAGTATTCTAGTAGGGTAAAAACTATCAAAATAGCATATTTGAGTTCTCTGCACATCATCGAAAGGGTATTGCTACGGCAGATTGTTGTATAAAAAATTGCACATCTAAAAGAACTATAAATTCTAATTTAAGATATAATGCATCCCTGAACCTGGTGCTGCTAAAGTAGTAAGGCTAAATTTCTTTAATAATATAGAAATGATAGACAAAAATGAGAAATGGTATCTAATAAAAAACACTTATTTGTATGTTCACTGCATATTGATGCAAATGATTATTACTTCCTAGATAAGAAAAGAGCAAGTGTAAACTTAAAATTTTTAATGCATAAATTAAAATAAGTTAGTCAATGAAATATAATGTTATTATTAATAAATGTACATGTTAAGTTAAAAAATCAGAATAAGAATGCACTGCAAAAATCATTATAAATGGTACAGCTGAGGAGAAAAAAAATTGATAATTGAAAAAGAAGACAGGTTTGTTATGAACCTTATATTATGCACATATAGAATATTTTGACACATACACTAATAAGCATTTATGTATTAGGTAGGAGCAATATCATTTAAATTTAAAGGATGAAGCACCAGTCACAGAGATTCATGAAAAGGAAATGAAAAAGTCAACAAGAGAAATAAAACATAAAGACAGAAGCATGAATACATTTGATTTAACAGGAAGCTCTACATCATCAGCAAAGGAAGAAAACTTTTATATGGGCAATGCTTAGCTAAAGGAATAAAATTATTCCGACCAGTTTGGTCACTGCTGAAGAGCCGTAGCAAAATCGAAACGTTGGATAACAGCAGCAGTAATTTCAATTAAATAAAGGTGGTGGGAACAGTCAGATTGTACTTTAGCAATAAAAATTTTTTTTCAGCTAGTAAAATTGTTATTTCAAATTAGTCTACGTGAGTGATTTTAAACAAGAACAATCTGACTGTCATTATAATTGTTAATTAATTATATATTATATGTATTAATATTCATATAAACACATATTAATATAATTATATATTATTTTTAATTTAATTGGACTGTAAGACCAATAAAAATATTTATTAATTTTATTCCGACCACGTTTCTAAAGAAATAAACAGTAATTGAATGAAGCTTAGGCACTTATGAATATAGACATTGCCTGTAGAATAGTACATATCGGATGAATGAAACAACGTTTGCAGAAGTAGTTCTATATCTGAAGCCATCAATACCCATGGCATAGAATATGTAGTGATTTGCTGTACACTCGCTAACCTTGGAAGTCCAATTCAGCAGATAACAAATTGTAATTTACACTTTGTTTCTGTTTCCATATTTATTAATGAATTGTAATTTATATTTAAAGTAATGTATAAACAGAAAAAGAAATATTTAAAATTAAGACATACAAAAGGAAAAGCATTTTTTTTTAATAAAAAATGTTTTTTTTATTACACGATGTAAATATAATAATTTCATATTTATTTAATTGCAGTGACCGCATAATATCAACAAACTAATAACTTATAATTAAAAAACAAGTTTACTTTATTGACATTGTACAATATCTGTATATCCATTACAGCCATTTTTGTTTTTATTCGGTGGTGCCCTCTTAGAGGTAGTGGATATTTTCTTTGTCAATAGACATTTTTGTGTACGGCATGCTAAGTATACTAAGCTATTACTAAGTTATTAGGCAACAGTGAAAAATTTACTTCAACTGAATAGTATACGCATACATTTAATGAGTTAACTGAGTCCTACTAAGTCATTATTTATCAAATGTTGGATTTCGTGTATCAACCGAAACGAGTGATTTTGAAATTAATAAAATCTTTTTAAATTGTCGGAAAAAATAATCCACGAATCATTTCACTCGTAAGTTGTGTACTCATCAAGGGCGAACTTCAGCATAGGAACAATGATAGAGACAAAATTTTTGGTGATTATTTATATGGTATTGAAGTTTCGTACTCATCTTATTTATTCCAAATTTGAGCTTGTTATACAGTCAGTCAAGTAAGAACGTGATTGACTTTACTGACAGGTAATAAAAGATTTCTTTCTAACTCCCCTGCGAGTCGATAGAGGAAAGTTTTGTACTTGATGAATTGTCAACAAAGATTCAGTTGTCGTTGATATTTTGAATGAGGATCACGTTAAACGCCATGAGTGCAAAGTATGCGTCGCGCTACGAGGCTGTGTTCCTTTGTATCCATCCGAAATGTTCCAAAATGTCACAATCATTGGCTGCTAAATATATGAGAAAGTCGAAGGCATTTGTGCAGAAGTTGATATAGCAATAAAAATGTTGATGATTTGCCAAAACGTGGCTCGGTAGAAAAAGTGGATAAAATGATGAAGAAAGAATAGTGAATCTGTTTTCGAGGAATTCTGCTTTAACCCTTAGAGAACGGGTATGACGCATATATGCGTCAGAAAATAAACCATTGTAAAACACCTATATTGTATCGAATAATGATTAATTTTTTTTTTTTTTTTTTTATGTTATTTAACGTCGCTCTATTTATGCTTCCAAATATTGGTGCTAATCAGCGACGGAGGTCTACGATGTGTTTGTAAACAAAGCACATATAAATTATTACAGCGGTGCTTGTGTCAATCAGCCGAGACCGGGATTTGAACTCGGATCACCAAGTTACTAGTCCTTCGCTCTAGCGATCGAGCCATCGTAGGCCTCAAATAATGATTAAGTATGATGGATAGATATGAATAATAATTAGCAATAAATAATAATAATTATTATAAATAATTAATTATTATTATATAGAAATGGATACTTATATTATCAAAATTTAAAATAAACTAAATATTTTATTTAAAAAATAAATAAGGATTTATCATATTTTGTTCATCAAAAAGTACGAATTTTTCAATTTTGACTTCAGAATTGTAATCAGCGATCAAAAAAACCTATATATACACTTTTCCATGTATATAGAACAGTTTATTTCAATTATGAAAAATTCAACATGGGCATTATTGTCCCAGACCGGCATGATGCACATATGCGTCATGCTCCGACTCGCAAAGATTTAGTCTCAGTTTGGACAAAAATTGGGGACCTATTATCACTTTTTCATACAAACAATACGCATTGAAAATATCTAAAATCCCGATATTCTAAGGGTTAACACTGCAGCAAGGACAATCAAAATTAATTACAAAGGGTTTAGATATATCCTACAAAACTATCCGAATCCATCTTCGTACTAATCACTTGAAATGGCGCAACACAATGAAGCAGCCTCTGTTGACTAAAAAATATGTGACAAAGCGACTCGCTTGGGCGCATGAGAATACTGATAAATTTTTTTAATTTTTTCTTTACAAAATAATAATGGTTTTTTGAAATTTCACATTGTAAGTAAAAATTATATATATTTTCCACGCTTTTCAATATCCATTTGGTCTAATGAGGGTGTGTATAGGAGTAACAACTCAAATGCATCAATTGCATCTTTTGAACACTCAAAACTCTCATTTCCTCCTGAAAATAAGAGTTTGAAAAATTTTAGCTAAAAGACTATCATGCCAAACAGCTTAAAATTTGAGAGATTTCTCATGGATTTTAGTTGTCATACGAAACGATTTATTTGTAATGTTTCGTCTCAGCTCTGTTCTCGGCGTATCGGAATAATTTGGACGTTACATTTTCATTTGCTAGGGTTTGTTTGAAGAGAGAGGAACGTATCGGGACTGGTAGTTTAAACAGGGGGTAAATATCTCTTAACTCGTTTTCTTTATTTTTAATCTATTAAACAATAGTATATTCTGATGAGTAGTGCATGCCCTAAACATGGGCCAGGGAAATTTAGAGCAACGGTGCGAGATAAAATTTTGTGCGAAACTCGGCGAAGCCGCGACAGAATCTTATGAAAAAGTGCTTAAATTGTATAGTAGTGATGCTCTGAGTCGTAGTCAGGTGCTTCAGTGACATACCGATTTTAATAAAGGCCGTGATAGCGTCAAAGATGAGGCATGGAGCGGAAGGCAAATTTAAGTGCGAACTGACTAGAATGCTTAGCGCGTCCGCGCCCTTGTTTGTCAAGACCGGCGACTAACTATTCGAAAGTTGGTTGACGAGTTGAATAGTAACCTGGAAACAGTTAGAAAGATTTTAACGGAAGATTTCGCTATGAAATAGATGTGCGCGAAGATAGTACTGAAGAACCTTTCAGATGAGCAAAAAGCTCAACCAATGAACATCACTCAAGATTGTCTCGAGTTCGTATCAGCAGAGATGAACCGAGATTGTCAGAGACATAGGCGACGTTGGTTCCGTGACAGCGCCAGATTTTGCGGTAGAATCACGAACAAGATCCGTCTGCAATGACTATCGATAAATGTAGCGCACTGCTGAAAAATGTCCGAATGGCTATTCGGACATTTAATACAGAATATAATTAAGGCATCACAACAAAGAAAGAGAAACAGCGGGCGCATGTACAAGCTGCTGCTAAGGGGAGGGGCAAGGTGGTGGGCCGACACGATGCCGAAGAGGGGAAGTAGGGGAAGCGAAGCACCGAGCGAAAGAGAAAACAACTGACATCTATACGTTTATATATATAAGAAATGCACGACTAATTCTTTTCTCTATTTCGGCAAGTTCGGACCGACTTAAACTGCGACCAAAGACCATTCTCTATCTCTCTCTATCTCAATAATATATATATATATATATATATATATATATATTTATATGTGTATATATATATATATATATATATATATATATGTTCTTTATCCATCCACGTAACCACACGCGCGCACGCACGCACGGAGAGAGAGAGAGACAGACTTACACGTATTTATTTCAATAATCACACGTACAATTACGCGCGCGTCAAAATGAGATCGAAATTTAAATATCAGTTTTAATTTAAAGAACACTGCATGTATATTTATGTATGTATTGCAATGGGAATTGCAGCAGCTATAACCTGAAAAGGAAAATAATAATAAATAAAAGATAAAAATAAAATTAGCGAGAAAAGCTATAGGGATACTGTGAACAAATAGAAGGTATTCGCATAGAAGAAAAGGAAGATAGAAGGAGAAAATTACAGTAAAACATGGATGCATGCAATAAAAAGGGAATATACATGTAGAAATGACATCAAGAAAGTATATGCAGAGAATCAAAGGAAGATAGGAGGAGAGAAAAGAAAGGAAAAGACGCACCCAGAGAAAAGAAAGTAGAATATACATCCAGAGACAATACAGCAAATACACATATAGAGAGAGATGGAAAATAATGATGTACATACCAAGGAAGGAAGTCAGATAGAGAGAAAGAAAAGCAAAGAGATATGGATGAACACGGATAGTTGGACGCAGGCAGAAGAAGAGAGAGAGAGAGAGAGAGAGAGATAACATAACCTCGAAACGGGTAAATGATATAATGAAATTGCAAAGTAGACGCGAGTGGAAAGACTAAATTCAAGAGATAAAATAAAAGAAAATAAAGAAACAAGCATACGTGGCGAAGGCCCCAACGCCATGCAGACACTGCAACCGGGAAGTGAAGATTTGAATACACGTGGCCGCACCAGGTTAAGTGTAACATACTGGACACCGCACGGGCCGCTGCTCGAACGAACGCAAGAAGCCGCACACAGAAGAGGAAGCAGCAACGACAATCGAGCTCAACGATGTCAACTCAACTAGTAGGAAGGGTGCGTGGAGACGCTGAAAAACACAACAAGATTAGTGAGAGTCGGAGAGACACAGCGTGCGACGTCCGCACTGCAGACGACCGCACTGGAAGTATCAGCCAGCGTGAAGACGGAAGTCGCCGTGGAGAAAGAGCGGCCAACAGCGCCACCGCTCTTAGCGGCGTCGCACCGAACTACTGACGAGGAGATATATATAGATATAGCTCCCGGGTAAATTTGAAATTGGCGCGCGACACAAGTCAGAAAACCAGACATTGCAGACCGATAATGTCGGTCGAAACGGTATGAAGATTACGGAAGAGCCCGAGATTGGCGCAGATCGGAGAAGACGCACGATAATTGGTGCAAATTGGGGAAGAAGGCTGATAATTGGAGGATGGCGAAAAGAAGAGCTGCGATTGGAGAATCGGAGGTCAAGATCAAGAAGAACTTCAGAAGATTTTGAAAGCCGGTGTAAGACACACGTGTCGCAGCCATTTGTCGCTAAAAATAAAACCGTGAGTCAGTAGAACGAAGTAGATTGTGTACGGAAGGGAAGGGTGCGGAAGGCTAAGTACGAGAAACAGTAGTCGGGAAGTGGAGTGGTGTGTGAACAATAACTGTGCCAGTGGTGAAAGCCGATTGTGCGGGCGGTCCCAGACAAGACAATAATTTTCTTGTCTCTTTTCTCTCTCTCTCTCCAAGGGAGACCATCGCGGAAGAGGAGCGATTAGCAGCAGCGAGCGCACGAGGGGACGCCCTCGTCTATACTTAGCGGTAGCGGGTGAATGGGCCTGCCCTTAATTGAATTATTAGGAGTGTGAATAAGTCTTTCCCGTTTTTTGTAAGAGATGGCGCCACCAATACTGTGCGAGTATTCAATGGTTACATATGTCATAATCAAAGCTTATTCATATGTCAACAATTCCATACTAACACATTAGTTAAAATTTTTTCGCATCATAAATTTTTGATATCGTGAAAATGTCGAAATTTGAGCCGAGTCGACGTCATTTGCAGGAAGTTTCACTTTATTGGTTCAATTTGAAGAAATCTGCTGCCGAGACGCATCGATTGCTTTAGGAGGCTTATGGAGAAGGTTGTGTCGATGATTCAAGTGTTCGCGGATGGTTTCGACGCTTCAAAAGCGTTGATTTCGACGTGGAAGACAAGGAGCGTTCCGGGCGGCCGCAAATCTTTGAAGATCGAGAATTGGCGACTTTGCTTGATGAAGATTCTTGTCAAACGCAAGAAGAACTTGCTGAAGCATTGGGAGTTGACCGAACAACCATTTCCAAGCGTTTGAAAGCCATGGGATGATCCAAAAGCAAGGAAATTGGGTGCCGTACGAACTGAAGCTGAGAGACGTCGAACGGCGTTTTTTCACTTGCGAACAGCTGCTTCAGCGACATAAAAGAAAGGGTTTTCTGCATCGTATCGTGACTGGCGATGAAAAGTGGATACGTTACGATAATCCGAAGCGAAGAAAATCATGGGGACTACCCGGCCATGCATCATCATCGACGGCCAAGCCAAATATTCATGGCGCCAAGCTCATGCTCTGTATATGGTGGGACCAGCTAGGTGTGGTTTACTATGAGCTTCTGAATCCGAATGAAAGGATCACAGGCGAGGTCTATCGACGACAATTGATGCGTTTGAGCCGCGCACTGCGAGAAAAACGGCCACAATACTCCGACAGGCACGACAAAGTTATTTTGCAACATGACAATGCTCGCCCACATGTTGCACCGCCGGTGAAAACATACTTAGAAACGCTCGAATGGGAAGTCCTACCCCACCCGCCGTATAGTCCAGACGTTGCTCCGTCTGATTACCATCTCTTCAGATCGATGACGCATGGCCTGGCTGACCAGCACTTCCATTCCTACGAGGAAGCCAAAAAATGGGTGGATGACTGGATAGAGGCCAAACCGGTCGAATTTTTTCGCAACGGGATTCGTATGTTGCCAGAAAGATGGGAAAAAGTTGTAGCTAGCGATGGTCAATACTTTCAATAATTCATTTGTAACCATTTTTTCACAATAAAGGCTCAAAATTTGAAAAAAAAACGGGCAAGACTTATTCACATACCTGATAATTATATCTGATGTATATTGTGCGAGCGGGGAAAGTGGTACGCGGGGAAATTTAGGCAGCGGCGGCCACCAAAAAGGGGAGGGAAGTAAGGGTGTTTTTGCGAGCGTATGCGAGAGAGCGCGGAAAATGGCGGACGCCAAGATTAGAAAATGTAATTTTATTTTGTAACAAACCAAGTTGGAAAATAGAGTGCGGTATATTTTTTTTTTGCTGTTGTAGTAGAACCAAATATTTATATATATATATATATATATATATATATATATATATATATATATATAGGTAAATATATGAAATTAACGAAACCTTTATGCATATTAGCCAGAGTTCCCGCCCTGGAAGTACTCAGGAGAAGTACTTCCGGCGGTAAGTGAAATGTACGTAACGAGCGGAAGGCCGCGCAACGTTACAAATGGCGCCCAACGTGGGGCGGTAATCGGGCGGCGATGATTCAAGTAGCGATGAGGACTTTATGAGGAATTTATAATAAGAAAATAAAAAAAAGAAAAAAAAAAGAATTTTTTTTTGAAAATTTAAAAATTGCCAATAGAATAAAATTTTGAAGTTTAATAAGAGAAAAGGAATTTTTTTTTGAAATCTAATAGGAAGTGTTAGTAGCAATTGGTTGAGGGAAGAAAATTATGAGAAAATGAGGAGATAAGGAGAAGAAGATGCTGATGGACGAAGACAAATAGTAGGTAGTAAATAAAAGTAAAACGAGATGAATAAGTTGATGATGGTAGAAATAAAAGGAGATGAAGAAGTACATATGAATAAGAAATAAGAAGGCATAAAGAAGCAAGAAGGTTGGTCAGAAAAAAGGGGAGAGATTAACAGAAAAAAAAAATTTCAAAAAAAAAAAAAAATTTCTAATTTTTTTTGGTATCTGCGAATGTTGGACGAGTGTAATTTTGGAAGTTTGGAAGATTATTGGAGGTGAAGACCGACAACTCAGCGCCGAGGGAGATATTGCAGGAAGTTATTTACTTATTTATTATTATAATATATGAAGCATATAAATACATACATGCTATCCTATGATTTATTTATATATCATATGTCTTTATAAAATCTAATTATCTATGTATGAAAGTTGTATTTATAATATTTATTCACGATATTTGGGGTTCGGAATATTTATTAAATTGTTATTGAGAATATATATATTTATAATGGTTAACTAGGTAGCCTATGCGTGACTCATCATTCATCATTAATTAGGTAGGCGCTTGTATTGTGAGCCGCAGACACAGGTGGGATGTTCGAGGGGAAGACACGGTCGCGAAGAAAAGGGAAGTAGCTTAGCAGACAGAGGGAAGTGCTTGGTAGGACCAGTAGATCACGCGAGCATCGACGTGGGATATGTCGTAGAGGTGGCCAGCCGCGGGGTAAAGCTACGCGAGTCGTCCGCTAGCCGGTTGAGGAAAGGGAGTGTAGAAAGGGAAGCCCTTTGGAGCTATAGTTACTTTTTCTTTTACAAAAAAAAATTTTTATTTTTTTTTCCTTTTTCTCCTCTAAATCTAAACCAATTTCGTTATACGGTGCTACACCCCGCACAACCCATTGTTTTTCATTTGGTATCGCTTGAGGCCGGTTGGTGCGCCCCGAGCGGGTACCTTGCTTGGTTTTTTTTTATTATTCCTCTCGGACTGTGGTCATTGTTGCCGCGCTTAGCCAACACGTAACGAGGTTTGACGTTCCCTCGTTGAAGAAAGAAGCAAACTAGAGTGATCTGAAGAGAGAGACAAAGGAAGAGAAAGCCACCAAGAGTTCGTAAGTAGAGCGACAATGGCGGAGTTGTTCCCGCGACTGACAGAAGCCTTGGAGCGGTCCCGCGGGGCTCGAGCTATTGCTCGCCGATTCCGCGACCTCATAGATGAAGAGGTCAGCGAGGAACTGGGGGTTCATGGGCTTAGCCTGACGGGAACGGATGCCGACCGTAGAGAAAGATTGCTTCGCTACGAAGTCAAAGAGAGCTTGGCGGATGAGGAGTTCCCGTGGGACCCTACAGTGGACGAAGTGGAAGACGCACGAACGGCCCCCCTAGTAGAAACTAACGTGAGCGAAGCTCCACGTCGTGGCAGCCTAGGAGAGGAAGACGGTATGGCTGCGCTGACCGCAGGCAAGAAGAGCGGTCGAGGGAGGCCACGAAAGGGGTCGGCGAGGACAGACACCGGTAATTTTGAACCAGCGGGGTACAGTATCCCACGAGGCAACGAAAGGGTAGTGGGGGCGCCGGTATCTAGCCCAACCCCTCCACCGCCCACACAATCAAGGCCGTCTGTTCCCCAAAGTATTGGAGAACCGATCGCCAATAATTCTGAGTCGCCGCCGCGGTCGACACCGGTCGCCTTGACCCATGACGACCTCATAAATATGCTAGGGTCGTTGCTAAGCTCAGCGTTGGCTCGGACGGAGTTGGGACGGAAGTTATTAGACGAGGGAAAGCTGAGGGACGACTCCAACCCCCATATAAGTCCCACCCCCGGACCAGACTAAGTCCAGGACACCGATTATAGACACGGATGACGATGAAGCGAACGATCTGGAAGCGGTAATGGCCAGAGTGAAGAGGAAGGCGGACCAGAAGCTGTCTGCAACACGTAGGATAGTTCCCAGCCCGCCCCCAGCGAGCCCTGTACTGGGATCCGGGGTAGTTCAAAGGAAGAATGAGAAGGCGGGACCGGGCCCCACGCGGAGTTCCCCCGACGTCACTAATCGGGAAGGGAAGAAGAAGCCACGGCGAGTGTCGGAGAGTGGCAGCGAGTCATCCGAAACAGAGTTATTCTTTTTGTCGGAAGAATCAGAACAGGAAGAGAGCGAAGAGGAATCCGAAGAGGAATTACCACAAGCCTCCGCCGCGCGACCGACCCGGAGGACCGGTCCGATAAATTGTGAGAAAACATTCCAGAACTGGCGGTTGCGGTTCTCTGGATCAGAAAAGGACAACCCGGCGGGCTTCCTAGCAAAGCTGAAGGACTGCAAACACAACACTCGCATGACGGATAAGCAAGTTTTGCGAGCTCTGCGAAGTATACTGGAAGACCCGGCGGGACAGTGGTTCAGAGAAGCAAAGCCAGGAATCAACACATGGAAGGAATTTGCAGCCGCCTTCCGTCACCAGTACTTGGGCGAGTGGGACGCCGCTGACCTGGAAGATGAGCTGAAGCGGCGCACCCAGGCAAAGGGGGAAAAATTCGTCCACTACTTAGCAGCTCTCCGCCACATAGTGGGCAGATTCCGAAACCCCCCTTCTGCGAAAAACCTACTCATAACCGCCTATCGGAATCTAATCCCGGAATACAGGCATTTCATTGCCCACAAACGAATCCGCAGTATGGAGGAGTTGGAGAAATGGTGCAGAGTGTGGGAGAGGATGAAGGAACTGGATAGCAGATACACGCCACCTCCAAAGGATAAGATGCGGCTGCCGCTAGGCAGCGGTAGAAGAGACGGACTCCAGCGGAAGTGAGCGGAAGAAGAAAGAAAGAAAACGGGTTAGCCCAGAACGGAGAGGGAAGCATCGAGAGTCACGATCCCGAGGGGAGCATGGCTTAGTGGCAGGAGTAGACGCGCCGCCGCCCAAACCACGGCCGATGCCAAGTCCCCGACCGCATGCGCCCGACGGGCCCCGTCCAGCCCCTCGACAGGCTGCACCACGCACGTCACCGCAGGACTACCGAGATAGGGCTCAGCCCGCGAGGTCGACTTGGCCCCGCCGAGACCTCGGGCCACGTGAAGTACCACCACTGAGAGGTGCTGGCGTTCTCCGAGCGAACGACTACCCGGGGGAGGGGGTACCACCGAGGGAGGATGGTGCCTTTTGGGGCACGTGCTACCACTGTAACGTCGTGGGCCATCGCGCCTACGAATGCCCCCATGTGGAGTGCTACGCATGTAGACGCAGAGGACACCGGTCCAGGGAGTGCCCGGAACTCCAGACGCCTCCTGTCCGAAACCCACCATATCCGACAAGGGGGCCGGTCCACCTGCCCCTAGCCCCCCACCCAGAGGAGGAAGCTGGGGAAATGGATTGGCGGGGAACCAAGTAGGGCCCATGCTTCCCGGCCCACAGCGACAGGGGCCCGAGAGACGACTTTGCGAGCGAGACCAACTAGAAGAGGCGAAACGGGAAATAACCGAGGAGAGCATACAGATTTCAGAAGAGTGGGAGAGGTTGAAACGAGAGCGGACCACCATAGAAGAAGAGAAGAAGAGGCTGCAAGAAGAAGAAGTGAGGTTGAAAGAGGATCAAAAAGGGCTGACTGAACAAGCCTATCGGGTGCGCCTGCGGAAATCCATTATCTGGGCGGGACCGAGCGAAGCGCCGGAAAACCGAAATCCCGAAGAGAAGAATAGAAGAGTCGACGAGGAAAGAGGAAAGAAGTGTTGGGGAGACAGCGAAGAGAAAGAAGAAAAGGCTAGAAGAGGTAACGAAAGAAGAGCAGAGAAGAGCAGAAGGAATAATAGAGGGGTAGAAGAGGTTAGGAGAAGAAGCAACGAACAGGAGAGGAGGGTAGAGTGAGAGAAGAAGGGAGTGAAGAGAAAATTAGAAGAGGCCGCGAGAAACGAGAAAAGAAGATTGGAGGAGATACCGATTCGGTAGAAGAGATCAGCCTGAGAAGCGCGGGTGCAAGGTCCGGACTGGACCTCCCCGCAACCACCATCCAGCTGCGAGCAGAGGCAGAGGAGTGGCCGTGGTGGGGAGAAGGACGAGAAGGCCGCACCCGACAAGCCGGAGGGACGGAGCGCGAAAAACGGGCCCGTCATAAAGGACGAAATAGCTGGAACGTGGGTAGAGAACCGGTACTACCTGCGGGTAGAATTAGCCGGTAAGAGCTACCTAGCATTATTTGATCCGAGAGCGTCGATATCATTGGCCGGACCTCGGGTGGCCGAAGCATTCCGAGACTGGCTGACACCCGCCCAGCTGCACATAAAAACCGTTACCGGGGGAATTACCCAAATGTTGGGAATCCTTACCGTAACAATGGAAGTGGGAAGACGGTTGGGAGAAGTGGACTTGCGAGTGATGGAAGTTCTGGATCACGACTTGATCCTAGGAATGGATTTCTGCCAGTCATTCGAAATAGAGGTGAAATTCGGACATCGACAGTGGAGAACGCCGGACAGCCCGTGGAGAGAATTCGTCGGGGGTAATAACGAAAACGAAGGAGTGTTATATGCAGAATGTGCGGGCATCTCGGAGTTGACCCCCGAACAAAGGGGAGAAATAGAACGCCTGGTAGAAGCCATCGTGCCGCCACCCTCGGAAAACCCGGGGGTAACCCACCTGACCGAACACCATATAGATGTACAAGGAGCGGCAGCGATTAAACACCAATTGAGGCCTATGTCTCCCAAAATGGCGGAAGTATCGGTAGGGGAAATCCGGAAGATGTTGGAGCGTTCCGGAAGCGAGTGGAGTAGTGCGCCTGTAATCGTGAAGAAGGCGAACGGGTCGTATCGATTCTGCATCGACTACCGAGATCTGAACGCAGTGACCCGGAAGGATGCGTACCCGCTACCGCGCATGGACTCCATCTTGGATAAGCTGTGAAAGTCCCGATACCTCTCAAAGATCGACTTAAAAAGTGCCTATTTTCAGGTACCGATGGCGGAGAGGAGTAAACAGTATACGGCCTTCGCGGTCCCGGGATCGGGCCTATATCAGTTCACCCGGATGCCCTTCGGATTAACCAACGCTCCAATGACGTTCCAGCGTTTGGTCGACCGTCTGTTCGGTCCAGAGTTCGAACCGCGAGTGTTCGCATACCTGGACGACATCATCGTTGTCAAGGAAGAATACGACGAACACCTGAAATGGTTGGAAGCGGTGTTGCGGAGATTGTTGGCAGCGGGGCTGACCATTAACAGGGAGAAATGCGAATTCTGCTGCGCGCAGGTGGCGTACTTGGGATTTCTCCTGGACAAGGAGGGGCTACGGCCCGACCCAGAAAAAGTCGCTCCGGTGGTAAAATTTACAGTTCCCCGGAACCTGAAGCAGTTACGCTCGTTCCTGGGGATGGTAGCTTGGTACTCGAGGTTTATACCCAACGAGTCGGCGATCAAGGTGACACTCGCCCGCCTGCTCAGTAAGAAGCATGCATGGAAGTGGGGGGAAGAACAACAAGAAGCATTTGAGAAGTTTGAATGTTAAAGGAAGCACTGTCGGAAGCGCCCGTTCTGGCACGCCCCGATTTCACCAAACCGTTCACCGTACAGACGGACGCGAGCAATTACGCTATCGGAGCGGTCCTGACCCAGGAGTTTGAAGACGGGGAACACCCCATTGTCTATGTAAGTAGGGTGTTACGGGACGCCGAAAAGAACTATACGGTCTCCGAGAAAGAAGGACTAGCCCTGATATGGGCAATAAAGAAACTGCGACCTTACCTCGAGGGCTACCACTTTAAGGCAATCACCGATCATAGTGCCCTGAAGTGGATGAAGAAGTCAAAAGAACTGACCGGACGACACGCTAGGTGGGCCCTAGAATTACAAGAATGGGATTTCGATTTGGAGTATCGGAAGGGCGCGCTGAATTACGTACCCGACGCATTGTCGAGGGGAATAGAGGAGGAGGAGGAAGTGGCGGGATTCGCGGGAGTGGAAGACGAGTGGTACCTAAGGATGATTCAGCAAGTAGAGGAGCTCCCGAAGAAATACAAGGTTTGGTGTGTAGTGGACGGAATGCTATAACGCCGAGGGGGAGAGACAATTATGGCACAGTTCACGGAAGGAAGTAGTAACTGGAAGTTAGTGATCGATCCCCTTCGAACAGCGACGGAGGGTGCTCCAGGACGCACACGACGACGTATCCGCCGGACATCTAGGCATAGAAAAAACATACGCGCGCATAGTCCTGGATTACTACTGGAAGGGCATCTGGGCGGACGTAAGTGAATACGTGCGGCGTTGCCCAGAGTGCCAGAAATATAAAATTTCGCAACAGGGCCCACAAGGGCTGATGGGAGATCGAATCGTAGAAGAGCCTTGGTGTGTAGTAGCAGCAGACTTCATGGAATTTCCGTCTAGCAAAACCCAGAACAAATACCTCCTAGTCCTGCAAGACGTCTTTACACGCTGGATTAAAGTCAAGACTATGAGGACGGACGATGGGAAGGGAGTAGTGAAAGCCTTGGAAGAGTTAGTTATTTTTCGATGGGGAACGCCGGAGTACCTACTCACCGACAACGGAAAAGAATTCGATAATAAGCACCTTAAAAGGGTGATGGAAGAATACGGGATAAGGCATGTTACCACACCGCCATATCACCCGCAGGCCAACCCTGTCGAGAGGGTCAACAGGACGCTGAAGACGATGATCTCGACCTTTGTCAGAGAAGATCATCGGGGATGGGACCAACACTTACACGAATTCAGGAACGCGATTAATACGGCCTGTCAGTCTAGGCTGAAAACGCCACCGGCATTCCTAAACTTCGGGCGGAATCCCAACCCAGTGCACAGCCTCCGAAGAGAAGTAGAAGGAAGAAGAGAGGTGGTGAGAATTAAACCGGAAGAATGGGAGCATAAAATGAATAGACTAGGGGCCATGCGGGACCTCATACGCCGATATTTAGACCAAGCCCGGGAGAAGCAACGAAAGTTCTACGATAAATGGAGACGGGAAGTGCGGTTTCAGGTAGGAGACCCGGTGTGGAGAAGAACTCGCGTACTGTCAAGCGCGAATAATCGTTTCAATGCGAAAGTGGCGCCCAAATATGAAGGCCCTTATAAGATCCTCAACGCCCTTTCCCCAACGGTTTACGTACTCGAGACCAACTCGGTAAAGCGCGTCGCGAAGGCCCACATATCCGAGCTCAAGCGATACCTACCACCCCGGGGTACCCAGGGAAATAACTAGGCAGGGCCCATGACCACAGGGGGAAACTAATCTATATGTTAATTGTTTCAGAGACGGAAGCAGCGACGGAAGGAGCAGTGAAGGAAGAAGAGAAAACGGGAGTAGCGACGGAAGAGATAGGGAGAAAGTTAGGTGTAATAGGGACGGAAGTAAGAGGTATGGAGAGCAAGGAAGGGCAAGGAATGCGCAAGTTAAGCGTGAGCAGCGAGAGTAGCGGGGAATACTACACTCCACAGGGGAGGGAACCAGAGGAGACGATGATCCCGAAACAATACCCTCTCGGGTTGGGTGGCCGGAACTGGGCCGACATCCCGGTCGACGAGGAGGAGGAGGAGGAAGCTTGGAGGGGGGCAAGCCCCGGGCGAGATAAACGCACCCCCGCAGGGACCCATAGAAGAAGGGGTCGGAGAAGAAGACGCCACACAGAAGAAAGGAGGCGCCCCGAAGGAGGAAGAGGGGGCCACTCCCACAGGAACAGAGGCTACGTGAGAGAGAGCGAGTAAGGGGGCCATCCCGAAGAAGAGGGAGCGCTCCCCAGCAAACCGCCGAAGGGAGATAGGTCGGGTGCCGCCGCTGCGGCACGAGTCCGACAAGGCACCGGCAGCGGACGATGGACAGCGGCCCCCCACCGTGGGACCAATACATCTAGGCCTCCCACTCCCCCCGCCAACACCCAGCGGCCCACAGGAGTGGGATGATGAAGTGGTCAGCCGGCCCGGGCCACCGGGATTCGCTACCGAAGAGCGCCGAGCGGAGGAGCAAGAACGCCGTGAAGCTCGCCGGTCCAGGCGATACAACCCCCGCCGGCAATTCGAACGAGAAGACTTCGAATCGATCCTCTTCCGGCGGGAGGAAGGGGCCGGCGCAGTAATCCAGGCCGCAGCGGGGGTTCTCGGCCAGGCAGGGCCGCTACCGCCAACCCGGCCCGATACCACCCCTAAAGATCCAGCGAGGGAGATTCCCACGCCTTCAGAAGGGAGGGGGGCCAACAACAACAAGCCCCCGCAACCGAGGCCCAGAAACGCGACCGGCGAGGCGAGGAAGGAGAGGAGCGGAGCTGGGTCCACCCCGAGAGCGGGGCCCGCATACCCCTCCGGAAATTGGTCATCCGGAGGGGCGTTATGTTCGGAGGCCTGGCTCCAATTCCTTTTGATCCGGCGGTGGACCCGGAGCTCGGGCAATACTTCAATTGCCGGAGAACGGGCCATCGCCGCCCCCAGTGCCCCGAACCGGTGCGGCACCGCGTCTGCCACAACTGTGGTCGACGCGGGGTGGACCTGGAGGACTGCCCGCGCTGCGCGAGGGCATACCGGCCGCAAGGCTCGAACCCGAAGCCGCAATCACCAGCGCCGACAGTCCTAATAGGGCCCCCGGAGGAACTGTGGCCGAACCCGTCGCCGAGCCCATCACCATCAGCCAGGCTGGCCCGATGGAGGCAAGAGGGCTCGCCCGACGGCCTCCCGACGAGGCCAAGAAGAGCTGCAGAAGACCCAGCGAACACCACGGATAGAAGAGCCCCACCCCGAAGGCTGTCCACGGAGCAGATCGAGGATCGGCAGAGACGGATCATCGAACTGCTCCGTGAGACTCAGGGCCTACCAGAAGGATTACGGCAACGAATATTGCGACAAGCCTTCGGGGAGGAGGAAGAATGGCCCGAAGAAAGGAACAGCGGTTAGGGGGAAAGGGGGAGATGACGGAAGTAAAAAAAAAAAAAAAAAAAGGAGGAGGTGACGGAAGTATAAAGGAGGAGGTAACGGAAGTGAAAGGAGTAGGTTACGGAAGGTGGTACGAGTAGGTAGTGGCAGGAGGGATGGGCAGAGAGATAGGAGAAGCCAGGTGGCAAGTAGGAAATGGAGGGGGGGAAATAGCGGGGTACGTACAGTCGGGGAAATAAGAGGGGGGAGACCTAGGGCAAGACCAGGTAAAGGACGATTCGCGGAGAAAAAGGGGGGGGGGAAGTGAGAGGTAACAGCGAGCGAAACAAGCGAAAACTGTAACGCGTAATCAATGTAAACGCGGTCCACTCACCCAGTGTTCCGGTTTAGGAGGGGGGAGTTTGCAATGGGAATTGCAGCAGCTATAACCTAAAAAGGAAAATAATAATAAATAAAAGATAAAAATAAAATTAGCGAGAAAAGCTATAGGGATGCTGTGAACAAATAGAAGGTATTCGCATAGAAGAAAAGGAAGATAGAAGGAGAAAATTACAGTAAAACATGGATGCATGCAATAAAAAGGGAATATACATGTAGAAATGACATCAAGAAAGTATATGCAGAGAATCAAAGGAAGATAGGAGGAGAGAAAAGAAAGGAAAAGACGCACCCAGAGAAAAGAAAGTAGAATATACATCCAGAGACAATACAGAAAATACACATATAGAGAGAGATAGAAAATAATGATGTACACACCAAGGAAGGAAGTCAGATAGAGAGAAAGAAAAGCAAAGAGATATGGATGAACACGGCTAGTTGGACGCAGGCAGAAGAAGAGAGAGAGAGAGAGAGAGAGAGAGAGAGAGAGAGAGAGATAACATAACCTCGAAACGGGTAAATGATATAATGAAATTGCAAAGTAGACGCGAGTGGAAAGACTAAATTCAAGAGATAAAATAAAAGAAAATAAAGAAACAAGCATACGTGGCGAAGGCCCCAACGCCATGCAGACACTGCAAGCGGGAAGTGAAAATTTGAAGGCACGTGGCCGCACCAGGTTAAGTGTAACATACTGGACACCGCACGGGCCGCTGCTCGAACGAACGCAAGAAGCCGCACACAGAAGAGGAAGCAGCAACGACAATCGAGCTCAACGATGTCAGCTCAAATAGCAGGAAGGGCGCGTGGAGACGCTGAAAAACACAACAAGATTAGTGAGAGTCGGAGAGACACAGCGTGCGACGTCCGCACTGCAGACGACCGCACTGGAAGTATCTTGTGCGATGTATATTGTGCGAGCGGGGAAAGTGGTACGCGGGGAAATTTAGGCAGCAGCGGCCACCAAAAAGGGGAGGGAAGTAAGGGTGTTTTTGCGAGCGTATGCGAGAGAGCGCGGAAAATGGCGGACGCCAAGATTGGAAAATGTAATTTTATTTTGTAATAAACCAAATTGGAAAATAGAGTGTGGTATATTTTTTTTTGCTGTTGTAGTAGAACCAAATATTTATATATATATATATATATATATATATATATATATATATATAGGTAAATATATGAAATTAAGGAAACCTTTATGCATATTAGCCCGAGTTCCCGCCCTGGAAGTACTCAGGAGAAGAAAAGGCGGTAAGTGAAGTACGTAACGAGCGGTAGGCCGCGCAACGTTACAGTATATATATATATATATATATATATATATATATATATATATAACAGCAATGCGTGTAGCAACGCGCGCGCGCGCGTGTGTGTGTGTGTGAATACACTTTTTTTCGTTTTTTGCCGCAGCCTGATTTTTACATCTCATTTGTCGTAAAAATCAACTGAATCTCATTTAGATTAATATAATTTTAATAATATATATATATATATATATATATATATATATATATATATATATATAATGCTTCCTAATCAAATTTTCGGTATTTTAGAAAATGAGAAAACACTAAGGAAAATACTTAATGTTTATATTGATTATGGATGCTATCATCGGTTTTCTATTATTATTATATACTGAACAAATATGATCACGAAATGTATGTGATCTCACTGTTTTAGTTTCCAAACATACCTAAACATTCGTATATATTTTAAACATAATGTAATTTAAATGTTAAAAATGTTAAATATTAATTATTATTACATTTCCTTATTTAATTTTAAGGAAATATTATACTTTTAAAACCTTTCAGGAGATTATTACGTTCTCTTATATTTCTCAAAAATATATAAAATAAACATATTGTGAATAATAAATAATTTTATTAGCTTAAAATATAAACTAATATAATATTATATAATATATATTTTGAAATTTTATATTATAAAACATTAGCAAGGAATTTCTACAGATAAAGAGATAATTTAGTCTAGCAAAAAGAATAACAGTAGTTTAAAAAAAGTATCCTGGTATCACATGTTCAATAAGACTTTCAATCTATCAATCAATTTTTTCGATTTATATAAATTATTTATTAATTATATAAATACCATTTTTCAATCCTAGAGCAGAGAGAAGGAAACAGTTTTCTGTCTCTCTCTCTCTCTCTCTCTCTCTCTCTCTCTCTCTCTCTCTCTGTCACCTTCTCTTATATATGATTGGTATATGTCAAATATGATTATACATATAGCATGCTTCAAAAATATGAAAAGCAATCAAATAATTTTTGAAAATCGTTTTGAAAAAAGTTTAGTCTACAATTAGCATATATTTCTAGAGCTATTCAATTTATAAATACAAATACATTGCTGATAATAGTCATTATTATTATCTCAATGTTAAGTTAATTTTATCAAAGCAATTTTGTTGCAATATAATTGTTTTTGTTAAGCAGAAAAAAATTACGAATTAAATATAATAGTTTAAATATTTTAAGTATGAAACAAGACAAAACAAACTAATCCATTCAAAATATATAAATATACAATTCTAGCAATTAGACCTTCATATACATATTTTTTTTAAATATGTATATGAAGGTCTAAAATATTATGATAAATAATATTAAAAACTAATATTAAATTAAAAAAAACTAATATTAAAAATATACATTTTTTTAGTTCTAAATATTTGCAAGATGAAGATATTTAATTATACACTTCAGACAAAGAACGCGTTTAATTAATTCTGTTTCTGTTAAGGTTTTCTTATGTTCTTAAGCATAATAAACATTATTCCAGACATCTAATTTCTTTTTATAATTTTCAATTAATAATGAAATTAATCGATTGTTACATTTACTTTCTCTGCAGATTTTCTTTAATGTAAAATTTAATCCATTTACATACATACTTTTTAAATTAAACAAATGGTTTACACATATACCATTAGTAGACCATCTATTGCAAGTAAAAAATTTATATATTTAAAGTACTGAGATGTTTATTTAAATACAGTAAATATTTTTGATGTATGAAAAATAAAAATTTGTTTTAAGATATTCGGTTCTTAATTTGAAAAATATTTATTTGCTTTAAAGAAATATTTAAAAAAAATATTTTTAATTTTGTATAATTTAAACAAAATATAAAATTGAACTGTATTATCTTAACTTATTAGACCGTCATTTTCGTAATCTACAACTATGTAAACGTATGATATATGTTATATTGCAATAAAGAATAATTATATTTACATTGTTTTCTTATATATTATATAATATATATAAATATATACATAATATTATATTAGTATTGTAGGCAGCGCAACGCAACCTATTTGAAACACAAAATCTCAGCCGTTCAAACTTTACATATATAATTATAAAGGTTCAGAATCTGGTTGTAAAGCTGTCAACCGGTAGAGGCATGCGTTAATTGCGATGAAAACCCTGGATACACCTGGCGAAAAAGTTTTGGAAACATTTTTATTTTTCACTAACAAAATATGAAAATTAATGATATGCTTATGAAATGCAATTTAATGATTTTAAGAAAATGAAATTGATTTAGCTACTTAAATAAATTCTATTTAGACAATTTATAATATTTTTTTAAATTAAAAATATCGCTTCAATTAAATCAGTTAATACATTTAAATATATATTTTTTTTAACGAAAAACAAATGTTTATATTAAACAAATTCTTCGTTCTTTGAATTCGAAGAAATGTATTTATTTAAAATTATCAAATTTTCTTTTAGTGTACTTCAATTTACAAAAAGTACTTCAAACAAAAGTTGTAGATCTTACCAAAATACATTTTGTGTACTATGCGCTGATTTTCTACAAACAGCATTTCTCAAGAAAAGTGTATTCGAATGTATCTATATTTCGTATAAACGTAGAATTGTTCCGGGGACCCCGAAACGGAAATGTTGAACTTTTCTCCAAAAATATATAGTTTGTATGGAATAATTATATAGAACAAAAAAATATGTATTTTAATGAGCTCTATGATTTTGGTTTTAAATGTTTTTCATTTTCTAAGATAAATTCAGAAAACCATGATTTTTATGGATTTTCATCGATTTGGGAATACATATTTAATTTTGATCTAAGGTTATTATGATATTAAGAATCCTTGCTCCAAAAAATTTGAGTATGCAAATTTTCAAGAAAATAGTGACAGGACTTATTCAATACAGTCACACCACTGTCGATGCTTCAGAGGGACCCCAAGATTAAATTTTTGATTATTTTTCGAGAAATATTCTCAGAGGATGAAATTATCTATAATAATATAGATTTATAGATAGAGAATTATTTACATAGATGTCATTTAACTGTTTAATAAATTGGTTACATTATTATTTTCAGTAAAGCCGAGACGGTAGATGCTTATATATATATATATATATATATATATATATATATATATATATATTAAAATTTATAACAGTATAATACATTTCGATGGTTTTACGATGAATTTAAAAAAAATATTTTTTAATAGTGCATGCTTGCAGTACGATCGCTGCGATGTAAATTTCGCGAAATTTTTTTGATAATTTAGCCTTACTCCAAGGCTATAGCGATCATCGGCAGTCTAAATGTGTGCTCGCAGCAGGCTTGATCCGATAAAAATTGCTATGTGAGTCTATAACAGAGATCGTGGATGAACTTCCGAAAGACGAGCATAATCGATTATTCGATTTTTTTTTGGATGCCGATTAAAATTATCGTAGTGTCGTTTGATGAAAATTTAATTTTCAAGTTAAAAACTATAAACACAGAGTCTTTTGGACATACCTCGGGAAATATTAAAATGTACAAAAATGTATTTTAAAAAATCATTGTACATCTCATTAAAATACATATTTTTTATTCTATTTAATTCGTCGCTAGAATCTATATTTCTCGAAAAAATATATACGAAGATACCTGCATTGAGTATATGCGGGGAACCGTTCACAGGACTCCGAAACGGAATAGTTTCCGAAACTGAACTTTGTCGAGAAATATTATTTGCACCGAAAACTGTATAGAACAAAAAATATGTATTTAAATGAGCTCTATGATTATGGTTTAAAATTTTTTTGCAAGTGTTTTTATTTTCTTAAGGAAAATTGAACAAACCAAGATCTTTATGGACTTTGCATGGTTTTAGGATTGAATATTCAATTTCTGTCTAAAGCTGTTACGATATTCGTAATTAGTCCCGCAAAAATCACAAATATTCAGAAAAATAGGGCGGGGGGACTTTTTTTGGAACTAAACTCAATACAGCCACATCACTGACATTGTTTCGGCGAGCCTTGAAGCTTCATTATTTTTTCCTGCAGATAGTTAATATATGTTAATAGTATTATAGGTAAAATTATCTAGGCAATATATTTTTATACATTGGGTATTTTTTACACAAGTAAACTGTAAACTTAATCAGAATGTAATTAACGGGATGGGCAAGATGGCAGGCAAGCACGATGCAGAAGAGGGGAAGTAGGGGAAGCGAAGGACCGAGCGAAAGAGAAAAGAACTGCACGTATATACGTCTATATATATATATATATATATATATATAAGAAATGCGTGCACTAATCTTTCCTCTATTTCGGCAAGTTCGGACCGATTCCAACCGCCATCAAAATCACACACACACACACGCGCGCGCCCGCACACACACACACACACACACATTGTAAACTGTAAAGTTTATCATATTAATATCATACAACATTTTATTAGATAACAAAGACTGACAAAAAACTATTATTAAAAATAAAGTAATTCCTTTTGTATACCATTGTATAAAAGATGATAAATTGAATAAAATAAATTATTAATTTAATTCGAAAGCAACGCACAAAAAACAAACAAAATTCAATTTGCACTATATGCACCATCATATATATATATATATATATATATATATATATATATATATATGATGGCTTGTTTGCATATGGCGCAAATCTAATCGCAGATTTAACTGTGATAGTTAAGAACAAATGTTATAAAGCAATATACAAATGCAAAGTCATATTGCGATTATGAAGAAAAAAAACTAATGCTGTCGATTGAAATGTTCTCTCTGCTCGCCGACCGCGAAACCGAACGGATCTCTATATATCATATATATATATATATATATATATATATATATATATATATATATTGTGACGAGCGTCACAAGGCGCCCGCGTCGACTTGTCCAGGGAAGAACGACGACGCGCGTGCCATTTCACGGACACGCAGACATTAAGGCGCTCGCGCGCACCGTCGCGCCTTGTGCTCGGCACGGTCCCCCTCCTCTCTGTTCGTGTCGCACACGAATCAAGAGCAAGGCATCGGATTGTGGCGTACCAACATTGTTGAAGAAATCAGGAGTTATTGAACTCACTATTAAAGAAATGTTTACCTGAGAAGACAGCGAGAAGTTCTAACGGCGTTTCTTAGCATAATAAAAATTCACCCGTTTTCAATAAAAAATTACTTTTTCCTATGATACGAAAGCTATAGCGGCTTATAAATAGACACAGTTATATCTAAAAGCGATTTGGAAGATTTTTAGTCTGCCTAAATTTGTTGTTTATATTTTGGGTAGTAGTAAAATAAAGGATTGAAATGCCTTAAATATTCATCATATTCAGAAAGTGTATAATAAGAAATATATTTTTTTTTACATTCTTATATTATGTTTATACTTATAATCATTATTAAAATCGTTATATCTATTATAATTTGTTGTACATCACTATATGAGACTAAGGCAAACAAATTGTTCGATAATCTTTATTTACAGTTGGAACTTGGATTACTTACATTCGACGGAGCACCTTCTGTATACGCTATACCTTTTTATTTAAATTTATACTTGAAAGTTACTATTTTATTATACATTATTTTAATGTAGAGTTTAAAAGGTATATTATCTCAATAATAGTTATTATTTGAAAATATTTTAATGACAAAGTGGCTTTATGTAAATATGTATTGCAAGTAGGATAATTTTAAATATTGAGGCTTATTTGGCACTATGTAAACTATGAATTGTTTTGATAAAAGAATCTTGAAAAAAATTGATTTTTTTTCCATACATCTTATATTAAATTATTCTACTTATGTATAACCATACTTAGTTACAATCTAATTATAAGTGACTAGTACTGTGTGCCATAGTTTTCTAATTAAATATTTTTGCTTAATTAGATTGAAAGCTAATTTTTTTTTCTTTTTTCAAGCTTCCAAATGTTTATAAATAAAAAAAAACTATTATTTTTTTTTTAAGTTAAAAATTGGGTATAAAAATAATCATCGGATTTTCAAAGAACAAAGTACAAGTGCTTGTTTTTTTTTTTAAATCTCTGTCTGTAAAACAATATCGATTATTTTAAGATTTTTAAGTAAATGTTTATATTGTGTAACATAAATAAAACATTTAAATATTTACAAAATGAATGATTTCAGTTTTGGGCATTGCTCCAAAAAAAAAAAAAAATTGTATTAAAGATGTCTTAATGATTTAAGACGAAAAAAAAACCAGAAAAATTTGTTAAAAATTATGTTAACATTTATGTACATTTCTCCAAATGCATTTTGCATAAATAACTAAGGTAGAAAAATAGTAAGTATAAATAAAAAAAATTGAAGGATGTTACGTAAAATTTGTATTATTGATAACGTACAGATATAAGTAAATAAATGATAATTTTCTCCAAAATAATAAAAAAAAAAGGGGGAGAAAGGTGTTAAAGGCGTCAACCGACTTTCTTGTAACCGCGTGTTCGGCACGTCACGACCGCGGTCGGCCGTCGCCGGCAGCCGCCGAACTTTCCCCCCCTTCCCTCTTCCTTCCCTGCGAGCAACGAGACGCGAGGACTCCGCGCGCGACCGCCGAGTCGGAAAGAAGAAGAGAAAGAGAAAGAGTGAGTAGTGCGTCGCTTGCCGCCTAACCGGGAGGTGAGAGAAAAAAGTAAGAGAAAAGTGAGAGAAGCACGAGAAAGTAAGCGGAAAAAGTGAGAGAAGAAAGTGAGAAAGTACGAGAAAGTAAGGGAAAAAGGTGAGAGAAGAAAGTGCGAGACAAGTACGAGAAAAAGTAAGAGAAAGGTGTGAGAGAAGACGTAAGAGATAAAGAAGAGAAAGTAAGAGAAGAAGCAAGGTAGAGGTAGAGAAAAGGGCAGAAGAGAGAGAGAGAGAGGGTGGAGCAAAAAGAAGCAGAACGGGCCGAGCCGAGGAAGCCCAGCAGACCAAAAGGGCAACCACCACCGCCGAGAAGGTGAGCTGGAGAGAGAGAGAGAGACAGCAGGAGGGACGTCAGCACCCTGGTGAGCGGCGAGCATCCGCCGCGTGTGTTTCTCCCCGTTTCTCCCTTGTGTCCCCTGTCCCCTCTTCACATCCCTCGAACATCCTTCTCCAAATTCGGCAAGTGCGTCGGGACGCGGGTCGCGGTCGGGGTGTGCCGAGCACGTGGACCGGGAGCGTAGTATGTGCTCTGACTAGAGGGAGGGTACGGTATGTAAGTTGCGACAAATAAAATTCGATTGAATACAGTTCTTGTGGTAATGCGACCAGTTTCTTTTCCCTTTTATTTTCAGGCCGGCGGGACCTCCTCTGAGGTAAGTGAATGAGTGAAGTTATAAGTGTTTTTTTTTGTGAACGCGAACAAATTGAATCACATTTAATTTATTTTTTTTGTGTGTCGAAATCGTCGTCGCATCACAAAAATGGTGCCCAACGTGGGGCTCAGCCGGTCGGGATCGCGAAATTAAATTTATCGCCACGTGGCGCGGCCATCTTGGCCACGTGTTGCTGTACGACCGCGTGCAGCGGAAACGACTGTTGCCGTGCGGGCGGATGTGCGCGATCGATTGAGTGAGAGTGACTAAAAAAAAAAAAAAAAAGTGGAATTTTTTCGTGAAGAAAACAATTTTTTGTAAAAAATTTTTGTGGAAAAATTTTTGAAAAAAATTTTTGTGGAAAAAATTTCTTTAATTTTGTGTGAAGAAAAAAAAAAAGTAAGAAAAATTTAATGATTGAATTTTTTTGTGAAGGAAAAAAAAGTAAGGAAAATTTAATTTTTTTGTTGTGAAAATTTTAATTCAAAATTTTTGTGAAAAAAAAAAAATTTAATTAATTTTTTTTTGTGTGAAAAAAAAAATTTTGTGGAAAAAAAAAATTTTAAATTAATTTTTTTGAAGAAAAAAAAGGGAAATAAAATTAATCTTTTTTTGAAGAAAAAAAAAGATATTTTTAATTTTTTCCAATTTGTAAAAATTCACAATTCACATCTGAATTATTGATTTCTTATCATTTCTTGATTTTTCACCGAAGATTTAGAGAGCAAATTTATGTTTAAATTTAAAATGATTACTAATTTTAATTGAATTTAAAACTTCTTTTTGCAGCAATCACATAATTTTTATTAAAAAAATTTTTTTTTTGAAAAATTCCCATAAAGTGATATATGAATTTCTTTCTATTTTTACTTGAATCTTTGAATTGTTTAGTAAATTAAACTAATTTCTTTTTGCATGAAATTATATTGTACGTAATTTACTTTTTTTTGCTTAAAATTTATACATTTCAATTTATAAACGAAAAAGCTCTCATGATTGACAAATAAATAGCATTAAATTTGCTGTGAATGCAATGAGTATTTTTGACAATAAAATAATAAATATTAATAAAATACAAACTACTAAGAAGTAATAGAAGTGAGTCAAAAACAAACAGTAAAAAATGGGCATTTTAATTTTTGTAAATGATTTCAAATAATGTTTTGTCATTTCATCGTCTATGCAAAATAATTTAGTTGGAAACAAACAATTATTGAAGACTTTCTGCTTAACGAAAGCAGTAATATTAAGTAAATATATCATTGAAAATATCAGACATTTATTTTTATGCGGACTTACTTTAATTAATTCATATATAGATTTTTTTTTGAGATTACGTTACCTTTTTTTTATAAGAAAACATATGACATTTATAAATTTCAATTTACTCTAAGAACAAACTAGTCATTTTTGATCGGCTCGTTAAAATCATAATCGTGTGAGTTATATTTTAAGCAATGGGTGTGCATGCATATGCATATACATGCATATATACTTTTCGGCCGTCCGTGTACTGTTCGATATGGAAACACTAATCCACTTCTTGCGTGTAGATGTTGCTTTGATACTTATTTTTTTTTTCATGAGCGCGAATCCCTATCGTAATTCGATTTCATGTAAACTTGTAGATTTTACTTAACCGATTTGTTTAGGTATTCAGTTTTTTTTGTCAATGGTAGCACTTGATAAGAAATATTTTTTTTCAAAGCCTTTTTTTCAACATTATTAAAAAAATCTAGTTATTTAAACATTATTCGGGTATATCACTTAAATAATACAAAAGTACAACTGGTTTAACAAAAAAAAAAAAAAAAAATGGGGGTAATGGCAATAACGAAGGAAACTATATCGTGCCTTAGTCCCTATCGCAAACTGTTAAAAACGCTGTAATTTCTATAATACAAGACTTACAAATTAAAGAGAAGTGAATGTATTTTATACAGATGTCTATAATAATAAACACCAAAAACTATAATAAATGGTTGGAATTATAAACTTCTAATTATCTGTTAATTCATTAATTAGAATGATTAATTAGTATTAATTAAATGAAATAACTAATGATTAATTAAATGAATTAATTGTATAGTATAACTTATCTATACAAGTCGACGCATTTGGGATTTAGCCGGTTCGTATTCTTTCTGTAAATCGATTTTTTTTTGCTGGTGGGAGTTAAAAAAAATTTCGTTCTTTTCGAGTCGAGAGACGAGCCTGGGGCATGGTAGCCCTAAACTTAATTGTCGATTGAGGTAGGTTTACTGATTTCATTATCTGTTACAAATTTACTATTGATTGATTTGATCACTGACTGTCACGCATTATTATAATTCTATATATGTTACATCTTTGCTGATATCCATCGGAAAATTCCGATCGCTTGCCAGCCACCTCGCGTTGTTTCCCCTTTTCAGGAAGATAAGTCCGAATTGAGTCTAAAAATCCACGATCGGGTGGAATTTGCAAGAATAGTGGATCAGATTACGGAGGAGATCGAAATACCTAGACGAGATAGTATCGACGGTGTTGTCAAACCGAAAATTGAAATCTTGCTCGTCGAGTTTGTTTTTCTCTCTCATTCGATCCCTTCTAGGTACAAAAAGTAAGGTAATCGCCAGATTTATTTGATTTAATTGATAAATGTTATAATTTGAAATTCATTGTAAACGATCCCGCTGGCACGCGATTCTGTCCCATACCCATTTGCCTCCCACACACGTGCACCCCCGTTTTTCGTCCGCTATCCCGCCTCCGTTTGACGATTCCGGACGGCAAAGTAGATCGCGTTTCGAACCGGGCAATCGTACACAGGAGCGAATAGACAAGGCAGAATCTCGAGAAGTGACCATGGCGTCCGTGAAGAGCGATGCGAGAAACGCGTCTCTGGAGCTGATTATGGACCAATACAATGGGGCCTGGGCGATGTACGGTCGGATTCGCCGTCTAGACCAGGACCGGCTAAAGGCCGTCTTAAGCTTGCTAGGTGCAAATACGCACGGCGACCGTCATACGCTACAGAGACGCCTTCTAAGGGCTAAGCTCCGTAATCAGGACCCGTCCCTAGAGATATCCTGGACCACGGAGGACGAGGAAGATCGGGACTCGTCGCCTACGCGCGGTGTGGACCAGACCCGAGTCGTGGACGACTCCCTAGTCGATAAGCGCCGTAGATGGACAGGACGTGGGCGTGGACGCCCGATGACCACCCTGAAGGAGCTGGAGATTCCAGGACGGGCAACCCCACCGACGACGGTGGGGGCGAACCCTTTCGAGAGTCTTCGGACTTCGCCGCCCAAGGCCGCGCAGATTCCCGGCAGGGCGGTAACGGTCACCGCGACGACGGGCACTACCACCACGCCAAAGTACACCACTGCGGGGAACACGCTTCCGAAGTCAGACTCCCAATCGGTTACGATCAACCCAGGGGTGGTGTCAACGGTCAGTCTGGCAGACCAGTCGGGTTCGTTGCGCCGTCTAGAAGATCAAAAACGGGTGGCCGGTCTGCAAATGGATCACATCCTCCAGATAGCCATGGAACGCAATGAAGAAGAGCGGCTACGGTTACAGGACGAGATGGATCGTCGATCAATCCTGTCACAGTTCGACCAACAGTGTCGGCGCCGTAGCGTTCCGCTCCAGTCGCATACGAATCAACGAGTGATCGGCGATGGCAGGATCATCGCCCGGAACGTATCAGGACCTCGCGCCAGGGAGGAGGTCGACGACGACGCAAATTTGGCGTCGGACAGTCTGACAAGGACAGTCAGCACGGAAGAGGCGATCGGCCCGAAGCCACGCGCGCACCTACCCCCAGGACGGGAACTAGCAAAGTAGGTCGGACCGAAAGCAGAACCGCAGAATACGGACCGGAAATCCTGGCCGAGATTGTTGTCCGCCACCACCTCCCGTCCGCAACACTAGCCTAAAACGGGACACAGTGAGGCCAACCTCGCCCCCGTGTGCGTGTCCACACGGGAGCAGTCGGGGTTACGGACAGCAATCGCCAGCGAGAATCCTAAAGGACTGGGGTATCAAGTTCTCGGGGACCGACTTGGAGTATACGGAAGAATACCTCGCGGACTTCGAAGAGTGTAGATATTCAGCCCGCCTGACGGAGAGCGAATTAATCAGGGCGATCCCCAGTACCCTGAAAGGAGATGCTAAGCAGTGGTATCGACCTATACGGGCGAAAACCAATAGCTGGGCAGCCTTCGAAGAGGCGTTCAGGCTTAGATTCATCAACCAGCTGGGCGAGGATGATCTACGAAGGGAACTTTATTCGAGGACCCAGGACCGCAGCGAGACCGTCGCCACCTTCGTCGCCAAGTTCAGACACATTGTCTCGTACTTCCGGAGACCGCCGCCGTTGAGCGAGCAGGTGATGATCTCTGCCAACAACTTACGACCAGAGTATCAGGTCTACATGGTGGGCAAGACGTTCACCAACTTTACAGAACTAACACGTTATGGCCTCGAGATGGAGCGAACAATGGAGCTCCAAAACCGGTGGAGCGCACCACCAGCGAAGGAAAAGATGAGACTTCGCAGTGCTGCTCCCGCCGTAGCGAAGGCCAAGGCGACGAAGGTCGCGGCCATCACGCAGAGTGATAGTGGCCGAAAGGCTGAGTCGACCGATAGCGAGGGATGTAGTAAGGAGAGACGGAGGAGGACCAAAGGAGCGAAAGCCAAGGTCAGAGAGGTAGCGGCAGTACAGGGACCGGTGGAAATCCAGACGCCGAGACCGATGGTAACGACCAAACCGGAGAGACCTCAGAGGTATGCTGCAGCCGTGAGACGACCATCTCCCAACCTACCGCGACAGCGGCCGAGAAGTTGGGAAGCGCGGCAACCAAGAATCCGATCGCCACAACGTCCGAGTCGCCAGTTCGACGACAACGGTCGGTGGCAGAATCGTGGCCGCGAGGAGACTCGGAGGAGCTCGCCGCCAGCGCGCGACAGGGAAGACGGACGGTTCTACGGTTCGTGCTTCCACTGTAGTGCAGTAGGACACCGGGCGGCGAACTGCCCGAGCATCTCATGCTACCGGTGCCATCAACGCGGCCATTATGCCACCGACTGCCCGAGCAGTCGGAGAAGCACGCTGACGTGCCAATGGTGCGGCCGAGAGGGAGTTGCAATCCGTGACTGCCCTGATTGCGCCCCCATCTGTACGAGGTTGGAAAACGAGAGGACGGGGGGACGCAACAGTCCCGCAACCCCCCGTTCACCCTCGGGATGCCGTTAGGACCGAACCCCATACCGGAGTCCAAGGGAGCCATCCCGAAGAAAAAGGAGCCCTAAGCGGTGACGTCCAGCCGCAAGTCAAGTGTGAACCGGAGAAGCCTGCGTGTGATGCAGCCGATCAAGTGGAGCATACGAGGCTAGAGCGAAAGGTACCGAAGGAGAACACCGGAGTCCGGTGTGAGGGGCGAGAGGATCGTGAGATCGAAGATTGTTGGATAGGTCAAGTGCAGATCGGGGAGTCCCCGAGGGAGCGTCAGACCAAGGGAGCGAAGTGGTATGCGGAGGAGAGACTGTGTGTCGTAAGACCAAGAGTGCCATGCAGAATGCTAACTACGCATTAAACGAAGTATTAAAGAAATTAGAGTTCCCGCCACCGAGATAGCCGAGAGGTATGCCTCGAGCCTGGCTAACGCCGGGACCTCCCCACAGTAAAGTTCAGGGGGGGAGTAGAGCTGGAGTGGAGTTAGATCGAACATCAGAATCTGTGGAGTCCCAGGACCTGGAGAAAACTGTACAGATGGAAGAAACCGGCCCGGACCAAGATGGACCCGAGGTAGCCGGAGCGACGCTAGAGAATCGATTGTTTCTTCCCGTGGGGATGAACGGGATGAATTATCGCGCATTGTTCGATCCTGGGGCTGTAGTTTCGGTCGTCGGACCTCGAGTAGCCGAGCGATTCAAGGACCGACTATGGCCGACCTCGACGAGGCTGAAGAGTGCCCTCGGCGGAGGGACGACCATGCTAGGCGAGCTACCGCTAATAATAGAAGTGGATGGAGTTGTCGGAGAGTTGTCAGTCAAAGCCGCGAGTTTCCTGGACCATGACATTATATTGGGTATGGACTTTTGCCAGATTTGGGAGGTCGAAGCCCGTCTTGGATCTGGACAGTGGCGTATACGATGCGGTAGGTGGAAAAAGTTTAGTCGCACGGGACAAGAGGCAGAAGAGGACCAGTTAGCTATAACGGCCGAATGCGCGGGTATCGTCGAAGCCAGCGAGGACCAAAGGACCTTAGTCGAGGACTTCGTGAGTAAGTTGTTGCCCGAGGCCGCTGAACGATTGGGAGCGACTACCCTGACCGAACATAGAATAGAGGTACAGGACGCGGCTCCAGTCAAACACCGGCCGAGACGCATGTCGCCGATGATGATGCACGTAGCACAGGATGAAGTGAAGAAGATGTTTGAGAAAGGAGTGATCGAGCGCTCGGCCAGTGAGTGGAGCAGCGCGCCTGTCATCGTGAAAAAGTCCGACGGTTCGTTCTGCTTCTGTATGGACTACAGAGACCTGAACGCTGTCACCGTCAAGGACGCCTATCCGTTACCTAGTATGGATTCTATCTTAGATAAACCACGTAAGGCCAGATTCTTATCGAAGGTAGACCTGAAGGAAGCATACTTCCAGATACCAATGGACGCAAAGAGCAGGAAGTTCACGGCCTTCGCAGTACCCGGATCATGACCTTCCAGCGGCTCATCGACGCACTGTTCGGACCAGAGTATGAACCCAACGTATTTGGATACCTGGACGACATCATCGTAGCGACAGAATCGTTTGAGGACCACCTGGTCTGGCTAGAGCACGTGTCGAAACGACTGAGAGATGCAGGACTATCCATAAATAGGAAGAAGTGCGAGTTTTGCTGTTCTCAAGTGGCGTACCTCGGCTTCCTGTTGGATTGGGAAGGTCTGAGACCGGACCCGGAGAAAGTACGACCATTGCTAGAGTACCCAGCCCCGAGGACCGTGAAGCAACTGCGTCGGTTCCTAGGCATGGTTGGCTGGTATTCGAGATTCATCGATAAAGATTCGGAACTGAAAATCCCGTTAGTTAAGTTATTACGGAAGGGCCAACCATGGACCTGGGACACAGATCAGGAAGAGACATTCAACAAACGCAAGGAGGCGTTGACGACCGCGCCAGTGCTCGCACGGCCGGATTTTTCGAAGCCGTTCTCGGTATAGTGTGATACGAGCCATTACGCGATCGGGGCAGTACTAACGCAAGAGGGAGAGGATGGCGAGCATCCGATCGTCTACGTGAATCGCATATTGACTGCGGCGGAGCGCAACTATACGACCTCAGGAAAAGTGTGTTTGGCGTTGCTGTGGTCGATCAAGAAATTGAGACCATACTTGGAAGGCTATAAGTTCACAGCAATTACGGACCACAGCGTACTTCGCTGGCTCCGGAACCTGAAAGAACCTACTGGCCGCCTGTCCCGCTGGGCCCTAGAGATGCAGCAATGGGATTTTGAGATAATACATAGACGCGGAGCCATTCAACACGTCCTGGACGCGTTGTCCCGGATGTTTGAGAACGAGTTCGAAGAAATTGCTGCATTCGAACCGTGTGAGGATGAATGGTACACCCAGAGAGTTCAGGAAGTCATAGAATTCCCATACAAGTTTCCGGGGTGGACTGTACACGATGGTATGTTATATAGGCGCAGGCTGGATCCTATTTTGGAGAACGTGACAGAGGACTACAAGAATTGGAAACTCGTTGTACCAACGGACCACAGAGAGAGAGAGTGTTGCGTGAGGCACATGAGGAACCGTCAGCTGGCCATCTGGGCGTCAAGAAGACGTACGACAGAATTACGAGAGATTACGACTGGCCGGGGATCTACCACGATACGAACACCTACGTTCGCCAGTGCCCCGAGTGCCAACGGCATAAGCCCACGCAAACAGGACCACAAGGACTAATGGGTCATCGCATCGTGGAAAAACCTTGGGTCGTTGTGGCTGCCGATGTCGTCGAGCTTCCCCCGAGTAAGGGGCAATACAAGTATATACTGGTATTCCAGGATCTATTCACCCGATGGGTCGAATTAAAGGCGTTGAAGAGAACCGACGGCAAGGCAGTCGCCAAGGCTTACGAGGATTTAGTCCTATTCCGATGGAACACGCCAGACTACTTCTTGAGCGACAATGGGACTGAATTCGATAATCACGTACTAAAGAAGATGTTAGAAGGATATGGTGTGAAACATGTCACAACGCCACCATACCACCCACAAGCCAACCCTGTGGAGCGGAGTAATCGGACCTTAAAGACCATGATTTCTATCTTCGTGGGACCGGACCACCGCGATTGGGACCTACATCTGTGCGAACTACGTCACGCCATGAATACGGCGACGCAAACATCAACGAGAGTGTCACCAGCGTTTTTAATCTTCGGCCGGCATCCGTAATCGGTTAAAAGCTTGAGAAGAGAGGTTGAGGAACGCGAGTTGGTTTCGAGGATCGACCCCGAGGTATGGAAGGACCGTATGCGGCAATTAGACGCGTTAAGGGACCTTGTCGTCCGCCACATCGACGAGGCACGGGCCACTCAAGAAAGGTACTACAATCGGGGTAGACGAGATGTGAGTTTCAGGGCGGGAGCCCAAGTGTTGCGCAGGGTACGTGTGTTATCGAGCGGGACCCAGAGGTTCTCCTCCAAATTGGCTCCTCGGTACGAGGGCCTCTTTCTGATTTCCGATCAGCTTTCCCCGACGGTTTACGTGCTCGAGACGGGCTCGAGTCGGCGAAACGCGAAGGTGCACGTGTCGGAGCTAAAGGGATATGTCCCTTCCCCTCGCGACGTTGCCAGTCCCAGGCTCGGCTTATAGGTTCGTGATGAGACGCTCCGGTTTCCCTTGGTTTTTCCCCCTTCCCTTTTTTCCTTGGTAGTTAGACCGGATCAGTGGTGAAGCTATCCCTTAACTCCGCACTTATTCTTTTAGTAATGAGTCACATGCGGAGACATCACTGCTCAGGGCTCGGAAGAGAGGTGGCACGGCCACTGATCTCCCGGCCTCGTGCAGGTCATCGACCGTTCCCGGAGTTTCAGCCCGTCCCGGGGGAGTCCTGGACGGTGGGAGAAGTACGAGAAAGTAAGCGGAAAAAGTGAGAGAAGAAAGTGAGAGAAGTACGAGAAAGTAAGGGAAAAAGGTGAGAGAAGAAAGTGCGAGACAAGTACGAGAAAAAGTAAGAGAAAGGTGTGAGAGAAGAAGTAAGAGATAAAGAAGAGAAAGTAAGAGAAGAAGCAAGGTAGAGGTAGAGAAAAGGGCAGAAGAGAGAGAGAGAGAGAGGGTGGAGCAAAAAGAAGCAGAACGGGCCGAGCCGAGGAAGCCCAGCAGACCAAAAGGGCAACCACCACCGCCGAGAAGGTGAGCTGGAGAGAGAGAGAGAGACAGCAGGAGGGACGTCAGCACCCTGGTGAGCGGCGAGCATCCGCCGCGTGTGTTTCTCCCCGTTTCTCCCTTGTGTCCCCTGTCCCCTCTTCACATCCCTCGAACATCCTCCTCCAAATTCGGCAAGTGCGTCGGGACGCGGGTCGCGGTCGGGGTGTGCCGAGCACGTGGACCGGGAGCGTAGTATGTGCTCTGACTAGAGGGAGGGTACGGTATGTAAGTTGCGACAAATAAAATTCGATTGAATACAGTTCTTGTGGTAAGGCGACCAGTTTCTTTTCCCGAGATTCCCTTTTATTTTCAATCCGGCGGGACCTCCTCTGAGGTAAGTGAATGAGTGAAGTTATAAGTGTTTTTTTTTGTGAACGCGAACAAATTGAATCACATTTAATTTATTTTTTTTGTGTGTCGAAATCGTCGTCGCATCACAATATATATATATATATATATATATATATATATATATATATTATATTTATATTTATATTTATATAAATATAAATATTCATCTCTGCTAGCTCTGTTGACAATAACGGCTCATCTTCGAGTGCTTCAGGTGTCGCTTCAAGAAAGCGTACCGTATCTCCGTATCGGCGTGGTGTAAATTCGACTGTTTGAGCGATAAGCATAAGAAACCTTATATATACCGTGTTATGATAATATTCGAAAAATGCTCAAAAGTTCAAATAAACAAATCATTAATGTGTAAGCATTATAATATTTTATTGGAATCACCAACCACTCTCCAATTTGTAATCGCCAGAATTATTATACATACTTAATAAATTTATGATAAATTCATAAAATTCTTGTGATATTACAATCAAAATAAACGAATATATTGAGGGTTTATGGAGCATATGCGTTTATTCTAGTTTATTATAGTTTAGTTATAATAAAAAAGTGATTAAACGTATATTTATTGAATTTGAAATAAAATTTTTAAAATTAAACATGATGTAAATTAATATGAAATTATCGCGTTTCTATATCAAAATTATATACAGCTTAATGATTTGATTTTTACCAAGAAAATTGATTGGTTTATTACACATACAAATTTGTAATTATTTTTAGAAACTATATTGAAAATAAAATTTTAAATATAAATAATATACTACATTACAATATATACATAAAGTATAAAGTACTGTGCAAATCATTTTTAATTAAGTTAAATGTTAAAAAAGTATTTATAGCTAGCCTGTACAATATATTCTTATACATTTGTTGTTAATTCTAGTATATACATTATGAATAAAAATTGCGTATTCTTTAAAATTGTTTAATATTTATAACAGAACATCATTTCATTTAGAGATAAATCTAAAACATTAATATAAGTAGATCAATAGAACTTTTTATGTGCATGTTATATTCCTGTTTTATAATTACAAATAATTTCATTTTTATACAATTTAGATGCAGTTAATATTAATGAATTTTCTGCATTGTATTTAAATTATCTTTAGTAACCCATTTTCAGCAGATAATAAAATGAACAGAATTTATATTATATTATATATTTGAAAAAATTCAATAAATTGCAACGTTTAAAAACGAGAAGAACTGATAATTATTGATATAAAAATAGATTTATTTAAAAAATAATTGTTAGTTTATTCATATTAAACGTACGCGCGGTACACACACACACACACGCGCGCGCGCGCACACACACACACACAAAGCACGCCCAACACAGCTCCCTCACTCATATTACAAAATTACAATATGTCATAATAAGGTCGAAGTTTGAGAATCAGAGTTTTAAGTAAAGAACACGCACGCACGCATATATATATATATATATATATATATATATATATATATATATACAGAGAGAGAGAGAGAGAGAGAGAGAGAGAATGGATTTTGGTCGCGGTTGGAATCAGTCCGATCTTGCCGAAATAGAAGACAGAATTAGTGCACACATTTCTTATATGCATGCATTATATATATATATATATATATATATATATATATATATATATACACACACACGTATCTACGCGCAGTTCTTTTCTATTTCGCTCGGTCCTTCACTTCCCCTACTTCCCCTCTTCGGCATCGTGTCGGCCCGCCACCTTGCCCCTCCCCTTAGCAGCAGCTTGTACACGCGCCCGTCATTTCTCCTTCATTGCTTTAGATGCGTTATTTCTATGATTTTCTATTCGGTCATTTTTCAGCAGTGCACTGCAATTACCGATAATCGACATTGCAGACGGATCTTATTCGGGCAGCTATCACTGTAGGCTGTGGCGCCAATTTTGGAACCATTGATTTACATGGGCCCTAGCAATCTCGGTTCATCTCTGGTATCAGCAAACGATAAATCGAGTATTCTACGGCAATGTGCTTGAAAAATTACGAAAAAGAGTACTCAGAGTGTGTCCAGAGATCGGGAAGACTTAGGTTCTGTATCACGACAATGCTACCTGTCACAGTGAGTTTATTGTCTCTCTATGTTTTGTTTGTTTATTAGCACGTGAGTATTAGTATATTTAGAATTTTCATTCCATCTATTTATATAATAAATTTAGGTGCTTATTAATTGTAGCTTAATAATTTGAACATTTTAAATTTTATTATTTTCTTGTAACTCACGTTACAATTTCATAAACATTTTTTAGCGTACAAATAAATATTAAATCTGCATAGGCAATAATATTTTTGCATTCATCCATATTATATATATCCTTTAGGTTAGGAAAACATTTGTTTAAGAACAATTACTTTCCTATAATATTTTCATGTATCTATTGGCTAAAGCTCGTATGTCCCGCAGCTGTCAAATCTCCATATTCTATTCCTCTGTATATATATATACATATATATATATATATATATATATATATATATATATATATATATATGTATGTATGTATGTATGTGTTGGCTGCACGACTGCACCAGGCTTCAAAATTCTTTATTTCATTTTGTACGGCGTTGAATATTTTGCGCAGAGCCACTAATTAAAAAATGAGAAATTAAAATGCTCACTTTTTTATCTACAGAATTGAAAACCTGCATTGTAACATCGTAATAAAACCATACATTTCATTTTACTCCCTCAATACCATAAATCGAAAGATGAAACAATGTTCATTTGATTCATAATTCAATTCTACATCCGAGCCAACCCAAGTTTCATTTGTACTAACATATAAAATTAATAATATTTGTTGTTACTTGGTGTTACTGTAACGTGACGATTTCTATGGCGCGGATAACATGTGGGTAAAAATTTTCTTATTTTCTTCAACTAATTTTGACAAATATTATGAAAGCAGTAAGGGTCATCCCGGTTGTAGAATTTTTCAAAGATTCAGATAATATTTGTTGCAACATTATAAATTGACGTTTTATGAGGTCGTAAAACGAAATCTACGATTTAGACATATTCATTTTCGTTTTAACAGTCAATCGTGGTGCTGGGATCGTGGTATGGAGTACTCTTAATCTTATTCTTTTTCTTCTGTTTATAACACAGAGTTATATATTAGACCGCATGCTCTGGGAACAGGGTTAAAGCCTAAACCAGAGTGAGAGCGCAATACAAGAAGTCGAATTATCTCTCTCTTACAAGCGAGGAAGTAGAGATAAAAGGAAAATAAAGGGCTTTGGTTCATAATTGGCTGCAAGGCGGCAACACCTTATAACATAACATAACCACGCCAGATAATATATATTTCTTTTAATTGTAACTCATGTTTAAGTAACTAATTTCAGATCATGCATTCAAAAGTGCGCCCGCCTCAGCCACTGTCCGCGGCGAGGCGCTCGTTAACAGCAGCTAATAAGTCGTCCTGTTTTGTTATTTGAGCTCTAGTAATAGCAATATCTTCCATTTACTTCTGGTATCAGTTAACGCTGGAATTCTTTAGACTGCGACGTTGCAGCCATCCATTCAGCGATTCTGCCGATCGCAATACGAAAAAACGGAACACATTTACGATCCCCACCCCAAAGTGTTGAATCTCTTATGTCTTGCTCAATTATACTAACAGTTGTGTGACTCTTGAGCTTATGAGAATTTCTGCGATCAGTCATTAAAGTTGACTAAAGGTAAGTATGCTATTGAAAGTTTTTTTTATTATATAGAATTAATATAATCTATTTATAAATTATTTATGCTTAAACTGTGAATAATATTTACTTATATTTTTTTTAAAAGTTTGTAGAATATCTTCAAAAATGACTTATTCTTAAAATTACTATTGATAACAAAAATAGATTTTGTAAATAATATTTTATGTTTCTATACTTATTAGGGTGCACACTTTTTTGTGTATGAACGCATTTGCTTGAGCGAGGATGTATAGATGTGTATGTGTACATATAATAAACGCACTGATGCTGATACCTAAATACATACTTATACTGAAAAAATCCCTTTATATTTTGGTAAATATAAAAGATTTATAAAATTCTATAATGCATATGATAATATTATGATATGTAAATATACGAAAATTAATATTCAAGAAATAATCAATTTACTCATGAAGTTGCGGTAGTATATGCATTATATTTCATTTGAAAACATATTGCTCATGAAGAATTTTTTTATATTTTTAGATGTAGTAATATTAAATTATTGCGTAAATAATAATTTATAATACATATTTTTTACACAATTTTTGGTATAATATTTTATCCTTATTAAATTAATTTAATTACCATATTTATTCTTAAAATAAACGAAAACTAATAAAGCTTCTTAAGACTGCAAATAATACTTTATTAATAAAATTGTATAACTATAATAATAAATATATTTTGTATATAACATATACACATCTCACATTTATTATAAATATTCTTTCTAAGATTATTTCTAGTCCGTAATATATATCTGTGTGTGTGTGTGTGTGTGTGTGTGTGTGTGTGTGTGTGTGTGTGTGTGTGTGTGTGTGTGTGTGTGTGTGTGTGTGTGTGTGTGTGTGTGTATAGCTGCTGACTTGCCTACAGCGTGCTCACGTGCGCTTCTATATATGTTTATGGCTGGTTTGTTTCGTTTTTGTTTTAAAAAACTTTCTTTAATTATTCTCCCCTTATGAAATGAGATGTCCCTAAATCAAAAATTCGCTTCTTATGTATTTTGACCCGTAAAAGACGAATCCAAAGGCCTTTTTTGGAAATTGGGGTAGTATATAGTTTAAATAAAAATTATTTTCAAAAATAGAAGAGAATAAAAATTTGATATCGAGAAAATTTTTTTTCAAAAAGAACAGATTATTTTAAACAAAAAAATCTTTTAACATTCTCCTAAAATGCAAATTAAAAATTTTATGATTTTTTGAAATATAAATTTGGCAATTTTTTGCAACGTTAACCGTATGTAAAATTGAAATAAGTTGACATTTTTTAAAAATTCAAAATCTTACCTCTGAAGTAATCATTTGGAATGATTTTAAACTAAAATGGTATAAATAAACAATGGTTTTAGTAATAAGCGTTTGACCCTTTTTTACGACACCATTTGATGTATATCATCTTTTTCTGACACCATTGTCGTCTCTTATTTTAGTTTAAAATTAATAAATATTTGTATAAATTAGTTTATTAATGAATATTAATTTTTTTAGATATTTAATTATTAAGTAATAACATATAAACAGATGAATATAAAAACGTGAAATTGTACAAAGATTGTAGATGAATTCAATGTTTTTTGTCAATATTAAATATTCATATGAATATAATTATTTTAATACAATTAATAACAATATAAATAACATATATGCAAACTTTTTAATATATTCCAAAATTGCTACTTTCGTCGGAACATTGTTAAGCAAATCCTCGTGTAACCCAATAAAATCTCCACGATTCATTTGACATTATTTTAGTTTACGCAAACTGTCATTTGGGATAAGGATATTTCATTCTTATTTAATTACTTTAATTACTATATTTACTTTTAAAATAAATGAAAACCAAAATACTTCTTAAGAACGCAACTAATACTTTACTGTAGGTACGCGATCCTGCGTTAGAAATTTCACGGAATTTTCGAAAAATTATTAAGCTAGAAACTAGACATTTTGGTATTTTCATTACTTAATTAAATTATTCCCGTATAATTTTGCGAAGTAAATTAAAATGAAAAATATACTTAAACCATACTAATATAATATAATGTAATATACGTAAAAGATTCTGGATCAATAATTCTGTAAAACGTAAAGAAAAATTACTTAAATTTTAAAGTATATAATTATTGCTTTATACAAAAGTATAAGTAAGGCACGTATGGTAAATTGGATCTTCTAATCATTTAAAAGCTAAGAATTGTACAGTAATAATTGAATTAAGGAGTTAAAATACCATATCAAGTTTTTACAAAATTTATAGTTTGTAGTTAGTAAAATATTGCAAAAATTCGTATAAATTGATAATGTATGAATACGCATGTACATTAAAGTATTATTTGCAGTTTTAAGAAGGTTTATTGGTTTTCATTTATTTTAAAAATAAATACGGTATATGAAAAAACTTTTCATGAGCGGTTAGTTTTTAAACTTGACAGATAACCGCGCCAGATATGTATATTTCATTAAATTTCGATCATGGTTTGGTAACTTATTTAAAATCATGCATTCTTAAGAGTGCGCCCACTTGAGGGATTGGTCGCGGCGGGGCGCCCGTTCACGGCAGATAAAAGTCGTCCGGTTTTGTTATATCGTCGCTTCAGTTTAAAAAGGTAATATCTCAGCACCCGCTTCAAAAGGGTGCTGTCTTCAATATATATAGATATATATTTATAGAAAAAATATTAGACGACTTCTACGAGTAATCTCGTAGATACATGTTCGGAACCTGAAATACGATGTACAGGTGTCTGTGAACGACTTCTACTGGGAGTTTTGCTCATATGCTGAAATACGATGTCCAGATATCTGGGAACAACTTCTACGGAGAGTTTCGCGTTCGGACGGTGGAATACGATGTCCAGATATGATGGGCCGACTTCGTTGAGAAGATTCATATTCGGATGGTAGTATACGATGTACAGGTGTTTTGGAACGACTTCTATGGAGAGTATCGTATTTAATTGGTCAGAAATAATGTCCGGGTAGGTAGGGTCGACTTCTACCGGAAGTTTCGAGTTTGGACAGTAAAATACGATGTCTAGGTCCTCGGGATATTTTCTACGGTGAGTTACGTGTTTGGACGATAGAAGACGATATCCAGGTATGACACGGAACGTCTTCTATGGAAAGATTCGTATTCATTCATTTGAACACCGAAACTCCCAGTAGAAGAATATATATATATATATATATATATATATATATATATATATATAGATATATATATATATATATATATAGATATTGTAAAAAATGGTCGGCGAAATATGAGCTGTTTGAAGTGGACGCTGCTTTAAAGTAGCTTTTTATACTTAAGTGACGATAGATAAATTACGGTAAATTATTTATAGTAATATAGATTTTTATACATTGAGTACTTTTTACTTAGATATTATTAAACTGGTTATGAAATCGGTTAAATTATTTTCTCGGGCAAAACCGAGACGGGAGATGGCAGTATTGTTATAACTTCTCCAATATTAATGGAATCATTTTAATGCCAAGCTTAGGTATAAGTGTAACGCGTAGACAGTGTAACGCGTATTCATCTCTTATTACTACCAGAGATAATAAGGAGAGATTACCGATGCCATATACGAAAGGCTCGACGATTTTCGACCGCCGGGAACGTGCGCCCTCAATAGGGCCAACTGCTACACTAACGCGCCCACGCTACGTCAGCATAAATTCGTGTGCACATTTGCCTACGTCACGAGCTGTAACATAGGCAATAAATATATATAGATATAGCTTCTGTTCAATGCGACGTTACTGTTTTCGATTGAATCATACAGAGGCTATGCCAAATCATATCATATCATATCATATCACATCATATCACATCATATCATATCACATCATATCATACTAATTTATAAAGACAAAGCGTGTTTTTGTTTGTACACGATAACCAAAAAAACTACTGAACCGATTGATCTGAAATTTTATTCTATATTATCTTCGGAAGGTCATAGGCTATGTTTTTTATTGAAAATCATTTTACTTTCATCAATAAATTAAGTTAACGGTCTTAGCAGTCAGTTTCATTTATTTATATTTACTTCAAAAGTGACATAGGCTGTGTTTTTAGTTTGAACAAAAGACATGATGGCAAAACAGGGTTCGTTATCAATAAACTCAAAACTGTATATATTATATAAATAAAATCCATCGTCACTTCTGTATAAAAAGGTAATATTCAGCGTCCGCTTAAAAAATATGCTATTCGCAGATTATCATTTTACTTCAATTTCAGTTCATATCAGTACCAAAATATTCATGGTATTTAATTTAAAAAAACAGAAAGATACTATATATATATATAATATACAGATTTTCAATACGGCTTCTACGGAGAAATATTGTATTAGCGTGTACGGGCGGTTAAATATGATATCCCGAAGCCTCAGGACGATTGCTACTGGGAGTTTTGTGTTCGGAGGATAAAATGCGATGTCCAGATTTTCTGAACGACTTTTAAGGGGAGTATTGTGTTTAATTGGTAGGATACGATGTCTAGTTTCCACGGGACATCTTCTACGCTTACTTTCATGATTGGACGGTAAAATATGATGTCCAGATATTTCTGAACGACTACTACGAGGAGTATAGTGTTTAATCGGTTGGTAACGATGACAAACTTTCTGGAGACGATTTCTACGGGGAGTTTCGTGTTCGGACGATAGAAGACGATGTCGAGGTGCCTCGGGATAATTTCTACAGGGAGTAGCGTGTTCGGACGTTAGAACACGAGGTCCAAGTATAATGGGACGACTTCTATGAAGAGATTCGTATTATATATATATATATATATATATATATATATATATATATATATATATATAGTATAAAATGATCGGCGAAAATCAGCTTTTTGAAGTGGATGTTGCTTTGAAGCAGCTTTTTACATAGACACGAATATAGGTAAATTACGGTGAATTACCTATAGTAATATAGATATTTATATATAGAGTACTTTTTACTTAGATATTATTGAACTGCTTAAGAAATCGGCTAGTAATATCTAATATGCACACGAGCATCAGAAAACAACTCAGACCTAAACTCCAATTCCAGCTTCATAATGCAGACAAATTTTTCATTCTGCAAAAAATCAAGACTCTCCTTTCTTGCCTTGTAGAAATTTCAAATTGAGTCTTATGATTTTATGCTAAAATGGATATTCCATAATTAGTTTAAAATTTTTTTTTAACATTCAATGCTCATATAATATTGTAGTAAATAACGAGTAGGAACAAAAAGAGAAAATATATTTATTGCCTCAAATATTAAAAATATAAATAATAATATAAATCAAAAGTAGAAAATTCAATTCTTGCAATTAAATGCTAAAATAAATTAAAATAAAAGTACAGAAATTAAAAAGTTATACGTTTCCTAAATTATAACTACAAGATATACAAAATTTGTAAATAAATAAGATTTACATTCTACAACGTTTTACAATAGGATAGAATTTGAAGTTTTATATTTTCTACAATATGTATTATCAATAAAAAATCTTATAAGTATTTTAAATAATTATAAGTTATGATTCGAGCTTAAACATATTTTCAAAAAATACGAGTATGATGTAGATTTTAATGTTAACGTTGTTGATCTACCCATGTCTCTGATACGACATATTAAATATAATTCATAATGGCATACATTATTCCTAGTTTCCTTTACATTCAACCAGCATACTTTTCATTTATATTTATTTTAATCTACTCTGTATTGTTACTTATTGACATTTTAAACAATTAGTGTAATTCCGATTTAACACAAAGATTGGTCTAAAGCATAGAGTCCTTTTCTGAATAAACTAATAATGAAATTATTCTGTTTGTTTATTTATAATATTACAGTGATTGTGGACATAAGCTCACTTATGATAAAATTATCTATCTATTGAAGAAATTGTTAAAAGTACATTATCTGAATTAGTTATGTATATTATAGAGTAAATGCAATAATTTATTTAATTCTGAAAATTATAGTATAAAATTTTAAAAACTATATAATAAAGCATTTATAATCTTAAATATATATTATTTAATATAAGTAATTGAATACAAAGCTATTTCGAAAAAATGTTCAGATGTACGTAAAAATTTATAACAATTTTAGATAGATATATTACATATATATTTTGTATATATTAGTAATTGTATATATTAGTCGCTTGATTATAAATATTAATAAATGGATAACAAAAAAGGTTTTGCAACAAATTAAATAAAAAATTATAGATCAGATCAAAATATATCTCTCATTTTCCATGAAATTCTTCTCTAAAAGAAAAAATCGAATACAAAAAAATCGATTAAAAAGAAATTGCAGAAAATAAATTTGGTGAAAAAAATTTGGGAAATAAACAAAAATTAAATAAAAATCGAACCAGTTAATACAACATAAGAAAAAATCAAGAAAAAATTAGTTAAAAAAATTTTTTTAAAATATAGGTTGAAATAAAATTAGTTTAAAAAAAGGTAAAAAGAAAAGTACGAAATACCGATAGACTATTACTGTCGCGCTAAAAGGGGGAAAATAATTTTTCGAGAAATAATATTATTATATAATTAATATTATGACACTCAAATGGTCTTAGTGACAATATCCAAGATATCTCACCTGAAGAATCAATGGAATTTTTCGGAGTCTGTATATCCCATTATACTGTGCCCAATATCCCAATTTAACTATATCATTGAACTTCTTTTCAAGCGTTGATTACTTTTTGATTTATAGAGTTTATTAAAAAGGGCTTAGTCGGATAATATCGTCGAAAATGTCCCAACAGTATTTGTTATAAGACTATACCCTCATCTAAAATGTAATAAAAAGTTCTTTTTGTCAGATGATTATACACCAAAGTGGTCCGGCGATACTTGCAGATCCAAAAAGATCTCCGAATGTTGTTTCTAAATATCGTAGCTTCTAAAATAGTTAACGGAATCAATTGTACATAAAAAATTTTATTTTTAAAAGATCTATCAATTAAACAATTTTATATAAAACATAAGTTTTATTCTATCAATTAATGCCGTTTATTACTATTATTTTAACTAATACATTGGTAGATTTTTAATCAGTAAACTACAAATATTTATATATATAAATCTTTTCGTAGAAAAACAAAAATAAATGTTCGTATATATAACAATATTCATATAAAATATTTTTCCGAAATATTCCGAAATACCTTAACAAAAAATAAATTATATAAAAAAATTATAGCTGCCAACAATGGACCATTAAAATAAATGACTAAATACATTTTACAGTATCCTCATAAATAACAGCATGTATACGAGTTTTTAGACTCTTAGTTTAGACAGAGATAATAAGCAGTTTATTATACGGTAGTAGTCTATCGATATTTCGTACTTTTTTTTACATTTTTGAAAACTAATTGTATTTCAATCTATTTCTTTGAAATCGGTTTTATTTAAACAATTTTTTTAAAAATTTGTTAACTATCTTTTTTTCGGAATTTTTTTCTTACGTTTTTTTAAACTGGTTTGATTTTTATCAATTTTTTTTATCTCACAAATTTTTTTTCACCAATTTTTTTTTTTCAATTTCTTTTTTAATCGATCTTTTTGTATTCGGTTAATTCTACTTGAATATATATAACGAAATGTATATGACAAATAACTAGCCAGTTAGCTGGAAACATATTTACATTCATTTCATTAATAAGTCTGATGACACAAATGTTAGACCAATTACCCTTTCCTCATGTCTGTGTAAACTCCTTGAAACAATTATAAAAAATAAATTGCAATGGTATTCAGAATTCAAAGAAGTAATTTCCAAGAGTCAAACAGGATTTCGAAAGGATTGTTCGAATAGTCGACAATTTGACTACTTTAATTCTACACATAAATGAAGTTTTCAGTAAAAACAGAGACGTCCTTGCTTCATTCCTCGACGTTACAGGTGCCTTCGACAATGTTGTGATTAAAATATGGCCACAAAAATTAACAAACATTAGCTGTTCAGTAAACATAATAAATTTTGTCAAATTTTTAACTTACGAAAGAATTGCTCATAGCGAAAGTCAAGGGAATCGCGTTAGACAAATACATAAAGGCGTACCACAGGAAGGAGTTCTAAGTCCACGGCTGTATAATATTTATGTCTCCGATATAACAAACAAGATATCTAAATTTATCACTATTTCGCAATTTGCGAACAATATAGCCCTATAATGTCACAAACCCTCTTTCAACAAGTAAAAAAATATAAGAAAAATCTATTGCTACTATATATCATAATCTTTATAGCATATGCTTAGAACTCGCCGCGCACAAGACTGTCATACTAAATTTCAATAAATAGAATATTAAACCAGACGAAATCAAAATTAATGTAAAAAAACACGTGAATCTCTCCCAGTGACGCAGCAAGATTTTTAGGCGCCACTTTCGATTATAAAGCAAAATTCCATAAACAAATTGACATAATTAAAAAAAAAATGTTTAAGATCACTCAACATTATAACATTTCTAAGAGGTATATAGTGGGGAGCTGATCTATATACTTTACTGCATATGTACAAAAGTTATGTCCGCTCTATTATTGATTATGCGTCCTTGATATATTTTCCTACAACTCAACAAAAAATTCTGCAGCTTGAGAAAATACAATATGCAGCAATAAGAATGGCTTTAGGATACAGAAAAAGTACACCAACAAATATACTTCTAGCTGAATCGAAAATAGAACTCATAGAGGAATGGACACGATATCACTGCAATTTATATTTATTAAAAGTGTACTCAAATAAAAATTTCTCTGTCTATGACACAATTAACAGGTATAAAAAAATAGCACTTACTCAAAATAAAAAGCTAAAGCTTAACATGAGTGTGATCCACAAGAGTATAATTAATAGTGAACAAAAATTACCAGACAGTACGTACATACATGATAAAAAAAGTACTTGTAGCGAACAGCTTGTATATATCTATGTTTTAAATTCATTTTTTGTTAACATCGTATATAAGTCAAATCGTAATGATAAAATAAAAGTGAAAGCGTTAATTTAAGATTATTTAGAGAACTTATGTTTATATTTAAATCGATAAGCGGAAGTGAAGGCTATAAAATTGGTAGATAAGCTCAGTCAACGATGTAACGTAAGACGTTCTGTAAGCGAGCGAGAATTTATTGTTTAAATTATTATAATGAATAATATGATGAATCCTGTTCCTGGAATGAGTTTTCTCCTCCAAAGATTTTTCCCATAGGGTTTTGTTCTGAAGGTTTTCCTCATTCCGCAGCCCAGCGCTGAGCAAATACAGGAACATAATTCATTATATTGAATAGAATGATACGAAAACGTTTGTAAAAAGACAATCGAAAAGAGAGGCAGAGAGAGAGAGAGAGAGAGAGAGAAAGGGAAATGTACACTTCAACACTAACTTGGCAGTGCATGGGCTTGCCCATGGCGTGGACACCCCTCCGAGCTTCGGATATCTTCCGAAGTCGGACTGCACCGTTGAGGGAATCCCGAAGATTCCAACAGGGGTGGGCGAGCACGGTGAGAGCGCTGTTGCAAGGTGTAAAGTTACAAGCTGGAGCGGCTTATCGGTTTGGAAAAAAAGAACGTTGCGCTCTCTTTTCGATTGTCTTTCGAGGCGAGTATTTTTACTATTTATATCTAATCTGTAACTTAACTATTAATTGATAATTATTAAAGTTCATATTTTTTTGTAATTTTTCTCCATAATTTATTTTTGTGAAATTTCTCCCTCCCACTCCTTGTGTTGAACAGTACTTGTCAACATTTCTAAAAACCTTAGTATTCAAAAATACACAAACAAAAAATCTAGTGGCAGTCTCACAAGGAAAAAATTATTTTAAATATTTCAATAATACAAACTCCAAACCATGGTTAATCTCGACCTTGTAATCTAGTGAAATTATAGTAACAATAAATAGACTCAGATCAGGGCACTATAATCTTGCCTCATCACTATGTGAAATCGGTGTTATAAATGATCCTAAATGTGAGTGCGGCTATTATAAACAGGATATCGATCACATTCTGTGGCAGTGTGACATGTACATTAGCAAAGACAGGCATTTTTAAAGAAACTTAGAAAATTAAAACTCTACTTGGCACTATCAAGCGTCGTACTGCTATGTAAACCAACCACAGCTATATGTAAAACAATATATATGTTTTTGAACAGCTATATGTAAAACAATATATATGTTTTTTATATATGTTAACATTAAAAACTACTTCATTCTCGTATTTTTGGAAAATATGTTTAAGAGGGGGGTACGATATTTAAACTTTTTTTGGCCATTTGACCATTTTTTCAAAATTTTTTAATTGACTGCTTTATATCTCAAAAATATTGTGTCGAAATTTCAAGTTAATTGGAGCAAAAGTGACAAAGTTGTGAGTATTTGAACATTCGTTCCTCCAAGTAGGATTTTTACATATTCGTAATCCTATTTGACTCTTGGTGCGAAAGGCAGAAAGCTGCAGCTTCAGATGCTCTAAACTCTTTTAAACACAGCTACAAAACACTTCCTACTGAAGTTCTTATAGATATTAGACCCATTTATGAGGACTTGAGTATAGATGAACTCTTGCAGCGATGTTTTAGAGGTTTCACACAAAATAATAATAAGAGTCTCAATCAGCTAATCTTGAAAATCTCTCCAAAGTCAGTGAGTGGCACCTCTACAATTGTTGAAATTGCAGCTAATGTAGCTGCATGTACTTTCAATGAAGGTTCTTTTGCTCTATTAGTCATTATGAAAAAGATGCAAATTAGTACAGGGTCAAGTTTTCACGAATAGACGCGACAAGTTGACGAATGGCGAATAAATAGAGCAGAGGAACAAGCGTCACACGACAGTAAAGAAGGAAAAGTTTTACGTAGACAAATACAAGAAGATGCTTTAGGCCAAGGAGATGAAAGCGTTTTGCTACATGGACCTGGTATTGATGATTCTATATGAACCTGAAAGAATTATAAAGTTTTATTGTGAATTGTTTAGTTTACAAAACTTTTAAGCCGTTTCCTGAAAACTGTCATTTTTGAAGTCGGTATACATCCTCACACAAAATCTACTGAACCGATTGGTTTGGAAGTTTGCACAGTAAATTTTTACATAATTCACCAGTTAACGCCGTCGAATTTTTTTGTTATTTTTATTAATTCTTAATTTTACAGTAACAAATAACCCGATTTTTTATAGCAAAAATTGGATTTTTGGCTTTTTAGGGCTACAAAAAATTCTAAAATTAAAAGAAAGAAACTCAACAGCGTTACCTGAGGAAATATCTCCTTTGAAGAATGCACTTTGCTTTTTGTGATTCCGATGATTCTGTGGTGCGTAATCGTGTACACCGCAAAACAACTTTTTCTCGAGGAGCCTCCGGATATTCACTGTTATTCGCTTAATTTTCAATATTTATCCGTGAAAATTTAGGAAATTATTGTTCAAATGATACATTATTATATGCAAATTGACTGGATAATTCGGCTGTATCTGTGTCGCGAGAAAAAAATTCTTAAAAACATGCCTGTTTTATATCAAATGAACCCCCCCTCCCAAGCTCCTGTCAAAACTTATAATTATTTAAAATACTTATAAAATTTTCTATTTATAATACATGTTGTAAAAAATACAAAACTTCAAATTCTATCTTATTGCAAAACGTTGTAAAATGTAAATCTTATTTATTTACTAATTTTGTATATCTTGTAGTTATAAATTAGAAAACGTATCAACTGTTTAACTTTTTAATTGTTGGTTTATATTATTTAAACAATTAATGAATTTCCTGTTTCTGTTCCTACAATATTATATAAGCATAAAATATTAAAAATAAATTTTTTAAACCAACTATGGAATATCCATTTTAGCACAAAGTCATAAGGCTTAATTTGAAATTTTTACAATGGAAGAAAGGAAAGTCTTGATTTTTTGCAAAATGAAAAATTGATCTACATTATCAAGCTGGCATTGGAGTTTGGGTCTCCTATAAGGCTAATAAATATACAAAGGAGTTCGCGGATTGATATGTTTCTTGTATGTCACAATGAGCCAATGCACTCCAATTTTGGAGAATCACAAAGACAAGAACGAATTGTTCCATTATTAAATGTATACTAGTTTATATTGCCGATAAAATATATTTTAAATAGTAAATCATTGCGTAGAATTTGTAACTTAACAGGTTTCATTTTCTTAGTAATGAAGAATTTTAAACGTTCCGTGAGATTAATGGCGTTTTGAGGGATGGTACGCTATCACTTCGAACCGCAGAGGAATGGTTTCGATGATTCAGGGCCTGTGAAAACGACACCATGGATAAGCCGTCCTACGGAAGACCTGTGATGACGAATACCAATCAAAACATGGAATTTATCGAGATAGACCGGCATGTGACATCTTGTGACATCGCCCAGGAGATGAGATTTAGTCACCAAACCATTTTAAACCATCTGCAGAAGGCTGGATGCAAAAAAAGCTTGATGTTTGGGTGTCGCATAATTTAACTCAAAAAAACCTTATGAAGGAAAAACGGCCCCATCTGGTGAAGAAAAAATGCTTCCACCACGACAACGCACCAGCTCACACTAGTGCTAGAGCAACAGTGAAATTAGCCGAATTCCGTTACGAATTACTTCCTCACCTACCTTATTTTCCAGATTTAGCACCGTCGATTATTTCTATTGCCAAACATGAAAACTTGGCTTGGTGGGAAAAGATTTTCATCGAATGAAGACATTATGACTGCCACAAATGATTATTTTGAGGATTTCGACAAAAGTTACTTTTTGGAAGGCTTAAAAAAGATTGAATACCGTTGGAATAAATGTATCGAGTTGGGAGGGGACTATATTAAAAAATAAAAAAAATTGTTTAAATAAATTGTTTTTTCATTTAAAAGTCTCGGACTTATCAAACCACCCTCGTATTTGTTGGTTATTGTTAAGATTAATGTACTCTTAAAATTAAACGCGCGTGATACTGAGAACTAACAATTTTTTCCACTTCAAAGGTTATATCTTTGCCGGGTTGCATCAACATCACCAACGATGAGCTGCATAGTATTTCCTTTCCTAGTCGATTTTTTGCTCCCCCCCCCCCATCTTTCGGGTCTTCCAACTTTGAGTGGGGTTTATAGCACTCAAGCTATCCAGTTCCTCTGGATCCCGGGGTATCATTTTGCGTGGTGCTAGTGGCACCTTTGATGCTGGCGGCGCGTCCAGCCTTGTGTGTGGGAAGGTGGGGAGGGACGGCATAGCTGTTCCTATCATCCGTCTTAGCAGACTTTAACTGGTCGCTGTGGATCTTTACTTCGCATCCTGCGCGGTGAACCGAGATTATCGCACTGGATAGTGCCTTTGTAACTGGAAATGGGCCCTCACATTTCGGCATGAATCCAGCGTGAAATCCGTCGGCTGCGTTTGAGAGATAGTGTGTCTTCAAATAGATCATATTGCTGGGGTGATATCGAGGCTCAGCTTTCTCATCGGAAGCGTACTTGGCTTGGTACCCTAGATGGTGGTCCTTAATTTCGGCCACCCTCTGTTTCGCGGCCCAAGAAGGCTTAGGGAATTCGAATTCCCAGTCGCCTGGTCTTCGAAGGTCTCCTCTTTAAGCGCGCCTCCTGGCGTTTATTCCGTTGTCGCATTCCTCCTACCTCAAAGTTGAAAAAGGACCTGAGACAGATGTGTATCCCATTCCCGATGATCCTCGCCTTGTAGATGCAGACCTGAGCTTTTCTTGATTTCTTGGTTTCGGCGTTTGGTTGGATTTGCCCGAGGGTGGTAAATCGCCGTGGTCCAAGGCTCAGCATGCCAACGTTTACACGCCTCCTTCCATTAGCGGCTGATACATTGCAGCCCATTATCTGTTAGAATTTCTTTAGGTTAACCCCACCTGAAGAAGACCTCGTTCTCGATGGTTTTGATGATGATACCTGCGTCCGCGTTGCCCAATGGGAAGGCTTCGGCCTACCGGGAGGGGTCGGTTACAACCATAATGAACCTCTTACGCCTCTTCGTATGTGGGTAGGGCCCATTATGTCAGCTGAGACGGTACTCCACGGTTCACTTTGTTGATGAGGGTGCAATCCTTCAGTTTCGCAAGCGTCTTCTTCATACAGGCACAGAGGTGACAGATTGGACTGCTCTTAAGGTCTCCTCCGCACCAGGATGCCTTGCATATTCTGAATCGTAGTATTCGAAAAGAACCCGGCACTTAACTACCTCCGACACGAAAAGCTTCCACGGGCCCTTCAAGCTGTCTCTAATCCAGAGGGCTCCGTCGATTACAAGGTGTTTCTCCTGACACACCTTTCGTCGCGGCGGAGATTACTCCTTCACGTGAGCTTTAGATGCTTCCTCGCGACATCGTAGCACTTCTTATCTCCTTGTTGAGCCATCTTTATCTCGTCGGCCGAGGATCGTTGTTCCGTAATGTAAACGGTGGGCGTGGAATCCATGGTGGGACCCTGTTAATCAGGTGGCAGGAATCTCTCTTGGTCATCGAGAACCCCAGAATATTCTTATCTCAGTTGTGGGGAGAGAGCATCTGTCAACTCGTTTTTGCCAGGGCAATACTCCATCTGAACGTATACTCCGGCAAAAGCAGAGCCGACCGTGTTAGCTTGTCAGGATTGTCCTTGAAACGATCAAGTCAGGTGAGTACCTTACTGTCCGTTCGTAACGTGAATAGCCGGTCTTCAACGTAAGGCCGAAACTGCTTAATGGCCCAAATTATAGCCAAACACTCCTGCTCATTCCAGTGTTAACGGGTCTCGGCCGCCTTAACGCTGTTATAACTAATAATGTCTTGATTATGATCCAGCCTCTCTTAGGAGGACTGCTCCCCTACTCGGGGCACTGACATCTGTTTGTAGAACGAAGCGGCGATATGGGCTCAGACGAGCCAACTTGGCGGGATTTGGAAAGTAGCTTCTTTGTTTGCTCGAAAAACTGTGCGCGGCTGGAGTCCACTTGACACCCCGTTGTCCTTGGAGTACATTTGTGAGCCCCGCTATGTGACTGTTAAATGCGGTATGTACTCACGGAGCCAGTTGAATGTCCCTATAAATTTCTGAAGCTGCCGTTTGGTGGTGGAAATGGGGATTTTCAAGAGGGCGCTCAGGTAGTCGAACTTAGCTTTGTTCCCTTCGGAGGTTAGTCGGAAACTGAGGTAATCAAAGCCGGGTTTTCCAAATTAATACTTGTTTCGACCAACGGTCAGTCCTCTCATATTCAACCTCTCTAGGACTTGAAGGACAAGGTGCACGAGATGTTCGCCGTACGTCTGGAAATAGATGATGACATCGTCCAAGGATACTTTATAAAACTTGTCGATGTATCCTGTCAAGACCTCCTGGGACAGAATCTATCTTTCGCATCCATGAGTGACACGACTTGGTTTCGAGGGCCCTCTTCTTTCTTCTTCTGCTTTCGGCCCTCTTCTATTCGAAGATCCTGTTGGCCTACCATATGTACCAATCTGACCCTATTTAGACTCCAAGCAAGCAAAAGTCTTCAAAACTTCTGCCAGCGATGATTCGGGCTTCTTCTCCTGGCCCAAATTTTCTTGCGTTGCAGTGGCAGCTACTTTGGGTTTAGCTCTCCTGGTATTTGGTGATTTATACGCCGCTTCATGCAAAATAGTTTTATGCGGCGAAGCAGGAGTATGGTAACACTTTTCACACTCCAAGGTGAATTCTTCAATTTTCTCTTGCTGATTCGAGGAATCCATCGACAGAATTATAAGATTTCCTATTTATCCTTCACTGGATTATGGCGCGAATTACGCAACAGCCTATCTAACTGCTCAGATTCGGAGATAGGCGGGTCTAAACGGTCTAATATCGGCAGGAGGCTTATTCTATATTCGCTTGAGGGTTCGTTAGCTCCCTGCGTGTGATTTCAGCCTCTCGCGATCATTTCCCTCGGTATTCGGAACCAGCTCCGTACCATTTTCTTGCAGCAGCATGGATAAGACTCGAAGTTGTAAGGCTACGTTTCTTAAAAGTTCTCGTAAAAGCCACAACTCGAACTTCCCCTTGAATATTTCGGGGAGTACCTATGTCAGGTCGTCAACAGTAATTTGCGAACTGTCTTGGCGCTCTTCGATCGGCTTTGATAAATCGATCAAGGTCCTGTTGGGAGTTCTCATATTGGATGTCCCATTTCCAGACCACGAAACCAATATTACTTTTAGATCCTCCAACGACTTCTGATTCGCCGGGTAATCCTCCGGTCAGCGTAATCCTCGGAGCTACTTGAGGCTTCGAGGAGGTTCCCTCTCCCTCGACGCTGACAATTCGTCCTGCACGGCTGCTGTGTGACACCACAACGTGTCTTAAATATACACTCTCTTCCGTGCTGAATCATCGAAACTGAGGTATAAATGGAAGTGGTTTTACATAATTGAGCAAAATATAAAAAATGAAATTTAAGGGAAAAAGAGTTTCAGTTTAAAAGTAACCATCGTATTCATCAAATTTTTTACTAAAAAGAAAAGCATAATCACCATAGAAAAGTCCCTGCTTTACGAATAAAAATATATAATATTGAACGAAATTTTTTTTTTTATGTAATTTAACGTCGCTTTATTTATGCTTTTCCAATTATCGGTGCTAATCAGCGACGGAGGTCTACGATGTGTTTGTAAACAAAGCACATAATACAGCGGTGCCCGTATCAATCGGCCGAGACCGGGATTTGAACTCGGATCAGCGAGTTACTAGTCCTTCGCTCTAGCGATCGAGCGATCGTAGGCCTCTTGAACGAAATTGCATTAATTAGTTTATCGTGGTTCACGTTTTTAAATTTTTTGCATTATTTATTTTTTTACTTTTTAGATACATTTTTATTGTTTCTTGAATCTTTTTTTGTTATTATAAATAAATTTTTTGTTATAATAAAAATGAAAAATTTCCAAGCATTTTGTATTTGTATTGAAACAAGTTTCAATTTTAAATTTGTATTACTTTCAAATTTTATAGCAACAAAATCGTTATTACTGATGAACGCTTTTATTTATCAAGTAACCTTTATAAATTTTTTTTAAATATACTTATCCATTAATTATGTAAATTTATGCTACATAATAATTTATTCGATATATTTTATATTATTTATAATAATTTACAGTAAGTTAGGGGTATCCTGAAATAATTTTACGTTCTTATATTTTTTGCGTGAAAACTATGAAATTTTATTAATAATCAATTATTTTACTATCTTTACCGATGTCTCCTTATGCCCTTTTTTAGCTGACATACAATATTTTAAGTCATATCCATTATACTTTTATCCTCTCTATAAAAATGAATCTTTAGCTAATAAAATTTATGACATCGAAAATACGCAAAGGCTGAATATTTAATTTGCAGATAAACAATGGTTATAAAAAGTGAAAAAAAGATACCTGTTTATCCAATTCCCCAGGTGATTACAAGTATTTTAGGAAACCAGAATCTGAAGAAATGTTCAATAGAAAATGAGAAATATATCAATATTCGAAACATTTTAGAAAAGTTAAACCATATTGACGTATTAAAATTATCGGAACGGCATTATTTCCAATTCTTAAAACTGGGACTATATTTAGAAGAATACCAACAGAGAATTGATATAAAGGCGTTTAATCTTTACAAACAAAAGATTATAAAGATCCGACGCTCATTAAATTTCAAGATCAAAATTCCAAACTTTAATAAAGATCACCCTGCAATAAGTTCTAAGTTACTGGAATTATCTGATTGTGAAACAAACCAGCATTATTTTCTTGAAATTCAGAGTGTATCGATTGAGAAACACTTTATAATAGCGAAATCAACAAGGTAAAAATAATTCATTACATGTCGTTCTTAGAATGATTAAAGATCTAATCTACATGCTTACATATTCCAGCTTTATTAAAAAAATTGATTTCTATTAGGTACGTGATTGAATTTTCGCTGTTTTCATCATGAAAATGTAACTAAAAACATTTAGAATGTATGGTGGTTTGGTAGGAATTTCTTTTTAAGCATTTTCAAGTGAGTTTGAACGGCTTTGGCATCATAAAGCCGAGTGTTATCATGCAGAGAATCACTTTTTTGTGTTTTTGTTTTTATTGTGACAGTTTTTTGCGTATTTCTCGGCTCATCAAGATCAATTAGGCTGAATGCCTATCCTCAGTAATAGTTTCGTTCAGTTTCAACAGCTCGTAACAAATAATGCTAATTTGGTCCTACTTAATACACATACACAGCATAATCTTTTCAACCTGAATATTCAGCCGAGAGGGTGGCGTACAAGAATGACCGTGGAATTCCTCAAAATATTTTTACTTAGTTTACTGTAATGGATCCATTTTTTATCACCCTTTATAATACTGGAAAGATAATCCTTATTTTTTCGCTTAAAAACTCTTTGATTCAAATTATAAAACACACAAAATCTTTGCGTTTTAGTCATTCCGAACGCATACAATCACTTGGAAATAGCTCAATTTAGCAGATAATTTTTTATTCTCACTGATGCTCTTCATACGTTTGGCATGAATCGTTTGCTTTACACAAATAATCTACTATAGCATTAAAGTCACCGCTATTGAAGGAATGAAATATTTTTTTAATTAGAGCAGTATTTTCTTAAACTTGCTAAAAAGCGATAACTTGCCAAGGCCCATGTAAAACAATGGTTCCAAATTGGCGCCACACCCTACTGTGGTAGGTGCCCGAACAAGGTCCGTCTGCGATGTCGATTATCGGTAATTGCAATGCACTGCTGAAAATTGTTCGAATAGAAAATAATAGAAATAACACATCTTAAGTAATGAAGGAGAAACGGCGGGCGCGAGTATAGATTGTTGTTAAGAGAAGGGGAAAGGTGGCAGGCAGGCGCGATACAGAAGAGGGGAAGTAGGAGAAGTGAAGGACCGAGCGAAAGAGGAAAGAACTGCGCATATATACGCGCGCACGCGCGCGCGCGTGTGTATGTGTGTGGAGAGAGAGATAGAGAGAGAGAGAGAGAGAGAATGAGAATGGATTTTGGTCGCGGTTGGAATCAGTCCGAACTTGACGAAATTGAGGTAAGAATTAGTGCACGCATTTCTTATATATATATATATATATATATATATATATATATATATATATATATATATAGACGTATATACGTGTAATTCTTTTCTCTTTCATTCGGTCGCTCTCTTCCCCTACTTCTCCTCTTGCCGGCCTGTCACGTTGCCCCTCCCGTTAACAGAAGCCTGGACACACATCCGCTGTTTCTTCGTCTTTTCTGTGATGCCTTAAGGGGGCATCTCTAGTCTTTTTCCATAAATTTTCAAGATTTTTTTCTTGTAGTAAACTTTATTATCACACTACAATTTTTTTTATATTAAAAAAATACATATTGAAGTCTGCAAAAAAATTTTTTTTCTTCATTTTTTATCCAATATGGCTGCCACAACGAAGCTTGCTTTTTTTGGCTGACATCATATTTTGACACAAGAAGCTCTGAAATGAAAAATTCAAAAAGCATATTAAAGTATAAGAAAGTGGCTATAGCCCGTACTAAATTCAAGAAGCTTAAGTAAAATAAAAACGAAATAGCGGGCCTTTCTAATTTTCGGCTTATTTTTTGAGGTTATGTTGTTTAAAAAAGTGCTCAAATGTAATCAAATATTCATAATTCTAGTACGGGCTATAACTATATATGTGACGAATAACCTGTCAAAATTTCAGCCCAATTGGTTGAATAGTTTTTGTTAAATCATATCAGCCGAGTCAAAAAATGTTATTCCGAGAAAAACGCGTTTAAAATAATTTTTGGAAAACCTGTGTAAAAAATGAAGAAATAAACCTCTTACACACAATCCGCGATACCAGCTGCATACATAATTCCTTCCTGGTCCTCAAAAAACTCATTTTCGTGCGCCTTAGTCTTTCTAAGCTCGAGTCACCGTTCTTTTAAAGCTTCAATGCTACGACGAATTCCTTGCTTAATTCTATTTTCGTCCTGTCTCTGCGCAAAATCCACTGCTACGCTGCCAATCGAAATACCCATGGTTTCCATGATTTTTAATAAAGGTAAAAGTCCTTCATTGAAGACGCACACAACACAATAGGTAGCAAAACATGTGTTTTGGAGCTACATTCCCAACACAAGCGTTGAAGCTTTCATTGGTGTTTTGTGTGTGTGCTCCAATGTACCTTTCTAGCAGATCATCTGTGGTAAGATCTTTTTTGATAAAGGTTGAATTTCTTCGTCTAGTGCTGGAGGGTGTACAAAATTTTTCAACTGGCCGATAGCTTCAGCAACTCGGTATTTGCACCATGAGTCTGGCCCAGCGGGACAATTCATATGTTGAGGCTTATCATCCGTAGAAATCTTGTGGTAAAATGTTGCCCAAATAGCATTTCTCATATCTTCAACAGAATCTGGATTTCGGCGAACAGCTAATTCGTAATATTTTGACATCTCCAGCATGACTTTATTAGTCAATGTAGCCGTTATTTTAGGCTTTTCAGTTTTTTTTTGTTTTTTTTTTTTGTCGTTTTCTTTCCATCAGCACCTTTTTGTGAAGCTTCTAACACTTTTTGAGCCTTTTTTATCTGTGTCAATTGTTTTTTCGCATCTTCTGCTCTTTTAGAAATTCGATTTTTAACATGTAAAACACACTCCTTCTTTTTTAAGCTCAAAGCATCACCATAGGGATGTATATATTGTAACGATGAGAAAGTCTTCGAATCGCCATCACCAATATAATATTCATAATAACTATCTTGTAAATCTACAGATCTTTGGAACATTTATTTTATACTATTAACTTCCATAGATCCCGCACTGCCTTCATAATTTGCACTACGATCTGGCTCGTGAGTTTCATACCAGTCTTGATAATCCATAGAATTTTCCTTTCCAGCCCATTGTTCACAAGCTTTGCATATTCTACTTTACACAATGACATCAAGAACTTTTCCAGAAAATTTTCCAATCAATGTAGCAATCCCGACAAGAGAAGAAAAACCCCTTCGAGCCCAAGAGCCATCACCAGAAACTGTGAGACGATTTTTTACATTACCGGCAGCCTCATTTTCTCTTTGCTCTTCACTAACTGCTTGTCTAAAAACTAATGTAGCTACTGCTTCTGCTGCTATCTAAATGTGGTTTACTATTGCATAATAAGTAGCTGAAGCATATCCTTTGCTGATATCCATCATTGCACAAAAATTATTTATACCTAGCAAGCCAACACCGAGTAAACGCATCGCAAATACAAAGCGACGGTTTATTTCGTAAGAAGTATGAATTGTTGGACTGCTTGGAATATGAGTTTCTGTTTTACATTTACACGAAACTACTAATTGAAAACCTAATTCTTTTTTGTTACGTTTGAAAAATATTATATCACCTTTACAAGTTATACAAATTAAAATGTCTTGTAGTCTTAGAAAGAGTAAGAAATCCACTATGACGTAATGCAACAATAAATCAACGTTCACTTCAAATGCAGGATTATTTTTCTTAATTTTTTTAGCAGATACACTAACCACACTTTCATCACGCTCACTCGTAAATCGATTGCCACGTAAATTTTTTTTTTTATCGATCAGTTCTCGAATTGCCGAATTTTGTACTTTTTTTTATCCATTTTATGAACTTTTTTTCCAACTAATATAAATGAATAACTGTTTTTATAATTAAATTAAAAGAAAACAATACTTTCAGTGCTTCAAAATATCGTTGAAAATAGTCGTGAGATATATAATACAGAAAGAAGCGGAACCAAGTCTGTACATCTCCAATCGCCAGCTGTCTGAATTGCTCCAAATTCACACTTGTGCGCGCACCAAGAATACACGCTATAGAAACATTTTTAGAGCGCGCAAGTTAAAATAAACTATTGTACGATGTTACTATTAATATACTAAATGCAAAACCGGTGTTTTTGGAAAATTGATTTTTTCATCGATTTAGACTAGAGATGCCCCCTTAATTATATTATATATATATAATGTCAGAATATAGCTATTCCGACTTTTTTCAGCAGTGCGCTACATTTATCGGTAGTCGAAATTGCAGTCGGACCTTGTTCGTGATTCTGCCGCAAAATCTGGTGCTGTTACGGAACCAATGTCGCCTATGTCTCTGCAATCTCTGCTCATCTCTGGTCGTAGTCTTGATTTTTCTCGTGCACACAAAGATTTTAGTGACTTTACTGTTTTCTTCTGACTCCGTCATAAATTCCTTTCTCATAGTCCGGAACTATCCACCAGAGAGTTTTTACTCAACCGACCAAATTTTTTTTTGGCGTCTAAGAGAAATAGAATGCTTTTAATGTATTTCTTTCGTCGGTTCCCATTGGAGCTTCGTCAATCGGCTCCTTATTTATCCCTGATTGCGCTTTGGATCTCATTCATTTTGTACGGTGTATTTTCAACTTTTGCACTCCTCTCTTGATGCTCGACGCTAGTATCTCCCCTATTACTCTAAACATACAATCCAAAAAAAAGAAAACGCCTCCTTTCCCGTTGTCACCAATTTCGCACTTGATTTTACCATCGTCCTAGATAGATGTGTTGCAGAATACCCTCGCGGGTATCCGCTAGCAAATCGTCAAGGCTGTCCAAGGGCCGAAGTATACTTCCCGAGTTCTTATTACAGCTACCGACATCCTCTACTAGCGGCACGTTCCTACATCACTTATTAAGGAGCGTGGTTCTATAAAAAAATATAGAATCCATCTAAAGTGGTTCTATAAAAAAATATAGTCCATTCGAGGTCAAGACCTAATCCAGATAGCCTAACCTAAAACTATGATAGTGGTACATATTGATTTTTAACCCATTCTATATGTACAAGAAACTGCATTTCGACTCTTCGTATTATCATTCGTTCTACACTCCCTAGGCGTCAGGTTGAAATAATGTTGGTTTTTGTTCATTCATAGTATAATGCATGTTTACTATATAATATTAGGAGTGTGAATAAGTCTTTCCCGTTTTTTGTAAGAGATGGCGCCACCAATACTGTGCGAGTATTCAATGGTTACATATGTCATAATCAAACCATTCCTACGAGGAAGCCAAAAAATGGGTGGATGACTGGATAGAGGCCAAACCGGTCGAATTTTTTCGCAACGGGATTCGTATGTTGCCAGAAAGATGGGAGAAAGTTGTAGCTAGCGATGGCCAATACTTTCAATAATTCATTTGTAACCATTTTTTCACAATAAAGGCTCAAAATTTGAAAAAAAACGGGAAAGACTTATTCACATACCTGATAATAAATACCAGCTTCGGCATCACATCATCACGAAACTTTCCCGCCATCTGAAGACACTACCATACCTGTCTCCACTTATCACGTATATCTTTGATTGCTACCCCTCCTCCCCCGCACCAAAATATATAGACTACATAATTTATAAACAGCCTCATATTAAATTAATAAATATTTTTATTGGTCTTACAGTCTGTGAAGAATACTATACTATGCTAATATAAAGACCTCATAGATAATCACCTCCATAGAATATGAAATGGAAATACTATTAAAAAATAAAATATTAGGAGTGTGAATAAGTCTTTCCCGTTTTTTGTAAGAGATGGCGCCACCAATACTGTGCGAGTATTCAATGGTTACATATGTCATAATCAAAGCTTATTCATATGTCAACAATTCCATACTAACACATTAGTTAAAATTTTTTCGCATCATAAATTTTTGATATCGTGAAAATGTCGAAATTTGAGCCGAGTCGACGTCATTTGCAGGAAGTTTCACTTTATTGGTTCAATTTGAAGAAATCTGCTGCCGAGACGCATCGATTGCTTTAGGAGGCTTATGGAGAAGGTTGTGTCGATGATTCAAGTGTTCGCGGATGGTTTCGACGCTTCAAAAGCGGTCATTTCGACGTGGAAGACAAGGAGCGTTCCGGGCGGCCGCAAATCTTTGAAGATCGAGAATTGGCGACTTTGCTTGATGAAGATTCTTGTCAAACGCAAGAAGAACTTGCTGAAGCATTGGGAATTGACCGAACAACCATTTCCAAGCGTTTGAAAGCCATGGGATGATCCAAAAGCAAGGAAATTGGGTGCCGTACGAACTGAAGCTGAGAGACGTCGAACGGCGTTTTTTCACTTGCGAACAGCTGCTTCAGCGACATAAAAGAAAGGGTTTTCTGCATCGTATCGTGACTGGCGATGAAAAGTGGATACGTTACGATAATCCGAAGCGAAGAAAATCATGGGGACTACCCGGCCATGCATCATCATCGACGGCCAAGCCAAATATTCATGGCGCCAAGCTCATGCTCTGTATATGGTGGGACCAGCTAGGTGTGGTTTACTATGAGCTTCTGAAACCGAATGAAAGGATCACAGGCGAGGTCTATCGACGAAAATTGATGCGTTTGAGCCGCGCACTGCGAGAAAAACGGCCACAATACTCCGACAGGCACGACAAAGTTATTTTGCAACATGACAATGCTCGCCCACATGTTGCACCGCCGGTGAAAACATACTTAGAAACGCTCAAATGGGAAGTCCTACCCCACCCGCCGTATAGTCCAGACGTTGCTCCGTCTGATTACCATCTCTTCAGCTCGATGACGCATGGCCTGGCTGACCAGCACTTCCATTCCTACGAGGAAGCCAAAAAATGGGTGGATGACTGGATAGAGGCCAAACCGGTCGAATTTTTTCGCAACGGGATTCGTATGTTGCCAGAAAGATGGGAAAAAGTTGTAGCTAGCGATGGCCAATACTTTCAATAATTCATTTGTAACCATTTTTTCACAATAAAGGCTCAAAATTTGAAAAAAAAAACGGGAAAGACTTATTCACATACCTGATAAAAAAATTAAGAAATCAAATAATCTATATTCAATGTTAATAAAGCCTCGTATAAAAAAATTATATTATTCATAAACTACTGAATACAATTTAAAAAATATAATTTTTGGACCTGTATATTACGACATCATTAAATTAACAATTATTTAAAATTTCTTAACAAGATATTAAGTATTTTTATTTTAATAGATTCATTAGGGAGTATACTCCTATAAAATTGTATGATATAAAATTTACATTCAACGACTATTCATTTCGATGTAGCCATTATGCTATATCTTTGATGAAATCTTCCGAGAATTGGATGAAAATTCTTTTTCCATGTAAAATTAAAAATGTTATTTCTAATATTGCTTATAAGTGAGTTTAAAAGTTGCGCATTATATTCATAAATATATTAGAGTTAAGTAAAAGGTTTAAATATTAAGTAATATGATTTCAGACAAACATGGTACAATAAGAAAATATCAAAAGATCCCGAACAGAAAAGAGCAGTTGAAAATATAATTAATAATTCTTTAATATTTCCTACGCCGTATATTTTGTATGGACCACCAGGTACAGGGAAAACCGCAACTTTAGTCGAAGTGATCAGTCAGGTAACGAGATATATTAATATTTTAAACTTTCATATAACGATTGATGCAAAGATTAAAGAAAAATTATAGTTATGTTTTCTATATTATAGTAAGGTAAAATAATCAATAAGTTTAAAACATTTGAGTCTTCTATCAGAAAATATTTAATTACAAAATATTTATAATTTATTTATAATAGTGAGAAGTTTTTAAGATGCAATAATGTAATTTTTATAATAATAAGAGTGCAATTTGACACTTTCATAATTGGAGTAAATAACTACTTCTTGAACAGTATGTCTAAAATTTGATTTCACTTCTTATGGCTGTAAAATGAAAAATATATTTTGCCATTTTAGATAGCAATATGTAATGTTTCTCTAGAAATGTTCTTACTTTATATTCATATGTAAATATGGCACTTATTCTTATCTGAACACATATTAATGTATATTTCTATTCTCATCAAAACATTTTTTCCGTTAACAACTAATCATATGGTTAATAATAAATCGGTGATATTGTGAGTATCACATGCTGATAAAAATAACAATTGGGCTGATTTGATGCTCATGCTACATAGTATATTGATAATCAACATACATAATCCGAGGGGGGATCCAAAAGTAATGAGAACCGTGCTGTGGCGAGGAGAGAGGGTAAGAATAATCATTGTTCGACCAGGTATGTGTTAGGGAAATGTTTCCTGAGTTAGTGTGCAAAGTTCTGTCGTTGTCCGATTATCGGTTCATCTATAGGAAAAGTTATAGTGAAACATCTTCCATTTCGGCGAAATTGTGATGCGAGATGATTGAGAGCAATACGTTGTTCTGAAATACTTTACCTGTTGAGGACATTTGTCGCAAAGATTATTGTAATGCTTAAATGTGCTTATGGGAATGCTGCCCTTAGTAAAATTAGAGTTTATGAGTAGTTTTCACGTTTTAAAAAGTGAGAAAGGTCAGTTTAAGAACAACTCCGTTCAGGACGCCCTGCAGCGTATACAATTGTTTACAAAATCCATCCTCTCGTACGTGAGGACAGTCGCTGACCCATTGATCAATTTAGTGAAAGGAGTAAAATATCATGGAGTTCAGTTCAGAGGATTTTATCCCAAGATTTTCACATGGAAACAGTTGTAGCCAAATTTGTCCCTCGGCTTCTCACAGACGAGTAAAGAGAGCGACGACTTCGATCTCATTATAAAGTAGTTTTTGACTGAAAATGAAACCAATCTTTCACCTCTCTATTCATCGGATCTGGCCCCCTGTGAATCTTTTTTTCCCCAAACTTAAAAAGGACATGAGAGGAAACTGTTTTATCATTGTGGACGAGGTGAAACGAAAATCGCAGAAAGGGCTGGAGAACATTCCGATAAATGAATTTAAGAAATATTTTGAATAATGGAAGCATAGTTTGCAGAAATCCATTGTGCTCAAGAGAAAATATTTTGAAAGTGATAAAAATTTGGTGTAAAAATATTAATTAATAAAAAGCTTATAACGAATTTCCTGTTTTTTGGATCTCCCCTCGTATATTATCAACATCTAATTCAAGTTTCAATTTGTATGTCTGAACTAAATGCTGATGAAAAAATCTTTTATTAATATCAATATGGAACTAAACCTCTATGTATTTCCTATAGTTGGTGGCTTGCACATAAAACCCCCTTTACATTGATTAGCGAATTGCATCCAAGGCTGCCAGCGTATGGACCACTAATAATAATTTCCTCTTATTCTTATATATTATCATATGGGTCAAGATGTTGCATGCCTCTTGTCGTTAGTGTCACCTAATGCTTTGTTGTTATTAATTTTTCTATACCTAAAATTTAAATTATAAATGAAATATTATAAATAAATAACATGAGAAACACCCAAGTTCATATGAAAGTCGGGAAATAACCATAGTAGCACTATAAATTATAGAATAACTTATAATTTAAGTTATTCTATCAATAAATTTGCGGTTTGGATAGACTGCTTTATTTATATTTGAAGTTTATTTTAGATGATTTATTGATTACATATTTCATTAACTCATGAAAATGAGGCCTACGATGGCTCGATCGCTAGAGCGAAGGACTAGTAATTCGGTGATCCGAGTTCAAATCCCGGTCTCGACCGATTGATACAGGCACCACTGTAATTATTTACATGTGCTTTGTTTACAAACACATCGTAGACCTCCGTCGCTGATTAGCACCGATAATTGGAAGCATAAATAGAGCGACGTTAAACAACATAAAAAAAAAACTCATGAAAATTCAGCTTGCATAAAAATTAGGTATAAATGAATACTATCATAATTATTATTTTAAATATTAATATACAAAGACTATAGAGATGAAAATCTAAGAAATTATTGAACAGTAACAAGAAAATCATTATATTCTTTCGAATAATAAATTTACTTAAAAAATATGTAATTCATAATTTAAAATTTATCATTTAGATTTGGCACGGAGATTTAGGTAAAATTTTAATATGTACCCCGTCGAATAAAGCTGCAAATGTAATCACTAAACGATTATTGGATTATATACCAGAAGAAAATGTTTTAAGGATATACAGTTCATCTATGGCTTGGTAACATAACCATAAATAATTTTCTAATAGTATTTTGTTGGCAATATTAAATTTATATATATATATATATATATATATATATATATATATATATATATATAGAGAGAGAGAGAGAGAGAGAGAGAGAGAGATATTGATATAATTATAAATTACTTCATTATTCACAATCACATTCTGACCATACATCTTCTTTACGCATAATTATTGTTATTATCGTTCTTAGCCTTTGTCTAGAAATAATAATGTTTTACATTTTCAAGTTTTAGTGATTTAATTGATCCAGATTTAAAGAACTGCTTTTGCTATTCTCATGAGGTTCGTAATATATTAAAGAAAGCTCAGGAAAAAAATGTATCAAAAGATATTATTATTGTAACCTTATGTACAGCTTCGAGGTTGGTAATACTTCATTATATAGGATTTTAAAACAGAGAACGTAGTTCAAAATTTGAAAATCGATATACTTGAATTTTTCAGATTTTTACTTTCAACAGGTATTATATTTTCTTATATATTTATTGACGAAGCAGGTCAGGCTATGGAACCCGAATGTTTAATACCTTTTAGTATAGCTAATAGAGAAAATGGTCATGTAATTTTAGCAGGTGATCCTAAACAGTTGGGACCTGTTATAAAATCAAAGTACGCCATACCTATTCTAGGTAAATAACACAAGATATTGCTATTTTATTTTGATGCTTATATATAATTGATTTTGACTAATTGCAAAATTTTATTAGGCCAATCTATGTTAGAACGACTAATAGAATTAGAGCCATATAAACAAAATAGCAAGCAGAAATTCAATCCGCTATATATAACACAATTAAGAAGGAATTATAGAAGTCACGCTACAATAATTCATACTTCTAATAAACTGTATTACGATAACCAATTAATATCTTGTATCGATCAAAAACAAATTTCACCTATTAATGAAAAATTTTCTTCTAATTTTCCAATTATATTTCATGCTGTAAATGGTAACGAAGAAAAAATTGAACAATCTAACAGGTAATTTTTCTTTTTAAAATTAGAGATTGATAGTAATAAAATATTGAATGTTATTGAATAGGTGATTGAATTGATATGTAGTTAGTTTATTTTTTAATGTTAACATGAGACTCGTTTTGCAATTTTAGTAAAACATCAATTTTAAAATTGACACTATCCAAAAATCTAGTAGAGTATGCTTAGATAACGCTTTTAACATTTTTTTCGTGCATGCACACGTGTGTGTTAAATTAAATTGAAGAATAGTATAAATTTTTTTTTCTTCATTATATGTTTCCTTATAACTCTTACCTACAGAACTTGATAGTTAAAACATTTCGAATATGCTTAGATCACCCGATTATAATAACCAGTATGATAACGATGTATCTTACCACAGAAAGCTCCATAACTACTATTAGTTAGCATATTGGAGTGTAGCTGATATTAGAGTACGTTATAGTACAACTGAGGTTATCACTGCAGAAATAAAATATATCTAGATTATTCTGGCTCTCCTCCTTTAAACATTAAGCTCATAGGTGTTTATGTTATATTTATTGCTTTAAGGGCAGCATTTAAAAAATGTTTTTCGTACGATAAATATACATCTAACGTGATACCAAGATACCTGATTTTACTAATGTTAGACTTTTCTATTTTATATGGGTAGCATAAATTCTCATTTTTGTTTAACAAATAAGTAACAACTTTCTCTTTTTTCCTCTTTTACCAATTTAAAATCGCGCTTTTTAAACTAATTAGTGTACATAGCTGTAATGCTTCTTTCAATACTATATAATTTTGTTCATACTGATGATTCGTTGTGCTACAACTTAAGTATCCTCTGAAATAGCCAGAAATATTTCGATTCTGGAGAGCGCAAGTTTTTAAAATTCAATAACATTGTTGAGTAAACAGTATTTTGCGAACGACAATGCTCGATTTATACGTACTACTGATTATTGAATCTAAATATGTACTTTGAATATACTATACTTATTAAAAATACGAAATGAGTACCATTCTCTCAATGGATCATTATATTGTTTAAATATACTTGTAGTGATAGACGAAATCATTACGTTAACTATGTACTCGGGAAAAACCTTCTAGTGGATAGAACTTCTTGATAAATGTCCTACTAACATTGAACTTTGACTCTGAAATGAGTGATATAAGTAATAAACGATGTTAAAAAACGATAAGAAATAACGACTGTTTCAATATTTTAATATTTTTACGTAAGAGTTACATAAATGAGAGATACCATGTTTGCATAGGCCAATAGGAGACGACAATTTTACCATTCCATATACTCTCAGTAATGTTTATTAAAAGTATAAGCATGCATGTTAATACTACGCAGACATAGAAGGAAAATTTTTGCTAAAGTTTCATTTAGACAACAAGTATTTACGATTTAGTGCTGGACATTACTATTTATATTATGTATTCTGTACATCCAACCACTACTGAAAGATTATCTAAAAATCCATATAATATATGTCTTCTCTATCTTGGTGGAGAAGAAAACATATATTCAATTAACAGATGGTTTTTACTATGTAAAGGACTAGTGCCGGATTAAGTTCTATTCAAATTTAAAGAACATAAAAAATAAAAAAAAAACTCACTATGCATATTTCAGTGCGTTCAGTGTCTGTTAGTTTTAAGCGTCTTAAGGCATGGCAACATTACCACAACCGCCTTATTCATTTGATATATCACCCTGCAACTCTTTCCTATTGTCCCATTTGAAAAAATTCATCAAAAGTCGATATTTTAACTCCGTTCAAGACATCCAAGAATCTATGACGAGAGTACTCGGAGAGATCCACAACAAGTGTTCCAGAATTGTTACGAAAACTGAAAAACTCGCTAGAATAAGTGTATAGATGCGGGAGGGAACTACTTTGAAGGGGATCATAGAGATGTACCTTATTTTTTAAATATACTCGATTTTTTAATTTTGCCGTATTACGTAATTGTCTGACCTCATATATATAATGGTAGTAATAAACGTTCCTTGGGTTTTCTATGGTCACAAGATTAACTCAGTTTCTCAGCTCTGTACAAATTTTTATGAAAATCTAATTGATATTATAATGGGCTTGAACAATTTAGATTTACTAAGGTGAATATTTTCTTTTGAATATAATAAATAAAATTTTTTACTCGAAAAGAAAAAAAAAACTTTATATATTGCTATTTCATATTTGAGAATAGATAACTATACTAGAAATAATACATATTATACTATCAGTCTTCTGAAATACTTTATCAGAGTTCCAAAAAAGGATTTTGCGTAAATATTGATATATATTTCATGGAAATTACTAGTTTCTACTGTAACATATAAATGTTAGATACGAAATTTCATTTTTATACAATGATCAATCTCCATAATCTATTAAAATACTGATGCCAGCACTGGAAAAAAGGGAAAAAAAGCAAAATGCATTATGTTCATTGTTCATACTCGAATCGTTGATTATTACATGCACTAATTCATGAACGGCTCCACATAAATCGACATACGTGCTTAAAGAGATTTCCCAAATATTCATCTCTGTAATAAAAAGATGTTGTTTGCTTGGTTCACACGTATTGTATATAACACTTATCAATTATTGTAGTAGCTATTCGATCTCATTGGCTACATATCAAAGAGATTTGATAAAAATGACCTATAATAACTTATAAAACGAAAGAGGGATATATATTTTTTTACTCTCATCGTAGTTGTGGATTACTTATGTTGAATTTGTAGAGTACTTTATACTGGTGATCTGGAAAACTTATGGATGACACCAGATGACACATAATGTTTGAGGCCACTGAGAACTGCACCCGATGCGTCAAGCTTGCCGTCGAGCATTTCCCTCTCCCCTTCCTTTTCAAAATTTTATGGGAGCCGCGCGGCGAGTGCTTTCTAGCTTGGGCTACGACAAAGAAGGTGTAACATGAAAGAAAGCGCGATCTCATAAGAAGAGGGAAAGATAAGAAAATAGTAGCATCGAGGAGAAACGGAAAAAAGAGCAGGAAAAGGTGAAAGAGAAATGAGATTAGAAAGAAAGTGAGAGGCAGTGGAGAAGTAGTAAGGAAATAGATAATAGAGAGAGAGAGAGCGAGAGAGAGAGAGAAGGTGCGAAGCAGGCAGCAGAAAGAAAAACGGCAGCATCAGTGAGAGAGAGAGAGAGAGAGAGAGAGAGGGAGGAGAGATAGAAGCAGAGCGAGAAGGGGAAGAATAAGGAGACAGATTAGCAGAGTAGGAAGACGACGACAACCTCCCGGGTGCTGGACCATTCATTCCATTCACGGACCCGTCGCCAACCCCCCCCCCCCCTCCCCAACTGAGCAGAGAGTTAAGTGAGCCATAACATTCTTGAAGCAACGATAAGTTTCTGCTATACTTTTTTTCAAATCAAAATAGTGTAATAGGGTATGTCGAAACGATTTATCACGATTCATTTTTCACTGATCAAAAAATTATAATATTTACACAAATGATAGCGCTTGTTAGCTGAATTTTATTGGTAAAAGACAAAACTAAAAAATAAGTACTATATCCAACACATTTGACTTTTCATCCTAATTTTATCACCATCTAATCGTGAAGGTCGAAAACTAAGTTAGCCTCATAATCAAAAGCAAATATAATTATGTATGAGAAAAAATTAAAAATAAACTAAATATCAAATAATATACAATACACGCATATAAAGAACACATAGTAATATTTTATAATATACTGAATAGAAAATGATAACGTTTAAACAATTTCGAAAATCGGTGACACTCGCATGCCAGACTGACTGCATTATCAACTGAACACAAAGGTCAACTTTACTACGTTTCCAGGCGAATCGTAGCTCCGACGGCTCAGACTTACGCTGCAATGTCGCATATTTGCCGACCTCGCTCTTATCCCTTTTCAGCACAGATACTTAAAAAAAACCCCGCTCTAGTTCCTCTTCAAAATCATCTTTGGGAGGGCTCAATACTCAATTTAAAAGCGTTATACGGCGCCACATTTGCACCGAGAGTTTGCGCAATGTCTAAATTACCTTTCCTGGTATATTTACTACCTGTAGCCAGCAACGTGTATACCTCTCTTTAAGACAAGAAGTGCATTTATCTTCCTGGTTTTCCTTATTCTTTTAAAAATCCATCAAGAGGAGACTCCTAGTTCTTTTTTTTTAATCAGCACGTAGCGCTAATACTGTGAACAGTAATGAATATTTTATTTGTTACTATGGTCTTGATATTTATATACTTGCCTACTAGTAATTTGGGGCTGCCATAAAATCATAGTTAACAGTCACTAAATATAAATAAGAAAATATTCACTTGAATTATAGAGGAACTTAACAAAATGAAAAAACTAGACCTAATACCATTATAACTAGAATTGCTTATAGTATTTGTTATATGAAACATTGTAGGGTTAAGAAGAGAGAATCTTGAAAGCGATAAGAAAAGATATAAGTATGTAAAGACAATGTTTTACAGTAGTAATTCCATTATTCAATATGAAAGCTATGTATACTAATCATATGTTAACGAACTGAAACGAATGTTTACAGAAAAATTTATTGATATATTTAAAATATTATTTTTTTATTTTTATCATTGCAGCTGTTATAATCGTGCAGAAATGAAGCAAGTATTGAAATACATTAACCTTATTCTTGGAAAAAAAATAGGCTCTAAAGTCATAAGTATGGAGGACATTGGAATAGTAACACCATTCACACTTCAAAGTAATTATCTGAAAAAAAAACTGCGTGAAAGAAATTTGACATCTGTTGAAGTTGGCCCTGTAGAGATTTTTCAGGGACATGAAAAAGAAGTTATTATATTCTCAACTGTTAGATCACGAATATTTACACATAAAGATGGATCGCATATTGGATTTTTATCGAATCCAAAACGCTTTAACGTAGCTTTGACCCGAGCAAAAGCGCTTCTCATAATTGTTGGAAATCCTCAGGCTTTGAAGATTGACGAAAATTGGAGATATTTTATGAAGTATTGTAAAGATAATAATGCCTGTTATGGGGCAGAATTTAATTTGTTTGTCAAAAACAAGAAAGCAAAAAAACTGTTCATTACAAATTCAATAAGTTTATTCCCCAATATAAATAAGTTCACGCTAGATTAAAAGAATATTGTTTCTTTATTCTACTTTATTTGCTTTTCCCTGTCTGATAGTATTTAGTTGAATATATTACAATATCTATTTTATATTTGTTTGGTATCAAATTCGTCTATAACTGTTCAATTTATTGTTATTGAATGAATTCCGACTGTATCTTATAATATAATAATGAAATTTATAATTTTATTATATACTTACATAATTAAATTTTAATTTTGCAGAAATATGTGTTTTATAAATATATATAAATGTTTTTATAAAATATATATAAAACCTATTTAAGACTTTCTTATGATAAGTTCATGTTAACCCGATAGTTTAAATCACAAAGGTTATGCTGCTCTTTTCTATTATTTCATTTTTACGAATTTCGATATATATTTTAATAAGATTGTGAAAATCAGCTAAAAAATAAAAGATTTATATATAGTACATGATATTCTCTAAAGCATACAGGAATATCTGCTGATCGAATATTAAAGGTTCCCATCGTTAACTTCACATCCTTGTATCGGTTGCAGCTAGTATTTTGTAAACATTCCACTATCGATAACTTATTACTCTTAATGTAGGTTTTAGGTATTTCTATATTAGGAATCTCCAAGTTCAATCCGCTCAAGCTATCAAGAAACATGCGTCTATGTACGTTGGTTCTTGAGTTGTCCTAATTTGTTGCCCATACATTCAAATCTTCTCTGATCACGATGGGAAACCTCACCGCCCAACGGCGTCACGGTAGTAAGAAATACTTATTATCACCTACTATATTCTTGTGGTATTTCTGTACACGGCTATTATTGAAATTTTAGCTGAATTAGACACACCTTGTTTGAAAGCGAGTGCAATAGCGATCGGTGATTCGATTGTTTTTATAATGGAAATCGCGTAGTGAGATCAAACAATGCTTGAATGTCTATAGGGTGGCTCTTCTCCTTTCATGATAACCATTCAAAATTGATTTAATAACTTTCAGCGTAGTCAAACGTCGGATTTCTAATTACGGTGCTGTAGTGCCTGGAAAATGACTACCCTGGAGAAAACGTGAAAAAAAATTCAAAATCTCATATTGACAAACCACCGACGAAAGTTACCAATATAGGCGAATTATTAGTCCGTTAGAGAATTGCCGACAAAACGACTCTATTTCACGAAAATAAAAATGTTCTTTTTAAATTAAGAGTGTATTGAGTTACATCTTCGCCCTCATCACGGTTACATTGATCGAATAGGCTATGAACTGCTACTCAATCCAATCCACCCAGGGTAGTCTCAAGATTTTTCTACATCCGAGTTTATTTTGTTTCTATACTTTAAAAGGTCACTAGCCAGATAAAAATTTCAATCGAATAATAAGGCCATCTCCCTCGACGGAGATCTACCTCTCAAACTTCGAAAAAATTTTTTTTAAACAAGTTCATTAACTTAAAGCATCATTAGATTACTTTTATCGGAATAAAAGATGCCCATATTAAAAAATAAATCACCACCTTTCTAAAATGTTCGTTTTTCTTTTGTTAACTAAGTAGCTATCGGACTACCGTAGTATAGTTGGGTACTAATTTCTTTTAGAGCCTGCTTAATATTAATCTATGTAGCCGAGATAAATGAATAACGTACGCCCAAAGAAATAATAGAACATTGGTAACGCGGATAACACGACACGCTTTTTTTTACGTACTTCATATATTTGTACGACGCTGCCATTTTCCTCCAATAGCAATGTTCAAATAGTTTAATAGCAGAAATGCTAGCAAAGATACATTACACACATTTTCGGAGCTCTTGTGTCTTTCTAATCGCGCGAGACTTCAGTCCGCTGCATCCCCCTTCCCGCAGCTCCTTGCCGTCCGAATTTACATGCGCAGACGGTCTGTCTTCAACGCGTACGGAAACAGGTAGGAGAGAGAAATAGAAGAAACGCGTTTCAAACGTGTGCTTCCTCCTCCCCCCGTGCTATCTTTCGGCATAACAACCGCAGACGGCATGTCTACAAGAAATTTATCTGAAGAATGAATTAACAGAAATGCGATTAGTTGAAAGAGAAAATTCGGTGTCAAGCGTTTTCAAAATCTAAAAACCAATTATAAATATTTTCCTGGATGTATTCTCAACCTGACCTTGGAGAAATCTTCATCTCTCTTTTATTTGAGGTCAAAATGACGTAAAACCCGAACTCAATGACTCCAAAAACATAAATATATATCTTTTGCAATGATTCAAACCATATTTCTAGGTTTGACCTTCAAATGACCTTCATTGACCTTGACTCTGAAGTGATAAGGTCAAACCAACTTCAGATACAAACTTAGCACATCAATTTACTTAAGGATAAAGAGTTGTCTTAGCATGATGTTTTTGAACCAATATATCGGCTTTTCAGCTCTTTAAAGATCAATAGTTTTGATATTTGTCCTTTACAGACTCGAATATGTAAAGACGTCAGAACATGCGAGGGTTTATTTCTTTTTCTGTCTAGAAAAAAATTCTTTCCTTAATGCAAGGTTTGAAAGCATCTTTAAATATATAAGGAAGAGTTAGTCCAGAAATTTTCATCACCAATCCAGATATACCATCTACATCTGGTGATTTCCGAACGGAAAGTTGTACTTTGTATAGTAGTCATATTTATCTCTTCTATACGTATATCTGGTTTTGCCACTGGATCAGCCGCAGTCCTTCCCACATAGAATTATGTGTCATAGCAATATTGCGCTAATAGTCCGGGAGCCAGTGACATTTTTATGTCATAGATTTATTCTCGGCCGAAAATTAGTTTAAATGATTTGTTTGAATGTGCCAAAGATTAGAGTGACCGTCCGCTGAAATAATTAATCTCGATGTAGCGGAGTCAGTAACCCAAACATTAAAAAATAAATTTGTTTTAGTTATTTATCTTCGACTCAAATTAGGTCAGAATAAAGTTTCTACTATGTATTGAAAACGTGCGCTGGTTCTAACCATCTGGATTATACGTCCATTGTTCAACTGAACATAAAAATAATTTTAAACTTTCGTAAAAAAGTTTAAAAAAAATTCTGAAGAAAATCATACGTATCTACTTTCAGATGCTGATTACGAATAGAATTGAGAAAATTTATGAAATGAAAAATCAAATTGTTAAAGTGTTAAACAAATTATAAATACCAAGCTTTATGGAATAATTTTAAGTTTAGAAAAAAATATCTAAACAGAAGTGGTAGATTCTATTGAAATAAAATTTTTATGTTCTCTCTAGCTTAGTCTTTCCATTTTTTTTTCAGTTTTCAAACAGAATTTAGTCAGCCACCCTTCCTTTCTTGGAAGAAATATCCTCTCATCTTACACGTATTAAAATAATTTTTGTTTAATTACACTAAAAATAAAAAATAAAGAATTTCCAATAATGTTAATATATAAATAAATTTTAATATAAAGGACGCCCTATAGAAGTACTATAATATAAGCGAGACTCTATAGAAAAGTAGCCAACTTACAGAATGAAAATAAAAAATATATAACATTATTTAAAATTGTATTTAATTAGTTTCATCTAGGTATCCAGATTTCTAGTTAGAAACTTAGAAGCTTTGATTGATATTAAGCCAACTTTTTTTTAGTCAACAATTTATATTTAATAATTTATGTTTAATATTATTTGTAATTATATCATGTTACAATTAAAATTCAATTTTTTACTATTTATTTTTTTCCAAATTTTCACTATTTTTTATTTTTTAAGTTATGACTCTTTAACATTTTTTGAAAAGTATAATATTAAAAAAATATTTTTTTTAATATAAATTTATTCGTTTAATTTAAATGTTTTAATATAAATATTCGTTGTCATTGATTCTTTTCATTTAAAAAAATTTTACAGTGATTAATAATGTAAAAACTGAAATAGATTTTGCTATAATATATTATATGTTATAAAAGAAAAGAAAAATTTTAAATTAAGGATTGTAGTTTTCAGATTTGTTAATCAAATATAAATCTCTTTTTTTCTTGTAATATATTGTAGAATTTGTAATATTTATGTATTAATTTTCATTATATTTTTCCTTCAGATATAAAAAAAATACCTTTTCAAATTGCCTTAACATTCTTTTCTATACTTTATGCGATTTTTCGTAATCAATTTTTTGATTTTTTATATACTTACTATTAAAAATAATTATGAATATTGATTGCTATAATGTCTAAACAATTACTTTGTAATATATATTGAATTATAAGAATTAAACTTTATTATTCATTATACGCATCTATGAAAGAACGTAGTCGATTAAGAATAGAATTATAATTTTATATTAATTTGTTTGTTTATTAATTTTTAAAAAATTTTTATTACATGTAATTTAGTATCTAACAATATATAGGAATAAATTATTTTTACTGACAACAATCAATATTCATTACTTTTTCATAACTATTCAAATTTTTTTTGTAATTGTGTTCTTGATTAGTTGCAACTCTTACAGTTGGTAAGCCTCTCACAAATGTTCGGTTCAGTTCGCGATTCGTACAAGTTCGGCAGCACTCGGCAGTCGGCACTAAGCTTTGACACTTTCATCTACTTTCATATTGAATTGAGTATAGTAGGGAACATCCGGCCTAATGGCGTCGGAACTCGGGCACTGTTGTCACGTTTTGCGTTACAGTGTTTCATTATTTTGCTTTGTTTATATCGACATGCTTGGAGAAGCTTACGGCTGCTGATCGGCCCGGGCCCCGGGGTACATCGCGCGTAAAGCGCGAGTCGTGGGTGAATAAGCTGGGTACCTGGCTCCATATCTCCATCTGCAATAAAACTCAAGAAAATCATCGCCTAGGAAGAAGGTGAGTGAAAGAGAAAGAGAGAAAGAGAGAGACGGAAAAACTCAACGTGACCTTGGGAGGCCGCTGTCACTGCGAATTCCCCGTGTTCAAAGAATACTTTACCGGGAAATTCGAATTTCCTTGTTGGTGAACATTTTTCTTCACTTTTAATATGGTAAATAGTTTTTATATTTTTAATTAATGAAAATTAAATTGCAGGCCTTTGAAAGCTCGTTGCTAAATCATTAAAATTGATTTATACACTGATGCTATCGTATGCAAATTAAATGATTTTTTGTATATTTCACTAATATAAATAAAATTGTATATATTGCTATTATCTTGTAATATCCAGTGGCTCTGTACTTAACTGCTAACCTTCACAAAATCTGAGCCTTACATTATTAAAATTTATTGATTTGTTATTACTTATATCTGTCTTTATTTAAACAGCAAATTAAATATGAACAATTTTTTATTAGAATAGTTCTTATAGATATCTTTTTATTAAAATATTTTTTATTTAGAAATTAAAATGAATGAAATTGTATTATTTTATATTAGAGATATTATCCTTTATTTTTTGAATATTGATACTTTTTCATAAATGATACTTAGATTACTTTTAAAGTGTCATAAATCAACTAATGTATTTATTTTGATATACCTTTTATTTTTTTAGATGGTTTATAGTTGAACATTTCTAAGTATAATATATTAATATAAACTGAAAATTAGTAAAATAATTATGGAGGTAACAACAGAAGAAGCCCAAGCTGTTTTGCTAGAGGGCATGGAAGGAACACAGTATATAACAATTCAAAGAGCTGATGCAGAAAGTCTTAGTAAAGGAGTTCCACTTTTTACACTAAATGGGGAACTAATTTCTGAAGGAATGGTTGTTGATATGATTAATGGTGTTGGATCAGACTATACTACAGGCACTCAATATTATGAGTCTGATGACTTATTGCCTCACGTACTAACAGAAGTATGATTATAGTTTAAAATACTAATTTTTATACAAAATTATTGAGTAGTATATTAATATGTTCATATTTTATTTTATTTTATCATAGGAGGATCGAAGATTGGCGGCAGCTCTTGTTGCAGTTCAATTACAACAGCAGCAAAAACAACAACAAATTCATAGTCACTCCAATTCTGATGATCCTACATTACAAGATGTTACTCAGTTGGAAAATAGTTTACCACAAGTACCAAATAATTACTCAATTGAAACAATTCAAGAACCAAATCCACCTCCAATGTATCCCTCTATACAAACTTTTAAAAGGAGTTTACAGCATGTAAAACATGAATTTGTTAATGTAAAGTGTGAAGATGATGTAGACATTTCTGCAGAAAGTAGTGAAGATGCTGTACCTACTCCTGGTCCTAAGAGATCTCTTCCTCATAAAAAAAGAATTCCTAGAAAATTAAAACAGCAATCTAAGAAAAATTTAGTAAAAAAAGAAAATATTCGTTCTAATCAAGATACACCACTCTCAATAACGGTTAATAAAGTACAAGGAAATGCATTTAAGTGCGAACTTTGTGGAAACAAATTTAATGGTCAACTTAAATTTTTTGAACATTTAAAGGTAAATTAACTTCAAATTACTAAATTAAGTACTTGAAAAGTAAATGTATTTTTAAAGTATATCATTTCAAAATTAAATATAAACGTAAGTAATTATGCAAATAATTTTATTTTAATTTTTTATAGTCACATTATGAGCCAGTGAAAGATGAAAGAAAACTCTTACATCAACCTGTAAATAATAATATTACAATAACTGTACCTAATATAATTGAATCATCAGTACAAGGAATAGTTGAAAATACAATCGAAGAGTTTAGTGAACCTGAAGATATTATGGAAGGAATTAGAAGTGTTGGTAAGTTAATTTTTATTTTATTTAAAAGGATAATAAAGATATATTAAATCGTCAACTAAATTAAATATATAAATATATTTTAATAGTTGAAGAAACTGGAGCACAAATTGATGATGATGATGATGATGTTGAGGATCCTTTGCCTGATACTAATGGTCCATCTATTTGGACGATCTCAGAATTACATGAAAGTGTTGAGCAAGAAGAAATTGATGAATCATCTAGTTTAAAACAGCAAGATTTCTTTGAACCCGATAAAGTCAAAGCTCCAGATCCAATTAAAAAGAAAAAAAGCAGGTCTAAAAAATCACGTTAGTAAAAATTATTTAATATAATATACTATTTAATCAATCTTTAATCATTGATTAATGTTTAATCATTGAGTAAAAATAATATAAATATATTTTTTTAGCTGATGAACTAACTTGTCCAAATTGTGATCGATCTTTTCATCATAAAAATAGTTTAGTATATCATATGCGTTCTCATAGTGGAGAAAGACCTCATCAATGCGATATTTGTGGAAAAAGCTTTTTTGCAGCGAGCGCATTAAAAGTAAAATTTAAATTTAATAAAAGAAATAATTTTTTATATTTATTTATATATAAAAATAAATATGCTTTCATAATCGATATTTTTAACTTATTAGGTCCATAAGAGATTGCATAGTGGTGATAAACCTTATAAATGTGAAGATTGTGGACGACATTTTCGCCAGTGGGGGGATCTGAAATATCATTCTACAAGCTTGCATTCTGAGCAACGTCAGTTTCAGTGCGAATATTGCGGTAAAGATTTCGCACGTAAGTATTCACTTATTGTGCATCGACGTATTCACACAGGTGAAAAGAATTACCGTTGTGAATATTGTAATAAGACTTTCCGAGCAAGTAGCTATCTACAAAATCATCGTAGAATACACACGGGCGAAAAGCCGCATCCGTGCGATGTCTGTGGCAAACCATTCCGTGTACGTAGTGATATGAAGCGACATATGCTTACGCACTCACGCAATGCAAATCGTACTGAAAGAGTACAAACAAAAAGCGTAACAACGTTAAAGAGCCAGGGAACAGGTAATAGATAATATTTTTTAACTTTTTCCAAATTTATAACTTTAGAAGAACATTAATTTATTTTAAATATATAATTTGAAAAAACAAATAGATAGGAATAAAATATTTTCATTAATTTGTAAAGAATTATTAAATTATTTTTTTCGTTAAATTATAGTAAACATGTTCATGCTTTTAAAAAAAGGATATTGTAGTTTAAAATTATATTTGACAAACTGCTATAAATTTTCAAAATTATATAAATTTATACTTATTTTTTAAATATTTAAGCAATATTTTTGATGTATATTAATTGTATCTATAGACATGCTTACACAGTATAGTAAATATACATTTTTTCTTAATAATTACTTAAAATCAAATAATTTCAGCAGATGATGGTGATAGCAGTGATGAAGATGCAATTAATAAAACAAGTAGAACTATAAATGAAATAGTACATGAATTAAAATTAGAAGTAGATCCAAATACTGCTGTTGTTGAGTTGATTGGTCCCGATGATAATGAGGAAAGTATTTTACCACATGTGAGCGTTCAAACATTAGAGTATACAACTGTTGCAGCAACAGCTCAGGCTGGTACGGGTTCAGCTGAATCAGTAAATGAAAGAGATCCCCTTGAGGCTGTTGTTGCTCGATCGACTGATTTGTAAGTTTTTTATATTTTACTATATTTTTTCTGATTTTTTTTTATAATATTTAGAATATTCTTTGTTGTTTCGGAAATAATAATAAACAATATTAAATTAAATTAAATGTATTTTATAACTAGTTTAAATATATTTTATTAGAATTTGTAATTAATTAATGAATTTATAATGTATTAGTAACGTATGATAAATCTAATTTTTCCAAAAAGAGAAATATCAATAAGGAATCAATTTTTTAACTTATAAATTCTTCAATGATTATAGTTATAATTGAATAATATTTGTTAACTTTTTTCTTTCAGAAATTTTGATATGCAGTTGTATTCTATTAATTTGTAAAAATAAGATGGAAATCAGCAATTACTTATATTTACTGAATACTACAATTAATCAAAGGTTATGCAATTTTTGTTTTAAGTGTTAGTTAAGATTGTTAAAATTTCAAATTAATTTAATGCAAGAGGAATGAATTTTTTATAAGATTTTTAAAGAAATAAAATCATATTTCTGTTTAATTTTCAAAATAAGACTGGTCAGAGCACTGAAAAATGTTAAAGTAAAATATGTGTGCTAAGCATATACAGATCGGTCAAAATTTTGACATATTTATCGCGGTAAATTTAATGTAATTTTAATTTTATATATAAATATTATTAATTGTTTTTTAAGTGCAAATTATATTAGTATAAGAAATAATTATACAAAATGAACAAAGTGTATAAACTTTGTAAGTACCTTAAGTATAAAAATAAGAAGCATTCTTTAATATATAAGTTTTGATCTATTAGTAGATCTACCGCGATGGCTATGTTGATATAAAAAGTGCTAATTTTTATTTTTTTCTTAATCTTTAAAAACATGGAAAATGTATTATTTTGTGTAACCGACCTGTATATACATATTACGCTCTTATAAATATATTATACATACGTATTATACGAACGTATAGAAATAATGTATGGTGTAATATTCACAATTATAGTATATAAGTATGTTTTAAATCTTTATCTATTTATCAATTTATACACATGAATCAACGTTGAAAAATATATTTTTTATTACGTGGCAACGTTTACATAAAAAGAAATTTTATTGCTTAAAAACCTTTATTACCGTTTTATAATAATATTGGCATTGATACGCTAGTAGCAGAGGATTTATCTTTAACAAATGCTTGATGAAGTAGTGTCATATCCATTGATTCCAGAGCATCGCACAATTTTTCTGCAGCTTGTTTATTGGAAATTCTTAAAAGTAAAGGTAACATAATTAATTATTATGAATATTTTAAGTCATTTTATAATTTTATTAGGTTAATATTAGAAAAATAAATTTAATATATTTTAAAACTATATATATATATATATATGCGCGCGCGCGTATGTGTGTTCATATGAAAAGTGTTCCTTTATAATAAATGGAATAAAAGAAATTATATTTTCTACATACAGATAATAGTCAGAAAATTATGTTGACGAATTTATTGACTATATCCTTTCAAGTATAGGCAATTTTTTTTAATTTCATACAAAAGGGGATACCAAAATTAGTCGGCAAACAAAACTAGTTGGACAATTACAACAATATCAATTACCAGCTATTGAATACAATATCTGTTATAAAACAATGAGAATAAATGATTCTAAAATGATGTAGAAAATCTAATGGTGTAAGTACCGATTTTTTTATTAGTGTTTAGAAAAACGCGTATTTATTTCCGATTGCTCAATGCAGTACTTAACGCGATGGAAAAATTGGTACTAATTAATTTAAAAAAATTAGTTTTAATATAAAATCAGTTGCATATTATTTTTATGACATTAAAACATTGTTTCAGCCAAAAAAAATTTTTTAATCTGAAAATGGGATATCTTTGAAAAAGGCAATATTTCCATAACAAATGGAATAATACAACAATATTTATAAATAATAAAAAGGAAACCAAATGAACTCTTACAAAAGTTATCATTTATCATATACCAATAAGTTTATTTATTTTATATTACTGTTCTATTAAGAAACTTTAAGAAAACTTTAAGCTATATTTTTATGTACAAAACAAAAAAATTATTTCAATAAAATATATAAAATATTACGAAATATATGCGTTCATAGTAAAATTCGTAATTGATTAATTGAACTTAATATTTACGATCAGTGATGTAAGTTTATTCATTTTTATAAACTTATATGATCACGACAGATTTGAAAAAATTAAAAAAATTATAAGTGAATTGTTTTAATTAATAATTTAGTTTCTATTATTGGTAACCATTACCTATACATATTAGTAGAAATGTTATTTTACCTACGAGAACCTTTAGCTCTTTCCCAATCTACATATAAGTCAGTGACGACTGTGTGTAGTCTCTGAATAATATCTGAATCTTTTTCCAAATGTCTTCGTAAATCAGGTTCGTTTTTAACCAGTATTTGATATTCTGTACAAAGATCTTCGGAGTTATTTTTCATTTCCCATGCATCTAAAGCATTCAAAATTTTTATTTTTCCAGCTAATTCATGTGCTTCTTTCAAACGTGGAAGAATTAATTCAAGGACTCTAAAAATACTGGCTTCATTAACATCTGTAATATTAGAAAATTAATAGTTATTTCTACTAGAAAACGTTATTAACAATAGATTTCTCTGAAATTATACAGGTCAAATTATATTTATCGCACGTTAGCACTCTTTTTAATCACATGAAAATTCATATGCTTATGATTTGTAAAAAATACGTCTAATTTTTTAAAAGTACAATAACATTTTTATTTAGTAATTTGATGTCATAAATACAGTTAGCCTGCACAATTTGTTACTGAGTCACATTTTTTTGAATTGCAACATTAATTATTTTACCACAATAAACCTCGAGTTTAATTTTTCGTTTAGTGGCTTCTTTGGTAAGTATATCCCTCAGAATTATAATTGTTGAAATGTTTTCACTGAGAAAAACTGCTGTACCTTTCCTGCAATGATAAAAAATCAAAGATTTTTTTTATAAAAGCGGAATATTATACTGTAATTAAAAACGATGAATCTGTTTATTAATTATTATTTGTATTTTAGACATTAATATTTTACCATATATGAATTTTTCGGTAAATGCATTAGAATTAAATTGTTATATTATCTAATTTTTTATTTTATTGCATTTACACCTTACACTGTCTTAATATATCACATATAGAGCAAATCAATTTGATTATAGATCAATTTGAATTTTACAAAATTTAAGAAAACCAAGCATATTGATTAATCATTTGTTTCACTATTGTTTTACTCACTTATATTTACACTTTAACATCGTTCCAATAAAAGTAGATGTATAAATCATAGTCGCTTGCGCTTCGTCTTCTTGGATCATTGGTCTCTCAGGTACTTCGAGTAATGCAAGGGCAAGCCACGCATGCATCTAAATCATTGTAATTTATATTAGAGAATATATTTCATCCATTAAATCCGGTAAAGTTGCGATTTAGGTTCGATAATTGAGTTTCACTTTTAAAAGGAAAAAAAAATTAAAATATTAATTACAAAAATTACAGTCGACCATTTTCAACGATATTCTTTCAATGGACATAATCGAAACTATCGTTTAATAGCTATAAAAAAATATAACGCAATATAAATAAAAAAATAAGAAATTTAAAAAAAGTTTTTATCGTTTTTTTTCTTTCCAACAGTTTCCAATCATGACCAAAAGTGCAAACAATGCCTCAATTTTAGGTAGATGTTTTTTGAGCATGCAATAATTGTAACTTCTTTCAAACTGCAATAAATTGAAGAAAAAACATGGAATTCTTAATTATGAAGATTAGTGCGGTAGCACGAATTTTTCCATTGGATCTTTTGTCCAGTAAATACATATGCATTAATTTTCAAATCCATTGTTCAGGAATTCATGATCGGGATTTCAAAATTCAAGGTACAAGATCTCTATGTATATGTTTACAGGATTTTGGAACTGTCGTAAGTTTCTGTTAGCCATAATGAATCAACCGATCATGAATTCGGAAGCAACGATAAAATTCCTGCTATCAATAATAATATTTATAATTAATTATTATATGCTATTTCTTGGATCACTCGTATTTTCGAAGTTAAAATGATTAGATACTAAACATAAAATTCGTACATAAAGTTGAGTCATTTTGTATTCTCTTGGCTGCGAACTGAAACTATTTTATCGCTTATTGAGCGCAATGAAGATTCTTAAAAAATTATGCAAAATTTTCTTAATTTTGTGTGTGAAATGCATAATATTTAACCAAAAATAGAATTTAATTTTGACTAAACAAGCAAAGGAATGCTATTAAAAATGGTAGACAAAAGAATTTTCGAAATTTATATATTAATTGTTCCCTGTTAAAAGTAAAGCCCAGCCATAAAGCATATATCATGAACTGAATAGATTAAATATCAAATATCAAGTTGAGATTTTTAAATACCTCAGCCATAGAAAAACTACCCGTTAACCGTAGTTCATTAAAAGGTCCACCTAAAATTCTTTCTTTATCATCGATGTGTAATCTTGTATGAAGAGATAACGCGCAAATTGGAACTAATATTTTTCGACAGCATTTCGGTTGAATCTGTATTTTTAAAAAATTGTTTATTTGAGTATCGTATATGATGTCAATAAAAATGACATATTTTGAATTTAGTTCTATTATTAAAAAGTTACTTTTTCAAAAACAATTATTTAAAACCTGTATCACTTTTGTACGCATACAAAAATGATTCAGGTTTTAAATAACCGTTTTTGAAAAAGTTACTTTTTAATAATAGAGATAAATTTAAAATATGTCATATATATATATATATATATATATATATATATATATATATATATATATAATAAAACACTAAATACCTGGGAAGTGACGTAAACTTGCAAAGTTCCAGGTTGACCCTCCGTAGTGCGAAAATTAATTTCTAATCTATTTGTATTATCCTTGAAAAATATCAGAATTCAAAATGTGAATTTTATTCAATACTATACGAATAATACGACAGAATATTAAAGATATCAAATATTATTACTTGGCATCGATAGGTCGCAAGAACAAAATTCCCTTCATTTGGATCACAGGTGGATAGGCTCATTACAGCATTATTTCCTTCCACGTCTAGTAGTTCAATAGGTGTATCGGATTGTATCAAAATATTATCGATAGCTCTATCCAACTCTACTAAAAATGTATATGAAGCGTCTTCTTTATTTAGCGTTATTCTAAAAAGAAACATACATATTTTTACGGGCTTGGAGAAATATATTTATAGATGATTTAATTTTTAGTGATGAACTATAAAAATTATATTATAGGAGAAAGTTATTTTTAATCAAGATTTATTTTGAGTATCAAAATAATTTTGGAAAATGATATAAATTTATTTTTAATTTTTTAATTACTTTTTAGTGAATTGTTTTTTTTTGTGTATAGCTATATCTAATATTTAAAAAAACACTTTGAACGGTGAATTTGTGATACGCACAACCAACGGCAGGAACCTCGGCAGAAACATTAATTCTAATGGCTCTTTGAAGATGACATGCGTTTCATTCGACATTTCATTATATATATATATATATATATATATATATATATATATATATATATATATATATAATATTCTGTTGGAAATAGTCCTCAATTTAATGTGTCCTATGTAAATATGTATTACTACTTTTGTATCAAAAGACAAAAGATGTCTTGTGTATATTGTCACTATACACAGTTCAGTTTTCTTTTTTAGTAATAGAAAGTGCTACTCAAAATGCCAGATTCCAACGATACGATTGACTAAAAATAAAAATCTTAATAAAAATTGACTAATTGTAATAATTTGTTACATTTATATTTGATTTTATTTTTTATTTTATTATTATGATCAAAAAACTATTTGTAGATTCAGGTACTGAATTTTTATCGATATTAAAGGATGTCTAAATCAAAAATAATTTTTCCTCTCTTATTCCAAAAGCATGTTACTGATATGCACCGATGATTGACTGATAAGATAAGTGGACTTAATGTTTCTCCAAGAAATGGCGACCCCGTATTTTCTTTATTGAGTTCTTCCTCGAGTTGTTGAATCTCGGCTTTTAATTTCATAATTGCCACATCCCCTTGAGTCGATTCAAGAAGTTCCGAAGGTTTCGTTGTCAAACCAAACACTTTGCCAGAGTACGTCGTTACCAGTAGTTCCGTATAATCACCCGAGCTTATTGTTCCACCTACCACTGTACTTATGCTTTCACCAGCATTCTGTTGAAATTAAGATATTCTAAGACGTATTTTAAAATTCTCATTTTGAAATAATTAGAATTAAATAAAATATTTGCAACAAAGTGAGATTAAAATATTTGAAGTATTTATAGTTTTAGCCTAAATATTTATCAATGAAAGTTCCAGTGATTTTTCTTATAATTCATAATGGAAAGAAAAAGCAGTTAAAATACATGAAATATTATTTCGTCGCTCTCATTTTATAAAATAAGAATTTGGAATTAGTGGCGGTCCATAAATTACATAACCATCATTTTACTTTATTATGACCTTTTCTTCCCCCCAGTCAATCGATCATAATTTTCTCGTCAACCCCATTTCCCTAATTGCAATCTAATTGTTTTATAAAATATATATTTCATTTTTCTAATTTATTTCAACACTAAAATAATACATAACATAAAAACTACTGGAATCCGTTATAAATTTAATCACTTATTACTCCGTAGTAGTATATACTCGTTCATAAATTGTTAAATGAGTATTTAAGCACTGTAAATTTTATAAATAATTGAACGTTACTCCATTCCAGTACTTTTCACTGACTCCGATTTAGAGAAAATAACATAAATATACATCATTAATTTGTATTACAGCCTAAAAGTAGATCAACGCCCTAACATTACAAAATTGAATTACACGATGTCTTGTTCAACTCAAAGAAGTTCTGTGTTTTATTAACCCAGAAGCTTTTTAGAACGCTATCATTAAATTTTCGTGGATAAAAGTACATTATGCATTTTCTTTTTTTTGAGACAAAATAAGAACTGCAAAGATCAAATGTTGTTCCTAAAATAAAAAAAAAATTATATAAGTGTCCAATAAATTTATGCAGAACCCAAAGAGTAGTTACTTTGCGTTTTTCCGTAATTTAATTACACACTGATGAGTATCGCAATAACAAACATAAGGCACAGATAAAACTTTTGCTTTTGATAAAATTAGCATGATAAAAAAACTATAAATAACCATACTTTTCTTTCGCGTGATTTTGGATTTGAATTTGTTCAATTGATGCTAGAAGTATTAGCATTTGAAAAATTCAAATCAGGAAGAAAATATATTTAGATTGTATTTTCAGATTCTTCTTCCCCCACATTTCTGAACGTAACTATCTGTCATAACCCTCCTCCTCTCTATATCATCTACGTTATTTTTGAACGACCTCTTATTAATTTCTTTAATTTAAGAAATGTATAAAAATATAACATTTGAAAATTTGATAAGTCTTGTGAGTCAAGTGAAAGTAATTATAATGGGTCTAGCACACTTAGTGACTTTCTAGTCCTGAACAGTAAAGTTTGTGTATAAATAATGCAATCACATAAACAATATCCAATTTTGTTTAAACAAAGCATGTATTTTAAGCAAATTCATTGATATGTATCGTGAGTTCTATATGTATTAAGGTTTCGACTAACAAAATAAACAGCTAGGATGATACTAGAAAGAGCTTATACTCAGTTGTTCTTTAAATGTTTACACATAAAAGGTAGCTTTAGAAATTATATTGCATATTTACTTACATAACGGAATTTCATTGATGGATCCATATCTTCGTCGGGGGGTAAGGTATGAACTTCAACGGAACCATCCTGCCTACCAACAATTAAATCTACAGAATTGTCATCAATTTCATAAGAATCCAAAGAGGTGACTTCTGAACTGATTTTATTTAACACCCAACTGATTCTTAAATTTTTATCGTTGTCTAGCAGTAGTAAAGCAACTTTTCCATCGATTGTGCCCATTAAAATGCGATCATGAGATTCCATACTTCCTTCCCTTCAATAAAAAAAGTCGAAATATTAAAAATTTAAAGAAAATTGTCATCGTCTTATTTATAATATTCTAGTACAGTACATATTAAACAAACCTGTACGGTGTTAATACCGTTGGAACACTTGACAATCTCAAAATAACAGGACTTTTAGTACCATAAAGTACTCTGATCTAAAAATGATAAGCAATACACTATTCTTATGCATTATTTATAAATAAAAATTTATTTCTATATGTAAATAACGGTATAATGAAAAGTCAATATTGAAAGCGTTATTGAGCTTTTAAAATTCGAAATAACAAGAAAAAATCTCTTAACATTAATGATGTTGCTGGACTTTAATAAAATTATACAGAATATTGAAAAATTACCGCGCAATCGCCACAAGCAAGCACAGCAACTACAGCATTATTTCCAACAGGTAGTAAAACAACATCAAGCAATTTCTCTCCAGCCAAGTAGGAATCAGCATCTTTACAATCTCGATATCGATGATAAAGATCGCGAGCACAAGCTGCCAGATCGGAACCTAATACATATCTGAAAACAAAAATTATTACTCTATAATTGATCGCTTATATTTGTAAATCATATTTGTATAGTAAAGAAAAAGAATCATAAATAAATCTCTTTCCGCTTAATAATGCCATTAATTTAATGAGATCGAATAAATTTTAATAAGTGGGATTCTTATTTAAAGTAGAGTTATTTCAAATACTTTTTTGAAGTTATTATCAAAGATGTATTGAAAAAAATAATTAAGCATGTTCTTGAAAGCTTTTTTTTCTGTAAATAATATAAAATTACATCCATCTTCTCACATTTCATATAAAAACACATGTGGATTATATTTTCGAAAAATTAAAATACAAATATGTCTTCTAATGAGCAACCACAAATATTTAAAACAGAAAGTGCAAACATATAATTTGTTTGATTTGATACATGAATTATCTTATAACATAATATTATAGAAATATCTTACAATAGTAAATATATAGTATAGCAATCAAAAATTAATTGCTTACATTTTTACATTATCGCGTACATTAGCGCTATATACAATATGATCAAATTTGACCCGGACTTGTGCATTCAAACTCCGCGCGTAAACTGAATCGGTACAATTTTTTTTCCTATATTGGTACAACCTTTCTTGATGTCCGTGTGAAATTTGAGCGCCATATCTCCATTAGTGTGTGTTTGTCAACTGTTTGTTTACGACGCAAAAAGTTCATCTGGCGATATTGACTATGGACTCATGGTGCGTTCCCCGAAGCGAATTTTTGAGTTTCGGAAAGAGGAAAAAGTCACAGGGAGCTAAATCTGGCGAATACGGTGTCTGAGCGATGAATTTCATTTCGTGTTTGACCAAAAAATCAGACACAATCATGCTGGAATATGCCGGCGCATTATCGTGGTGAAACCCCCATGAATTGTCTGCCCACAAATCCGGTCGTTTACGACGAATTGCTTCACATGGACGCCTCAAAACGGCCAAGTACTCCTTATTGACCGTTTGACCTCTTGGAACTAATTCATGGAATTCATGGAACCACCCCATGGTAATCGAAAAAAACGATGAGCATTACTTTTATTTTCGATGAATGGGCGACTTGCACGAGGCAAGTTTTCGACGACTCACGACCTTCACTGAATGCTTTGTGCCACTCAAATACTTGCGTTCGCGATAAAGTAGACTCTCCAAAACACTTCTGCAACATTTTCAATGATTCTGTAGCCGTAATTCCATTGGAAACACAAAATTTCAAGCAAACTCGTTGATCAACTTTTTTTCCATAGTCAATATCGCCAGACAAACTTTTTGCATCGTAAACAAACAGCTGACAAACACACATTAATGGAGATATGGCACTTAAATTTCAAGAAAGAAGGTATCATCAAAAATCAAGAAAGATTGTACCAATATAGGAAAAAAAATTTCTATATTTAGTTTATGCGCAGAGTTTAAATGCACCAGTCCGGGTCAAATTTGATCATATTATTAAACGGGCACATCGCCAGAATTTTGTTAAATTCGACAAATAACTTTCATTTTCGATCAAAAAATAATCAATTTATAATATCGTTTATTTAATTATTTAATATTTAAAATGTTTTATCTCCATCAATCGTATATCTATTCTAATTTATATATCACTTCTAATCTATATATGTTAGGTACGTCACGTATATATGAAAATAATTATTCATAAACCTAAAAAGTACTATAGAAGAGAGTCTTACAATGTAGATATAGGCTCCATAAGGCTGGTGTCGAATTCAAGAAATAATTTTCCCTTTTTTGTGTAGCCCATTACTGTATTTCCATGTGCGAGAAAGATTTTGTCTTTTGGCATAGATGCTGGACCACCTAGCACTAACCGATTTACTTTTTGTCCTGGCAGAGATTTGAACAGCACTTGAAGCTCCCCCTTTTTGAAGCCTAGAAAATGATTAAATTTATGGAAATGTAACATACATAATTTAGACATTTTTGTTAGAATTACAACATTACTTATGTTTTAATGTATTAATTATTTTTCAAATGGTTATTTATAAAAAAAGTTATTAGATAGTACTTGAAATGTAATAATGTAATAATGTATAAATCAATATCTATTCGTAATCTATCATGCTTTCTTTATCAATAAGAATATTTATTATATGACACAGTTTTTTTATTTCTCATTTATGTATAAATTTTTTTCTTCATATGTTAGTAAAAGTTGACTCCAAAAATTGAAAGGGAAATAGAGAAATGAAGCTAAATTAAAAAATTCAACTATTAGTTTAAAATTTCGAAAATATTAATCAGATATAGATATTATTAAGGAAATTACCTTTTTATTTTTATAGTTATGTTAAAAAATAAAAAATTGATTGTTCTTTAAATAAAATCAAAGTTAAAATTGAAATCAAAATAAATATTATAAAATCAAAGATATTATATTTATTTATTAAAATATTGTAACAACGATAGAATTATTTCTGAACTAAGAACCGTAGAACAAGAATCAAAGAAATTAAGTTTATCGATTAAAGTTTGATGAAAAGTAGCATAATTACTAGAAAAAGCACTGAATGTGAATAATTTGCAGTTTTATTTTATTATTTTCATTATACTGTCCTTCTTTCTGAAGAAATATAAATTAAAAAGCTTAACGAGGATATTATAAATTATTATGATCAATAATAAAAGTATTTAATACATATCCAATACTGCTATAAAATAATCATGAGTATTTGGATTGTCGCATTCGATTTATGCTTCTTCAGATCAAAGATAAAAATCTGAACGACAGCTTCTAATTTTTATTGGAACACTTATAATCATAATATGAATTCCAATCACCAAAAATTTGCATGATGCCATCGTGATCGGCAACGGCGAACTTCTGTGGTTGTTTCGGCTCCGTGGATGGCAAAATTCGCGTCGTACCGCGCGAGGTGACACCCACATTTACGTAATCTACCCGCGAGAGCGTGAGCATCATCGTAATTCAAAACTGTTTTTTTCCTTTTTTTTTACATTCTATCACTGGACTTTTTTAAATGAAAACGTTGTTTTTGATGTTTATTTCCTTTTTTTTCGAATCGTCTGGAGGAATTTGAAACCAACGAGTTCCAACACCACGGAGAAAAGAACAAGTCGCCGCAACTTTATAGACGCCAATCGATTTACCCATAGCAACGGAAAGTCATAACAGTCTCACTTTTTAAATGTACCTATGTTATGAAAACTCCTTTTTTCGAAAAGCTGCAATATAAATAGATCTTCAATTTGTATATACTAATAGTTGCTGAAAGTTCAAATGAAATTTAAATCAATATAATTATTATTCTTTTTTTTTAATATAAACATTATGCTAAATATATAACGCATTAACAATATTCTAAACGTTTAGCGTTTAATGAAATAGTATTCTTTCTTATAATTATTATCTTTTCCACATAAGCTTTATAGCTTTAATATAATTGATGTAAAAGTTCGTATTTAGAATATATATTATATGGAAATTATTGTATTATTTATCGTGTAAATGATAAAATAATCATTCTATATTTTCAACTGATTACTGAATTTTTACTGATATGATATGAGGTGTGTAGCATACTACACACACCGCCATGTAATAATATGGCAACGTAACTTCATGTTTCAGTTACAATAATTTTTTAATACTGGATGTAGAATTGAATGCATATATAATTACATAAATAACGATGCGTATGTAATTATATTATACAATTATATATGCTTTTATTTACTATGACTATTATTTAATATTAACGTAACTATATAATAATATGTTGATAATGGCCGTTAGCAGGAACACATAAGTTATATTATGTATAGAATGTATTATAAAAAGGACTATATTCGTAACAAAAAATCTCTTATAATATGTATACTACATCATATCATAATAATTTGTCAACTTGATGTATATGTTAATTTAACATTATCAAGGTAAGTTACAGTATAAAAGGCGCACGAAACAGTCACTTATAGCCATATTTCAGAACACTGAAAAGTGAAATTTTGAAAATATATATTTTTAGTTATTATTAATGTATATTGGGGTACGTGCAATGGAAAAAATAATAAAAAGTATATGAATATAAAAATTTTAAAAATTTATAAAATAATAAGAATATAATTTCTTTAGTACTTCAAATTGTTGTATATTAATCAGATACTATTATATAAAGCAATAAACAATTTTTATAGTGTCTGCAAAGATCTAAAAAATTACTAAATCCATTATATTCAATCTTCGACAGATATATTTATTGATAGAATGGTTTCGTGTCAATTTTTTTTCTTGATTTTTTTTCGAAACATAGTTATTGAATTCAGCTACATATCATGTAATTGCTTCCCGTTTTACTTAAAACGTAATAGAATCATTAAGCTTTATTATTTTAGTTATATGGAATAGAATAATTGTTTCCTTTTAATTAATTTTTTAAAACTCAATCACGATTAAATTAAGTTCGATATTTTATTTGGGTACGCTACTTCTTTATTTATCGTACTTATCTTTAGGTATAAGGATACTACAGTTGCAAGTTGCATGTCTCTTTCCCTATTAAGTCAGACTGTGGACATTATATACAATTTTGTTAGTTTTTTACTATCCTGCCAAGTTTCATGTATTTTTGAGGGAGTATCAAAAGGTCTTTTGATACAAAATATTCAAATAAATGGAATAATCTTTCCATTTGCAAGAGTTTTTCAACAAAATTGTATGTCATTAAAATACGATAAAAAACTGATGTTGTCTACAGATATATTTCAACTCCACACTTAAATAGAAATGTATATTTGTTTTTATATTTTCTCAAGGTTAATAAGAGTACATGCAAAAGTTTATAATATGATTCTTTTTCAAAGAGGAAATAAATAGTTGATATTTCTCAAATTTAAAAGATATTTATTTTAATTCTTAAAATATGTATAAAAGAGTTTTTAGTTAAAAGCATAGAAGAAATTCCTGTTATAGTAATTAATTTTTTAAAGTTTTTTTATTAATTATTTCAATTTCTAAATAATATACTTATAATATTATTAAGAATTATATGAATAATAAATAAGTTACGTCCTTACAAGAAATGATTTGACCCTTTCAATGTACATTTATTTTCTTTGCATATTTTTTCTACAGATTTGACTAATCCAATCCAAATGAATTTTAAATGAAAATGTACAATTAAATAAAATTAAATTCTTATTATGATTATCTACTATTATATATATATATATATATATATATATATATATATATATATATATATATTTAAGTTCAATATTTGAATTGTTCACCTATAAACTTTGTGGGAATGGGCCTGGTAAGTTCATACCTGCTTTTTTTTTAATAATGTTGAATTATGAGAATAAATAGCGGAAGATCGTTCACCTAAAAAAATTTGATCATTCGAGATAATTCTTTCTTCTCAGTCTATGTACGAATAATAATTATTTATAAAATATATTTTTATGAATTTTTATTAACAATTTTTTAAATTGCTCATGTAATATTTACACACCCACATTTTGTTTGTCGTTTGTTTATTATAAAATTATATCAAGTGCGTACTCATTTTAATATTTATTATTCATGTACTTATTATAACTTTATTAACACTTTTAAAAAAATCTGCTAGACACGCTATTTATCCCGCATGTACAAAATGATGTGAAAATTAACTCGGATATTTGTAAATGATCTCATTAATTTTTAAAGCTGTATTTCTGTTGTAACTATTTATTTATCAATGTTTTTCAGAATTTTAGATATATTTTGTGTTATCTATACATACTGTTATTTATAGAGATACGAATACATATAAAATGAATTTAGCCATTTGTTTTAATGTTACATTGTTTTAAACTATAATTGCGTTATATAATTTATTTGTTGTTAATCTATTACAAATTATTTTTGAAAAATATTTTATTTAAATATTGTTCTAGAATATGAGCATTTTTTTGTTATGAAATGATTTATTATTGTAAAAAGTTACAAGTAAAAATAATTACAATATAATTATGTTTCCCTTAATCATAGTTAGGACATTTGATTATTTCAATGATCTGATTTTTAATTTTGTTTTATAATAATTTATTTGATTATATTGCTGAATTTAAAAAAATATTTTATATTAATTATTTATAAAATACCTGATAAGATTTATAGGTTTAAATTTTTTTATTTTCCTAAGCATATATCAAACTGACTATTTTACTTTTGTTAAAAGTTCTTTTTTGTAAATTTCATTTTTTTCAATGAATTATTATTTAATGAATTCAATGAAAAGATTTACAATACAATACAATATAATTAGATATATTATTATGTTTTCATTCATCCAGAGTATCTGACTGTTTCCATGATCTGATTTTTAATTTCGTTATATATTATAATATACTTTTTGTTAATTCATTTCGGAATTTAACGAATATTTTATATCTGAAAACTGCGCTGTGGGATTCAATAACAAAAAATTTTAAGCACCCTCTTCCAAGCGCAGTCCCAGGAATAACAAGAATTTTACCATCGTTGCTGTCAATTTTAAGAGCTTATAGAATTTTATTCCTTTATATATTTAAGAAACTTTTGGTTTATTCTTTACATTATATTACATTTTGTAACATAACGTACTCCTTTATTTACATCTAGAATGTTTTCATACTTTTTAATTTATCCTCGCAGTTTAGAAATTAGCTTGGATTTATTAATAACGCTGATCGAATATAAAATCTGATGATATTTCTTTCTGCTATATTTTCGAATTTTTTCTATACTATAGTATAATTTATATACTGTTAAATCTTTAATTTTATCATCGGAATGGTATTTCATATTATCATAGAGTAATTTCAGTTCATTTGTAATTGTTAATACAATCTTAAATCTGCAAATAAGTTTGATTAGTTTAAATATAAATTTTTATTCAGTTAATTTTGAAATTTAAATATTTTTATTTAATTCTTTTATATTAAAATATGATAAAATATTTTTGGTTCTAACTATGTTTTAGTATCATCTATGAAATTTTTAGAGTAATAAAAGACCATAATAGAGACTCCATAAAATTTCTCAGTTATTGAATAATATATTTTATTTATTTATATATTACTTATTCAAAATCTACCATTGTATTATTATTAGTTAAAATAAAAGTTTAAACATAGTGATCAATGATATGCAGCAATAATTGGAATGAAACATACGAGTACTTGCCATTCTGATATAATGAATACATTATTGGTATGTAATAAGTAGAAACTAATCTTTCTTTTCATGTTTGTCACCATGATCTTAAATAAAGTATTGCATGATATTATTATATTTTTGGATTTAACTACTTTTTAGTAATGCTTATGAAATTATTAGGGTAGTAAAAGTAATAGAGACCATAATAGATCCATAGTAGAGACTCCAAAAAAGTTTCTCAGTTATTAAACAATATATTATAGAAATGTTTTTTGGTTAACTGATTAAAAATCTATCCGGGGAAGTCGTTGATAGACACCTGGCCGGTTTCTACCCTCCGAATACGTAACTACGATTTTTCTTTGTAGATTCTGACTGTAATATATATCCTGCGGCGAACTTCAAGGGTCTTAAGACTGGAAAATTTTTGATATGTTTTACCATAACTAAATATATAGATATATAATATATTGGAGAAAGTACATTTTAATTAATTATAATTAATTAATTAATTTTTTATTATAATATATAATTAATTAATTTTTTTTATATGATCTGAAATGTTGAAATCCAAACATAGAAGTAAACAGTGCAGCGACCGCGCCATCGCTCAGCGGTTCTCCAACACGCCTTCGTTATGATACCATGCCACTTGATAGCGAACTCTTTTTTCTAGCTTTTTAAATTTAAAAAATGAAATTTAAAAAATGAATTAACTTCATTAAATAGTAATATTTTTTGTAATATGAAAGAATAACAGTAGATAGATAACTGTAACGTAGATAGATAATTTAACACAGTTAGATTGTTACTAATGGTTCAGTATTTGAGATTTATAACTACGTACAAAACTTACCTTTTTCTCTTTTCTATTGACGTATATTTGATTTTTTTTAGAATTTTGATATAAAATTTCTTGAAGATGTCGGAATCAAAATTAACAGTTTGCATTAGAAAATACGGAAAACTTGTGAGTCTTCTTTGACGAATTCTAAGATAATACCCGTGTGGAAATTCATTCTCGAATCTAATTAGTATCGGGCAAGTTTTCCTTATTAAATGTTCAGATCCAGAAGGGAAATCTAGTCTGATCCTAGTTCCGATTTGTCCCACTTTTAATAGCATTTTTAATAGGGAAAGAGCTTAGATTTTGGTAGGTATACCAAGCTGGAAACTAGACAAAATCTAGTCAGAAAATCTAGAAATTTAAGCCAATAATAAATTATTCTAATTTTGTTTCCTCGATTAAGTGAATAATTTTTTGACTCTTTAATATTTATTTATTTAAAATAAAAAATATATTTACGTATTTAGGTAACGTATACCATTTAATTAGAATTTATAAATTACTTTCTATATGCATTACTACGTATTACGTATTACGATTTACAGTTAATAATTAATAATTATTAATATATTTTATTTAAGCTCTGTTGAACATATAATATTTTATTCGATGAAAAAAATTCCGACCTCCGCTGAGCATCGAACCCACGACCCTACGATTCGCAAGCTAACGCATTATGCACTATGCTAAAACGCAATATGCGATTACTATACTATTTTTTGCATATGACCGTACAGCTCTTAAGATCATATAATAATATTTTATAAACACAAGATAATACATGCATAGTAAATCAATTTTTTAAATTCTTTCCCATGTTGGAAAGATCTGCGGGTATTTATATAGATATATATATATATATATATATATATATATATATATATATATATATATATATATAATTTCTGTACACATAAGGCCTTGACTACAAAAAACATCGTTCTTTCCAATATTAGAAAAAGTTGAGGAAATCTAACTAGAATCAAAATAGAAAGCCTAACCATTTCCTTACTTCTCTTACTATGCAGATTCCGCCTAGAAAAACGTGAGTTTTTCCAAAATAGGGAGAAGTTAAGGAAATCTAACTAAAATCAAGATAGAAATCCTAATCATTTCCTTAAGTTTTCTGCTTGTAAAATTTTGACTATACAAAACACGTATTTCTTTCAAGAATCAATAAAAGATAAGGAAATCTGAATAAAGTCGAGAAAGTAAGAATTAATATAAGATGATTATTAGATGATCGAAGGGAAATCTAACTCGGATCTGGCGAGATTTACCTACATGAGGAAATCATGAGTAATACTGACTAGGATCTAATCCGAACTAGGGATATGCCGATTATATTTCTGCACGGGTAGTTGGAAGAAAAAAAATTTTATCTTGAAAACGAGACTTCACTAGAATTTTCCAAAGAATAAATATGTCTTGTAATTTGTTAAAAAATTATTAATCAATTTTTTCAAATATTTGAATAATGGTTTCCAAAATTTCAGTGTCGTCAATAATGAAAAATTCAAATATGGTATTGAATCATCCTAGTATAAATCATATTCGTTGATTTTAGATGCCCAAAAAACATAGGAATCGGCGAATCCCGATTTTTCATCAAATTCATTACGTGATACAATGATTCCAATTGAGATAAAGCAAAGTTCTATCAGTAATGTTCTATCATAACAACGATCATTATGAGCTGTTTTACAATAATCATGAAATATTAATGGATAGACGTTTTCTGATTCGTTTGCAAAGTGTCGTTTGATACTATATAAAGTTAATTTTCGTATTATCTTTTAATATTTGAGGCTGTTTTCTACAGCTGATGTTATTGCTTTCCTCAGTTAAAGTATAGTATTATATTTTGAAGACCTACTGATTGTTTCATACTTTTTTGAGAAAATCTTTACTTCGAAAATTTAGGAAAGGGGGACTGAATTCTTTTTTTCAATTCAGATAGGAGGCATGAATCCTCTCTGTTCCACTTCCCCGCGAGCCCTGGACAAAAGTAAATGCTTTAAATATTAAATTTAAATATAAGAGTCTTATTGAGATTGTAATTTGAAGAAACAAATTTTAGCCAATATTTGTAATAAAATGAGCTACATATGTATTTTTTTCTTCAAAGTTTAGTTTGTATTAATTATCTTTTAATTTATTGCGACATACGTATATTTAATATTAGAAAGGATTCTTTTAGATAAAGAACAATTCATATTTTATTATATAAATTCTTTAAAATTGATAACAAATATTATTTTTCAAAAAATGTATGCTATAAAAATAGCTACAAAATTTTAGTAATGTATGTGTCAAGAATAGCAATTAATTATTGTATTTCATTATGATAATCAATAGAATGATATACTTCTATTTGATTATATTATTTTTTGCTACTTGTATGGACTACTGCATTGAAAATGGTAAGTAAAATTTATATTGAGGAAAGGCACATTTTTTAGTTTTATTTTGAAGTGTAGTTTATAGTAAAATAATAATTTACTCGACAGCTTTTTTTTAGTATATTTATGTTTTTAAATAATTTTTTATGAATCATAAAATAAGACGTAAATTTCAAGCAATATTACATGGGTGACGTACTTGTTGAACTGAATATATATATATATATATATATATATATATATATATATATATATAACGAATACCACCTAGTTAAGCATAACAACATGAATCCAGAATTTACAGAAATACATTTAGTCTATTGTATATGGAGTTGATCATATAACATCATCTATGTATGACCTTAATTCTAACCATGACTTCATTTTTTTTAAATGCGAAATAATAAAATTAATCGTGGCCGGTTCTTGCTGACCAGTCCCTTTCTGGGACAGCAACTACGAAAGTATCCTCTTTCTAGTGCAACATGCGACTGGAATCGTTTGCCTCAAAAGACAAAAGGTGTTTTTTTTTTTATTTTAATACGTCTTAAAGAGAATAGGGAAATTGCATTATTAAAATGTTAGAAAGAACAACAATTTTTTACTAAAATGTATTTTCTACAACGAAACAGCCCTCTTCTAAAACGCTCTTCATTTACTTTCATATTTTAATAAAATAAAGTGTGCTCTAAATACTCCAAATTAGATATTTTTACAGCATTTATTTTTGAGATAATTAGAATTATTTCGATAAATCAGCACCAAATCGGTGACATATACGTCGTAACATATAAAACAGAAAACATATATCTATTTTAATAAGATCTACAAATTTTATTTCAGTATTTGTTAAATATTCACAAGTATTCGATACATAACTATTCCTCATTCTATAGCTTAATTGGAAAATTTATCGACCACGGATGAAACATATTGTATGAGATTATACGTAATGTAATGAGTGAATTGTTTCTGAACGTATACTAAATTCTTCCTAGACTTAATTTTGCTCACTTCCGCTACAATATAGTATAATGGGAAATTTAACTAGTCAGAAATCGTAAGGGCATCGATGTGAAGAACTGCAGACTAATTTTTAACTGGACTAATACTATTTATTAATGAACTATTACATTGTATTTGCTAGCATTAGAACCGTAAAATGTGCAAGTAATAATTTCAGTTTATCTGTCTGAGACAGACAAAATAATTACGATTGCATTCTATTCGTCTAAATTGACATAGTCTGAAAAACTTATTTGGATGATTTTCACCTTATAAATTGTCCTGCATTACACCACCTATATATTTTATATAAAACATAATATTTTAGTTTGAGCTTCTATTATTTTAGTTGCAGCTATTTATGCAGAAGATATGATTGGTGGTTATCCAGTTCATGATCATAGATTTAACTACCATGTTGCAATTGTCGGTAGAAAAAATTTTTCAGATGATACAATTTTAGTTTGTGGTGGTGGTATTATATCAGTACATTTCGTTTTAACTGCTGCAAATTGTTTTTTCAACGAGTTTGGATGGTTCAAAGAAATGAGATTTTCGATAATCATAAATAGCATTGATTTAAAGAGTGAACAAGGATTAAGTATTGATATTGATGTGATTTTTTTTCCAAATTACGAAGAATTTGATCGTAAGACTGATATAGCAGTTGTCAAGGTAAGTTTATTTTTAGTTTTCTTACAATCGGCATTCATGTACCCTAATATCTAGCATTTCTAAATTCATGAATGAATATTTCTACTAAAATATAATTTGTATAAAGTAGATTGTAAAACATAATAAAATATAGTATTAACAAAGGCGGTTGTAGATAATAACTTTTCTAATTTAGATTAGAATATTAGATTTTTCAAGCATATTTGTCGCTTCCATTCATGGAAGAATCTTATTATTTTCAATTGAACAGAATTTCAACGTTATTATGCGGGGACTCGACAGCGTTCTCTACAGAATCTCTGTTAGTTTTGTACCAGGTATTGATGATTTTTTGGTATGAATATGCAATGCCTTATTACCTTATAGCGTTTATAAAAAAAACACAAGTTTATCTGTTCAAAAATGCAATGTACCGTCTTTTTCCTTGGGCTTTATACCGGTCTCTAAACTTTATTTTTATTCTAACATTCCTAAAGAGATCGTTTACGATCAGTTACAGGCGTATTTGCTTTATATTTAGCTTCTTAATCCTGTGTATGCTATTTTCAAAACTTCTATTCTAGAGATATCATCTTACTAAAAATCACTAATAATCCGAGAGTCGATTAAATCGAAGCATATCAGACTAATAATTTTTATGTGCTTTTTTCATACTTCTTTGATCAAATTGAATGAAAAGAAATCGCAAGACTGGTTTAGCATTTCTCTTATTCTATTCTTATTATATCTTAATATTCTTTATTGATTTCTACTTAGATAATTCAAATATATTAATTTTAAATTTCAGTTACAAAATCAATTTTTTAAGTTTTCTAATTTATCATAATATAAAAATAATATTTTTTATATTTAAATTAATTTAATTGTATAAATACGAGTATAAATATAAAAGTACATATAAATTAATGTTTTTCAGTTAGTGGAAAGTTTGCTTATGTTAACTAATCTAATGAAACTGAATATACCGGCCTATAATCAGACATTTGCACAAAATCTAAGTGTAGTAGCTGGATATGGTTACACTTGGATTGAAACTATAAAGTATAATGGAAAAATGCATCGAGGTGCAGGTAGCACAGACATGTTACTAAAATGTGCCTTAGTTGGAATTCTTGATGATATATCATGCTATCATAATTACCGAGGAATCAATACTACTAAGTTGTTGTGTGGTGTAATGTCAACTGATGGTCCCGATAGTCATTGGGGACTTTGTACAGTGAGTACTAAAAGTTAATTTTAATTTTACCAATATATATGTAATTACAATTGGTTATTATGTGAAAATCATTTAAGAAGTAGATGAATTTTAAAACAAGACCTTATTTTTCTCTAAAAAATAATTTTATTTTTTTACATAATTTTGTTGACTCTATATATTTAGTCCGCGAGTTTTCTAATCTTTTTATTCCTTTTAAGTAATGAGAATCATCCATGTCCTCAATGGCCTCATCATTAAACACAAATGTTCTAGCAATGAGATATTTCTTTAGGTTTGAAAACATAAATAGTCTACGAAGGCTTAATCTGAAAAATATGCTGAAGGAAATAGCAGTTTGTAGCTTAACTGATAAGTGTTTACTATGATCACACGTATACATCTGTGCATTATCCTTAATTAAGCAATAGATTTTTGTCCATAAATGCGATCGTTTCTGCTTTAAAAGAGGGTCACATATGTTAAACAGTTATGAATAGTATTCTTTAGTATAAAAAATATTTCTTAACTCACTAAGGCTACCTATCGTTTAGCTTCTCCATATGCTTGAGAATTGTAACTATTTTTTATAAACTTTAAAAATTAAGCGTAAGTTAGTAACGATTCTATGAATACAGTTGTATAAATTATATTGATTTTTCAATTGCCTCTAACTTATTTTCTGATTTTGAATTTTTTTCTCTCTCAAATTTTTTGGGTTGTTTTATTGTTTTTTTCTTTACTTCTGTTTTTCCTCGTGTTTCTTCGTTATTAGAAGAACATTTTTCTATATTTTTTTCATATGTTCTAGTAGAAATTTCTTTTGTTGATATTTCAGAAAATACATTGCTATTTGTGATCGAGTGAATTTTCTGATTCCTCGATATATTATCGATGGTATTGCCAATTTATCATTACTACAACTATTCTTGTTTTTCTTGCTGGGATGTGCTTGTAAATATGATTATATGTGGACAACTTTTGTGAACAACTAGTGGAGTATTTTCTGCCAAATCAACTTTTGTTCATAATCAATACAATTCTGACAGGCCAAACATGCTTCCATCACCGTACGATAATTTGATTCCTACATGGTGTGCTATATTTACTGGTGCTTTTCTAACCATCTACTAATATAGCATTTTGGGAACGGAAATTCATATGGAAAATCGTACTTTGCATACGATGGTTGGAAATATTACATTTTTTACCGGGTACGGAGTAACTTTATTGACGATACGGGAGGTTTACAGCTAGAAACGAAGTCGAAGGATATCACGGGATTCGTAAAGAAACCTTTTTTTATTGGGTATGGATTAAATTTTTCCTTATGAGAACCGGAATAAAATGGTAATTTTTAATTTAGAATGAGGAACATATAATATTTCAGTATTTGACATCTCAAATTTCATTATACTCTCTTTATGTAATTACATTCTCGAATAATTTTAATTTTTAACAATAGATGCCACAGCTCAAAAGTTTGATTTTCAAACATTTCCCAGTACAAATATACAATAAATTCAAGCTAAATGCGTGTAGAAAGTAAATGACGCAATGAAAAGCGACTTTATCAAATCAGAATTCCTATAGTGCTGAGTAGACCTAACAGCCTTTTTGGACTGCCTACGTTACTGATTCAAAGTTTATCTAATTTACGAAGAAATATGTTTTCTAAAGTCTTAAAATTTTCCATAAATGTTATTTAATGAACATATTTTCAAAAAATGCAAGAAATATCATATGTTTAGAAGCGCGGGTGAATGTATAATTTACAAATCTGTATTGAAATAGCACTAAAATAAAAAAAAATATACAGAAAAGAGTCTCTTACGATATTATGTATATATACTTAATTATTGAAAACTAAGCTAACCGAAAATATTATATAGCAAAGATACAAAACGTTAATTTTTATAGTAATGTACACTTGATTTAATTCTCGTATATATTTTTTTAGCATGATCCTGGCAGTCCTCTAGTTATACATGACATTGTTGTAGGGATTGCAAATAGTGGTCCTCCTGATTGTGATGATACTGTATTTGGTTCTCTCTACACTAAAGTATCTTATTATGCAGTATTTATAAATCGTATATTAGATCCATTCTTTAACGAATACAACTGCCAGAATGAAATTATTATTATTCAAAATCCAATACATGTAACAGCAGCATAATATTTAATAGAAAAACACTTACAAATAAAAAATTATAATTTTTTATTATCTATATATTCGTTGTGATCCAGCAAAATATAATGTGTATAGGATACCGGAATTTGTAAATAAAAATATCTTATAAATATATGTCTTTATTCTTTTATCTTTTTAGCTACCATTTATGAATAAAGTAATAGTATTAAAAATTAGAGCCTATGTACATGAAAGTAATCTGTATTTTATTAAAATATGATTATATACATCTGTTGATACATTAGATTTGCAAGTAATAATATATTTGGCATGAGTACTGGTAGTCTTCTAGATGTTTTTAAATAAATTACAAATATAATTAAATAAACTATATCTAGTATAATAGAACTGTGGATCTGCCGTCAAGAAAAGACGTGTTTATATTCCGCACAGTGCTCGATAATGCGTAGAAACAGTAAACTGCAAATCATAATAAATTTTTATGGAAGACGTGACAGTCGTGAAAAAAGAATTTGTGCCCTGCCACATCCCCGAGTGAGTTTCTGAAATGCGTAAGTGTAATGAGCGTTTTTGACTACAGAAATATCGCTAGCTCTGGAATTCAAGAAATCTCCAAGATGACGAACTCAACAGTATCATACTCTCAAATGGTTCAATAAGCATAACTTCTGAAAAACAGGCAATGTTTTCTGACGCACATGATGACTTGCAATCCAAAGACTACATAGCTTCTATTAGTGGATTAATTGGTGCTCAACATATTCGCTTGGGATCATAATTTTCTCAAAGCCGAGTATACTTATACCTCAGTACGCAAGAAATAGTAAACAAACTTTCTACAACTATTCCTAGAATGAAACAAATTATTAAAGAACAAGAAGAAATATAGTACCAAGCAATACGCTTTGCTCTCGGCTATCGAATAAACATGCCGGTTAATGTCTTGCTAGGTGAATCTAAATTACTATCAATACAAGTTTTCTTTGCAATGTATTTCTACGTAAAATATTAAACAACAATAAACTTGTTACCGACAATCGTATATTATTACTATAATATATTAAAGAAAATTAAGCATCTATGACTGGACATGCATGATAAACTACAGATATATTATGAATCTCATGATATCGCCTCAAAGCGTCGTAATAACAGACTTGTTGGTTATTTAGCAATTCGATTATAATGCATTATTTACGACAATACAGTTTGAGACCGAATTTAGAAACGATATTAAAAAGTCTAACAATTTGAGCAATAAAATGAATGTCTTTCTAAGTTGCGACAATGCTTGCAAAATCGACCACAGACAACAGATAAGATGATTGTAAGGATTTCTGCCCATCATTGATATAAAGGATATTAATTTTAAAATTTATAAGAAAATATTATAAATATTAAAATAAAATATTATAAATATTAAATAAAATATTATAAATATTAAATAAATATTATAAATATTAAAATAAAATATTATAAATATTTAAATCATGAATTATAATTATAAAGTAAAGAATATTTATAATGAATTAATGTCTGACGATAGAAACAAAATGCTACTTATAACAGGAGAAACGAAAGATATCACTTATTTAAAAAATTTCAATAAAAATAATGAAAAACTGTGGTTCAATAAAAATATGATAGTTCTCGGAAATTCAGAGTTTCTATCAATCGACTCGGTGCCAATCATTATAATCTCGCTGCCTTTTTCGCTAAAGTAAATATTATAGCAAGGTAAATGTAATAGAATTTTTTAAAAAGCTAATATTGTCGTTTAAAAATGTATGAAAAAAAGACTTTTGGTTGATAAAGTGGTAAAGAATGTGAAAATGTTAAAAATAATCGGTTGTACAATTTTTTCACCCATGATTTTTATTATTTCTCCTTGTTTGCAGTAAAATAAAAACAGTTGTTTATATCTTCCTTTTGTTGTTTATACAACAGGCAGAACTTAAAAACTTAAATTGAAATTTGTATGTCACTCCTTGGGATTTCTCCATCTTTTTGCGTTAGTTTTTGCTTGGTCTTTTTGTGTTATGTCTCATTTATCTTAACGGTATCCACGGTCAAAGCGCTCGCAACTACCTACATATTCTATATGCATAAATATGTTGCTCAATAATACACATTTCCTTTTTCATTTCAGGTGTTATGCAACTATTCGTTCACATCCCAGTCGTCGTTGCTTTGGAACTTTTCGAGAGAAAACCTACAGCCAAGCATTCCTGTTCGTTATTGTTGTAACTTTGTTAAATCGGCCCATTCATATTTAAGTAATACGAGTTCCTTCTTAATATATAATCCATATAAAATAGTTCGAATTCTTCCTTAATATTTTCCAGGGTTGTTTGGCTTTTCTCAATATAGTATAAAGCTAACGTTAATGAAAGGCGCTTGATAGTGGTAAATCTATTTGTTTGAAAGAGAGTACATCATTAGTCGCATAACCCTAGAAATGGCTTAGTTCCCTAAGTCACAAGACACTTCTCCATCGAATACGTGGAGAATTTTTGTATAATATTCCTATACATTTGTTCAAAGAGACAAATCACGAAATTGGCCAGGTATGATAGAATAAAGTCATTCATATGTCTGCAGAAAACTTTCTGAATAATGAAATTATTGAATAAAAAGGATTTTTTTAGTAAATAAAAGACACTTGATTTTGTTTCATAAATAAGAATTTACTAACTCTAACAGCTGTTTCGGCAGTCACGCGATTATCAAAGGTAAAATAATAATGAAGTGAGGTTGAATATGTGAACAAAAAATATATATGACGTAACGATAAATATTAAGGTATACAGTATATGGTATAAGTGAAGGTGAAAGGTTTACAGTGCATATAATAATACAAATTGATACAAGTTATAAATGTATAGAGTATAATGAGGTGAGACGATACAAACGAGGATTATAACATTCGTGTTTAAAGTAATTATAATTTAGCTGCAAGATATAGAAGTGGTGATACATCAAATTTGATCATGTCATTTGTAACGTTCTAATTATTATTTAATGCTTTCATAATTTCTATAATTACTAAATTGTCCAACCCTTTGCTTTTATTAATACTATGTAAGAGTTTGTAATTTTTTTATCTAATTGATTATGATTAATAATACAATGTTCGTCTATATCTGTGCATTTATTGTTGTATTTAATTGAATTCAATTTTTCTTTAATTATTTTTTATATACAACGACCGGATTGTCCTATATAAATAGCATTACAGTCTGCGCAGGATATTTTATAAACGCCACTTTCTGCTTATAATATATTTGTTCTTTATTGTTAACTAAAAGATTTAAAAAATTTTTTTTATCAACATTGATTGTATTAATACCTATACGCTTGAGGTAATTACAAATTTTGTCGCTTATGCACGGTACAAACTTAATAAGATGATGAGAACATTCTTTTTTATGTGGAAATTATTGAAATAACTGAACGTGTTTTTGAGGCGTAAGCTCATTACCCGCCATGGATATAAAACTTCGACGGGTATGGCCAATATAGTGAAAAATTGGCCCGGTCCGTTATCGATATTGATCAGTGTCCACCTTTGCAGTTGGGGTGAAAAAGATGTTTGCGCTACGGATATGCTGAATCACCTCGTTACATTATCGTTTTTCATAATACTCTATATTACAGTATTCAATTTTTGATAACGAACACACCAGTATTTTTTGCTGTCATCTTTCTATAGTGTCAGGGGTCATCGCATCGCCGTTCTCGTGAATGTCGGAGTAGTAATTATCTCAGTACTTTTTTGGAAAGTAACAACCATAGCAAAGGATTTATTTCAATTGTACTTGGCTTTGTTTGGGACGTCGTTATCTCTTCGTTGGGTGCTTTCCACATTTCCATCGATAGTTTTTATGCACTATTTTTTTCTCCGCTGACTACCGGATCATTCTTTATTGTTAAAGTGTTAAGCTTCTTGTTGGTCTTAGGTGTGGAGGTATGAAGCATTTTCATCATGGATCCTCAAAGCAACGCCAGAATTACTGCGAAGAGTTCTAATTCCATGGCTTACTGTAGGAAGGGACTGGTTAATTCAGATGTTCCATTAACAGCACATATTATATGCCATATTATCAACGCTGTAACTCGTAAAATTTGATACATTTTGGGGCAAGTATACACGCAACGTCGTCCAGAATCAGGTAGCGTTCTATCTCAGGACGTACAATTTTAGTTACACGTCGGTCTGAATTAGTATAAGCGCAGTACTACTCAGTATATACGCTTCTGTTCACTCTTGTATAAAGACTGCGAGAGATTCAATGCCATTTCCTATGAACATGGATATCCCGCATAGGGGGTGTTACGAACATACGATATTTTAACCAATTAGAGTTATGTTAAGTAATATATTAAGAAATAAGAAATTTATTTAGTTTGTAATTTTATATGTAGATAAGTTAAAAAAAAAAAAGATTAATCTCGGACAAAGCGGCTCCGCGTGCGAATATAATGTGGCGATGTAATTATGTAAATTAATGTAAAGCAGAGACTGGGAAATTATATCTATTCGTTTCTTTAAATAAGATTCAAATTAACTTGAGTTTGATCTTTTATTAAAAGAGAATGAAAGTTGAATAGAATTGCAATAAATGATCGTGAGCGAACTCTTGTTATAGGCCAAATTATTTGTACAACTAAGGTGTATAATTGATCCGTGCCGTGACGAGATAATTCAAGAATTTTTCCTAAAATAGCTTTTATACGATGTCATAAATGAGGTGCTCGAATACTTGCTACGGAAAAATTCTTGTTGTTTTCGAAAGAGGTTAAAAGGTTATGCTTCCTAAAAGCAACGAACCGTGCTGTGACGGGAGCTTCTCAATATTTTCTTTAAAAAAGCTATTTTGTGGACTTATAATCAGATAGATCGCATTCTAGCTTTTAGAAAATATTGAGAAGTTCAAAATCAGGTGACGTGTTCGGCTTGCCACCTCGGGCTTGTCGACCGTCAAGCAGCGTAAGAGTTTGGGCTGCGATCTGCGTGTAGGGCTTATCGCTCAAAATTTGACCCCGAGTCGAGGGGAATGTAATTTATAAAAGATGCTGTATAAGAACGCGCTAAATTATTGTTCTCTGGTCTCTGCTCAGGTCAAAATTTGTTTTTAAAAAATCTATTCAAGTTACTAGTTTTGTTTTATTTAAATAAATTCAAAGTCTCAGCTCCATTGTTTGTTATAAATATATTTAAAATGATGTCAAAATTAAATGCATTGCAATGTTGCGAGCGGTTTATATAATTACACTTAATTCTTAATGTATATAATTATAATTAATTTATCAACTATTTTATTAATTACTTATTTGTTCATCGCTATGGAGATATTTCACTTATAAATAACAAAAAGAAAAAGATTGTAAAAACATCTCCATAGCAACCAAGGCGAATAAAACTGTTTGAAAACGCTTGAGCAGCATTCTTTCGGATTAGCCTCCGAAATATCAAGGTGTTCATACTTGTAATTTATTATTTGTATTCGATTTTTAAAATATTAAAAAAGTAATTATTTATTATTAAACAATTTATTTACAATCTAAATACAATATTGGTTTATCACGGAATAGGGGGAACTTTAGGCATTGAGCTTGTGAATCAAGTACTGGAAGTAATGCAACATGGACACGGAATGGGTGGTGCCGCATAAGCGTATACATTCTCCATTTAGAAATAGAAGGGTTTGTCATAAGTTTGTGAAACGCGCTTATTATTGCTGAAAAATTTTTTGTTACTTCTGTTGATCTAGTTCTCATAATTGACACAATTATTATAATTGCTGATGAGACTACTGTTGTTAATTATAGTATTATTTATCGCTGTTAGGGCTAAATTATTTGTGACTGTTTTAATTACTGTTGAGTACCACTGGTATTTGCTTTATTGACAGAATTCATTTCTTCGAAGATTCGTTTTATGCGCTATCTTGATCTGTGATTGGAAACAAGCTCATGCGTAAAGTATAGTAAGGTATTACGGAGTTCTATGAGCTAGTGTACTGTTGCATATAGCCTGACTTAATTTTAGATGCCAGGTTGATACGGGATAGGGTGTACGAATCAGCCAGAAAGCGATAAAGAAGTCTTCATTTAGTTTATTTCAGAAAAACATGCTCTAGAAGGCTCACATGGTTCTGTTCTACTTAAATAGTTGCAGCTAAAGAGTTCATAGACATAGAGTTAGAGTTAGAGTTAGAGTTAGAGTTCGGTACTAATATGAGATATCTAAATGTTGTTTACGCAGATGCCTGGCATACGAACGCTTGCTTTAATAGAGATAGAGCAGCTTCTTGAAGGAAAGTAGCCAAGGTAGAAGAAGCAGACACACACTATGCCTACCAAAAGCAGTACTGCTGTTGTAACGAAAGTGGCAAGGTAGACGGAGCGAGGGAAATAGAGGCCAAAAGAACTTATTTTATCTATTTGTTTGCAAAATGATGAAGTCGGTGAAGAGATAGACAATGTGCTTATATACGATCATGAACGTATAGGTGAGAGGTTGACTTTATATCTGAAAAGAATATCAATTTTATAAATTGAAACATACACGAGCTGCTGAAAATATTATTTCAGGGAGTTTGTAGAAGTTATATTAAAAAACATCTTTATTATACAAAGAAACTTTATTATGTAATAAATAAAAGAATAGTTTATATATCGCTAATATATCTGAAAGCACATTTTGAATCTGTTTTGAATGTGTTCAAAATATTTTTAATCGTCTAGCATAACTTAATAAATACATAGAATTTAATTCCCAGTTGAATACTCGGCGCGTCAGGACGTGTTTACACCGCGCTCTCACAAAATATCTAATAATATTAAGTGTATATAGGAATCTACAACGTGTAAATATTCTTACAGATAGTATAATAGTTTTGTGATTTGTGCCTAAATAACTTTTTGCTGCTTTAGCCGGTGCAGTCTTCGGACTGCACTGACAAGGGTAGCTCCGCATTATACCACTATCGATAGTGTCTATGCCTAAAACTTTGCAACAGAGTTCCACAAAGACTATAGTACCCACGCAGTTCTCATACGCCAACATCGCGGCAGCTGGCAGCCGTCCGTCCAAAGAACATGCCATTATTGTCGACGTCGTTGAAAGACTAACCAATGATGATTATTTGGATAGACTCGAACAATTAACAAATATAAATAATGTAAGGTATATTTCGAAAATATCCGGTAAAAGAGTAATTGTATATTTAACTAACAAAGAATAGTACCAAAAAATAGGACTATAACAGTTAAAGGTTACACTCTCATTATTAAACCATGCGTGAATAATAACAAAAGAGTTGTTATCTCTAATATTCAACCAATAATTCCTGATGAGCTAATAATCGACATGCTACAAAAAAGAGGAATCAATATCGTTTCTCATATTTACGAAGTGAAAGCAAGTTGATCAAAACTCGGAAGATCACATGTACTATCATTAAGACGCCAATTTTACATTAACGAAGAAGATGAGAAAAACCTTCCTGAAACGCTACAAATTAACTTCGATAATACGACTTACTGAACATATTTAACTACTGAATCGACACTCTGTTTCATGTGTAAACAAACCGGACACATAGCTAAAGTATGCCCGACAGCTATTGACATTACATATCCCCATGTAAACAAACAATCTGAAGAAAACAGTGAAGCTAACTACATGCAAACTACACAACCTGTTATCGAAATAAATACTACTTTTAAAAGACCATTGTCTCATACGAGTGGTACTTGCCCATCGGTATCAACGCAATCCGTAAATACTGACGAAGAAAATAAATTAAACACTATCACATTAATTGATCATGTTTCCAATTTCAAAAAATCACAAGCAACCGCCAAGCAAAGAATTAAAAGACCAAAAATAGCCGAAAGAAAAAAGGAGAAAAATAAAATAGAAAATATTAAAGTTCTGGAAGAAAAAATGCAGCAAGTGGCGTCATTTTTTCAACATCCCTCTAATCAACTACCAATCGATTTTCATGTTCTTTTAAATTTTTTAAAAGTTACGTATACTAACGTTCACATAATAGCGGCTGCCCATAAGCTTACTAGAGATGTGACTGATTGTTTCCGCTATCGAAAAACTCTACCCTCTCATTGATAATAAAAAAGTTAAAGCTAAACTTAATCGAGTTAAAAAACAAATTGTAAAGTCAATTACAAAGTACAACACATTAAGTTAAAATACAGACACTTTTGAAAGTGATTCTTCTATGACTGATAGCATCACAGATATTTAATAAACTCAATCAGAATATTACTCTAGTAATGTGTACATATAAAAGAGACCTTCAAATTTTATTTTGGAATGCGAGAAGTATTTGTCAACGTAAACACGAGCTTCCCAAAATTCTAGAGCCTCTCGATATTTTAGTTTGTGTTGAGTCCTGGCTTTCGCAAGAAATTGCTGATACAACTATTCAACTCTCTGATTTTAAAATTTTTCGCAAAGATAGACGAGAAAATAGAAGGGATGGAATTATTTTCTATGTTAAAAATAATCTCACTGCTACAGTGATCAACGAAACTAAAAATCATTCTGATTTTTTTAACTATACAGTATTCGCGTTAATAACTGTGAACCAAATATCAATATTTACGCTTGCTATAGACCACCGAACTATACAAACAATCTAAGACCCGCTCAAGAACATTGGGACAGCATTATGAGTATACTTCAAGCATACTCATACAACCTTTTACTTGGAGACTTCAATGCTCATCACAAATACTGGAATTGTTCAAATAGTGACGAATATGGTAACTTATTACTAAACGTGATTAATAAAAGTGATTTAATTATTCACAACACAACTACTTTATCGAGGTTCGACTCTGATTCCGGAAAAAAATTTAACATCGATTTAATTATTTCAACTATTAATCTTGTAGATAAAATCAATATTGATAAATACGACGATTCATATGGCTCAGATCATTTTCCAATACAAACTACCATTTCTGTTCAGAACGAATATTACAGTAGTAAAACTTTTAAAATTAAATCTAAGAAAACCCATTGGAGTGGCTTTATTGACACTGTAAATAATGAATTTCACACATTCCCTAATCATAGTTATTCTAAATTAAGCGTGCATGAAAAATATAACATTTTTATACAAATCGTCACTTTAGCTGTTAAATCTAACACCCCGACATATAAGAATCATAATCCCTATATTAAACACACTAATCCTGTTAAATGGTGGAATGAGGAGTGTGAAAAAGTTAATAGAATTCGCAAAGCATCACTCAAAAAATGGGAACACACCCACAAAGAAACTGATTTTATCAATTATAAAAAACAAGCTGCTATAGCAAAAAAAAACTTTCAAATTAAAAAAAAAAGATTGTTTTAAGCAATTCGCAGAAAATATTAACTTTTCGACGAATAATACGTATGTATGGAACACTATGAACATTTTTAAGAATAAATTCGTAAAAATTCAATCAGAAAACTCTATTAATTCACATAATCACGACGCATTATTGAAATGTTTAGATAATATAAGCCCGGCGTGGGTTCCATCTGATCCTTCCTATTTACCAAATTGTTCATATCATCCATTTCTCAGTGGTCACTATACATTTACAGAATTTAATATCGCACTAAACTACAGAAAAATTACCTCTTCTCCAGGGCTAAATGGAATCGATTACGAGATTCTGCAAAGATTACCCATAAAATATAAATTGATTCTACTTGATATTTTCAATGAGTTTTTGACAATGGAAAATATCCTTTACATTGGAAAAACTATTTTGTTATTTTCTTAAGAAAAGCTGATGGGGTAAACTATAGATCGATAAGTTTATCCTCTTGCGTTTATAAACTTTTCGAAATCCTTATAAAAAATCATCTCCAAAGGTAGATAGAGCATACTAATCAACTTCCAGGAGAACAATCGGGTTTTGCGAAAAGGTCAATCATGCACAGATAATCTGGTTCAGCTAACTTTAAAAATTGAAGAAAGTTTTAAGCTTAAACATCACGCACTTGCTAGCTTTATAGATATTAAAAGCGCCTTCGACAATGTCAATTGTGAAATTTTATCAAATATATTAGCCGATAAACAATGTCCAATTGAAATTATAAAATTGGTTAAAGTCCTTAATTATGAAAGGTATGTTTACACACTATTTACTGAAAATTTTGCGAGGCATGTCTATAAAGGCGTTCCGCAAGGTGGAGCACTCAGCCCACTACTTTTTAATCTCTACGTAGCTGATATTATCAAAGGGCTTCCAAAAAATATAACTATTTATAAATATGCCGATGATATAACACTGCTCATTAAAAGAAAATCATTTATATTTTGCACATCGATGATGAAAAAAGCTGTTAATATTATTAATCAGAATCTTTTAGGTATAGACCTAGAAATAGTTCTGAAGAAAAACCGTCTTAATTCATTTTAATAAATTTAACGTAAAAATAAATATTGATGAGACCTCTATTAAATGAAAAGCAATAGTTCGGTATCTAGGCGTTACTTTTGACTACAAATTATCCTTTAGAGATCATATTGAAAATGTTCATAACAAACGATTAAAAGCACTCAATTTAATAAAGTTTATAAGAGGAACTCGGTGGGGTGCTGATCCAAATACACTTTTACTTATGTACAAATCGTTCGTCCGATCAAGAATAGATTACACTAACTACATCTATTTACCTAATGGTGGAAAAACAGTGTTAAAACTCTTGAAATTTGAATATAGCGGTATCCGCTTATGTTTGGGGTATCGAATCGGCACCCCTACTAACATACTTCTGATAGAATCAAAACTCATATATATCAAAGACAGGGCTAAATATCTATGCAGCAGTTACTTATCTAAAGTCATGACTAACTTAAGTCTACCTGTTCGCAGCACAGTAATGAAAGCTGCTAACAGCTTTCATAATTCTAATAACAAAAGAGTAATTATAAGTTGTATCAATAATGTAATATTAGTTAAAGACATAATTGAGACCTAAAATCAATATCCAATATATTCAACAGACTACAAAATTATCATTGCAAATTTAGATTGCAGATCGGAATCAGTGGGAACGAGCGAGCAGATCAACTTGCGAAAGCAGCCACCGATAAATCGCACGATAAAGATATACGAATCCCCTTTGCAGATCTTCGTACAATGTTTAAAACAGATTATAAAACCCTCACCATAAATAAAATCGTAGAACAGAGCTCGGATAAAGGTGTTCAATACTTCATATATTTATTTAAATCCACTTTTAAACCCTGGTTTGCTTACTGCAATCTTCCAAGACCTGCCATAGTCCCAATGAACAGATGTAGAGCAAATCATTATAATCTTGCAGTCTCACTTGCTCGAACTCAAGTTATTGATCGAGCGACCTGTATCTGTAATTCTTATGAGCAAGATCTCGATCACGTTTTATGGCAATGCTCATTGTATGATAAACAAAGAAAAATTCTTATAAAACAACTCGAAAACAAGCATATTTACCTTCCGACTAGAATCAAATGTATGCTAGTTAATATAAAACTGTCTGTATGTAACATTCTGTATAATTATTTGCAAAGTTGTAATCTACAAATATAAAATAATGGAATTTTTGTGTATTGTCAATTCAAACAGAATGAATGTACAATTAAATAGCTTCATCTGAAGTTAATAAAGCTCAAATAAAAAAAAAAATACATGGAATTACTTTTATACCAGATGTCGGTATGAAGTGAGCATTTTTCTGAAAATAAAACAGTAATTTTAATGGGAAAATGAAAAACATTTTATTCAAGGAATTGGCCATTGTTTTTTAAAGTAAGCCAATCAGACATTTTGGACTTCCTCGCAGGAATGAAAGTGCTACTCAGCCAAAACATGTTCCACCAATGAAAACAAATGATCGTCGGATGGAGCTAAGTCTTGTGGATAAGGTGGGTGGTGTAACAGCTTCCAGCCAAGTACTTTATTTGTATCCTAAACCGGTTATTCTTTGTGTGCAGGTGCATCGCCATGGAACAAAATTATCTTGCCGTGCCTTCTTACCAATTCTGATCATTTTTAATTAATGAATGATTCAAATTGATCATTTTTCGTTGGCAGCAATCAGTATTAACTGTGTCCCTGGATTTTAACAACCCGTAAGACAGTACGCCAATCTGGTTCCACCAAACACATATTATTGTCTTCTTGCCAAATTGATCTGGATTAGCAGTCGATGTCAAAGGTCGTCCGGAACAAACCCATGACTTTTTTTATGTAATTCATGAAATAGACTCTTTTTTCTGACCAGTAACCATTCGATGCAAAATTGATTTTCTTTCGATCTTTAAAGAAAAATTTCACAAGTGTTTTTTTGGTTTTCCATGTACCTTTTACTCAAATCATGTAGCATCCATTTTCCACACTGTTGGATCTTTACCATGACATTGAAACGGTCAAAAATTATTTGTTGTGCAATACTTAAAGTTTCTGCTATGTGCTTTTAATTTAAACTGTCATCTTCATTCAATATTGTTTGCAATTCGGCGTCTTCAAACTTTTTGGGCGAACTTCCACGTTCTTCATTTTTCAGATCAAAATTATTATTTTTAAATCGTTTAAACAATCTTTTGTATGTTATTTATGATAGAGCATAATCACCTCATGACTCAACAAGCATTTCATACGACTCTGTACCACTTTTCTTCAAATGAAAACAACAAATTGATGCTTTTCAGTACAACTTGCTACTTTCTGGTACAAAACTCCATATTTTTAATATCATAAAAGAATATGATATCGTTTTTTCAATAATTTGATATATATAAAATATGTTTGACAGTTTTCATAGCAACTAACCAAAAAAGAATTATGGCTCGTTTACAACAAATGTTTCCTATTGAAACATTGGAATCTTGATGTTCACTTCATATCGGTACACCTGGCAGATTAAGATAATAATAATTATATTTTATCGTTTATCAAAAGACAATATTTCTTTTATGCTTTTTACATTAAGAATTAAAAATGTAAATGTACTTTAGATAACCTATAGAGATACATATCAAGTTCATGAAGCCGATCAAAAATTCGAATTTTCTTCATAGGTGTTTTAAAATTATAATTTATTTGTTCTATGTTTTGTTAAGTAAATATTTGTTATTCTTAATAAAACTTTCATCTATTTCTATGGTTGCACTACATATATTTATTAATTTTTAACTATTTATGATTTATGATTATTTTATAACAAAAAATTTAAACAAGTGTAGTTTATATATAATTATCGTGAGAGGTTTCGTTTATACCAATTGGTATATAACTTTTGAAACTAATACATAAAAATGTTGTCTGTTAAAGTATTTTTATTTTTATTTTCCTTCCATAATTGTGGTAAGTAATTTTGATTTGGAGTATATTTTATATGATTAAATTCAATTTAGAATGATGTATGGTATTTAATATTTAAAATATTTTCGTCAAAGTTAAATAGAATAAGAACATGGCTCATAAAAGCAGCATTAAATGAATGTATTATTTCTGCAGTGTAAATTGATTGCATAGATTTACATTGTCATCAATAAAATTTTTAAATTACATAATGTTAAAAAACCAAAAATCGCCCATAGAAATTGATGAGTCCAATGTGATTGTAACTGTTAATTGCAAAAGATTTTATATTACTTTATCAATTTTAGTTTTAACCTTAAAGATTGAAAGTATTACTGGTGGTTATCCAGCACGTCCAGAATTTTTCAATTATGTTGTACAAATTTATGGAAAAGTAATTTCTAGTGAAATTGGAAATATATTATGCAGTGGAGGTATTATTGGAAAAGATTTAATTTTAACATCCTCTGAATGTTTATTCGATGGTAATATACTTAAGGAGTACACTTTCTTCATTACTACTGGCGTAATAAATGATTCACAAATTACACTGGATATACAGATTGAAGTTGGCTTAATTTTTGTCCCTGATGATGGGTATCCATTGGATGTAAATAAAATTGCAATATTAAAGGTGAAATTCTTGAACATACATACATTTTTATACTTGCATTTTTGGTGAATAGATTAATTAATTGAAGAAATGATTTTTTCATCATTATTCAATATATCATTTTCATTTCAGTATTAATCCTACATGTATGTAATTTATTACAATAATTGAAGTTTTTCATATATGATTTTGTAAATTTATTATATCACTTCTTACAGTTTTAATAATTTTTTCTAATGTAACTTGTACTTATAATAGTTGTTTTTGTTTGATGTTTAAATTTTTTTTTTCTAGTTAAAGAAGGCGCTACATTTAAATTCTTCTGATAATTTATCTAAGTTAGATATTCCGAACTATAATGAATTACATACAGAAAATCTCGGTATAGTAACTGGTTTAACTGAAACGGCTAACAATGATTACCAACTTAAGTATGCATTTACTCGAATTCTTGAAGATAATTTATGTCATAACAGCCATTCCAGCGTTGACATCACGAAATCATTATGCGGAGTAATGATTGCTGATAATGTATCGCAAGTCTGGGTACTTGGTGCTGTAAGTATAGAAGAATTACTTTCTTTAAATTGCACTGATTCTTCTTCGTGCCAAAATATATTTTCTATTTATATTTAACCTAAGATCTATGTTTTATACTTTATTTTACGATATAAAAAATGCTTTATCATTCAGAATCTTTGAATCGCTTTACTATGAAATTCTATATGTCATATGGGCATATATTTTATTTTCATCACTAAAGGTAACTTTATTCTACGAGGGTGGTTTGATAAGTCCGTGACTTTTAAATGAAAAAACAATTTATTTAAACAATTGTTTTTATTTTTCAATATAGTCCCCTCCCAACTCGATACATTTATTCCAGCGGTATTCAATCTTTTTTAAGCCTTCCAAAAAGTAACTTTTGTCGAAATCCTCAAAATAATCATTTGTGACAGTCATAATCTCTTCATTCGATGAAAATCTTTTACCACTACGCTAAGTTTTCATGTTTGGAAATAAAAAATAATTGGACGGTACTAAATTTGGAGAATAAGGTGAGTGAGGAAGTAATTCGTAACGTAATTCTGATAATTTGACTATTCCAAATAATTCGTTCCAAAATAATATAGGTCTATGGAAAAAGTTCTATAGAATTTGGAAATCAGATTTTAGATGCTTTATCGGCAATCTTAAATAACTTTACAATCACTTTCACACCTAATGTAACTGCTACAGGAAATAGTCTCTTTAAAGAGCTTATCATGTACCAGCATTCAATTTCATATTTACATTTTAATATTTAAATTTAGGGAGTAGGCACTTTTTTTTAGGCAGAAGCACCTGAGAAACATTAATAATCTTTTACAATCTTTATTATTGAATATTCTTAATTAAGAAGAATATTTTTTATATAAATGTACAATATTGTATTAATTAGCATTTAAATAAATCAGCATAAATTTTTAAATAATACTTCTAATAATATGAATTTTTTAGAAGGATGTTGGTAGTCCACTTGTGATTAATCATACAGTATTTGGAATCGCCAAGAAAAATCCTCCTAACTGGAATGCTGATTTATTTGGCACTCTTTATCTCAAAGTATCCTTTTTTTCCAATTTCATATATATGATTCAAGGAGGCCCTGAATTACTTACACATGGACATCCTCCGACTCGAGCACTTATATATTATAATCGACCAAACGTTATTAGTAATGTATCAAAGTAAAGAATTTTACAAAATTCATATTTTGTAATTAATTACATATTAATTATATTAGTTGAACTAAATAATCTGTAGTATTTTATTTTTATTTCAACTAAAATATATTAATAATCCCTTTGTATTATGACCTAAAATATTAATAAGTTATCAAGATATATTAAGCATTTCTAGAAAAATAAAGTTTGATACTTGTAAAAGTGATATTTGAATCGTCATTGATAAAATCAGGTTTACTTTTGTATGCCAAATCTTGTTTTCTAAATTAAAGAATGATTCAGTATAATTCAATTTAAAAATAAATCGATGAAATCTCTTTATAACCAAAAAAGCTACGTTACTTTTTTTTGAAAGCTAAATTACAGTATAAGTTAAGATTAAGACACACACACACACACACACACACACACACACACACACACACACACACACACAAAGAGAGAAAGAGAGAGAGAAGCAGAAATAGACTTATCCTATCTAGCCTATATCACTGGTCTACCTAATGTATGCGTATATATATATATATATATATATATATATATATATATATATATATATATACAAAGTATCAAGTATATTTAAAAATTAAGGTACATCATACACGTACACACTAATAAATATTGTCCTAATAAATATTCATATATTTTAGAATATATGTCTTGTAGTACGTAAGTAAGCTGAGATACGTCAGGGACGGGTAGCTGGGGATACAGCTTCCTACACAATAAAAAAAGTTATTGTATATCTAATGAAAATTACCAGAAAAATTATTTTAAAAAAGAACAAATTTAGTGAGAAAATCAAAGTAAGGCAATAAAAAATAAGAATCTAATTTATTTACTCTTCTCAAGTTTAACAGCAGGATCATGATACTCTGTCATACATGTTATGAATATTTGTAGCTGTGATGAAATTCATCTTAATATTTTATACAAATTGTTTTTATTTAATGTGACACTTTACTATTTGCAAATATGTAGGAAGGAAAAAATTAAAGAGCACTGACACATATTTACGGAATGAGTGAGGGACAGATTTTATCCGTAAAAGAAAATTCTATTTTCGCCACAAATATTCATAGCTTGTCTCGGCATAAAAACCCTCACGTAATAGAGGGAAAAGCCGGGATAAGAGTATGTTTATTACAGTTTAATATACTACAAGCTTTCTTCGCTAGAAATTATTCCTATAATTAAAACTGATAACTGCGCAAAACTCGGACGATGAATAATAATAACTCGCAATACATGTACTTAAACTAAAGGCGCAATACATATACTAAACTAGCTAATATGTATACTTAAACTAAGGCGTTCTATACTTATCAAATTTCATATTCAGTTCTATACTTATCAAATCTATATACTTATCAAATCTGTATGTAAAACTATAGATTAACTCTAGACTATAGACTGTGTATACGCTATGAACATACAACAGCACTCCGATTATTTACTACATGAAAACTAAAATACGCAAGATCTAGACTTTACACTGACCCGTATCGAACTGAACTTCCGAAAATAGTTCATTATAACATACCTCCGATATCCTCACGTTTCACGCGGTGAAGAAATATCTTTACAATATCCGCTGTAAATACGTAAAAATATTTTCTCCAGTTTAAGAGCAGCAGAAATAATTCATTTTGTAGCGGAGCACTCGAAAATAAATAATCATTGAGAGCGTGGTCATCGTGCATACATTGCGACGCATCAAAAATCACTCTGAGTTTCCAGGTGTCTGGCGATTCTTGAACTACCGCAAGGTACGGTAGATGCAAGGCATATTCTTGAAGATCTTCTGAATTGCAAATCCATTCCATATGCCCGAGTAACTCGTATGCTTTTATAAGTTTTCTATACGCTTCAGCTAATTTAGGATCACGCACGAATTTCCGATGCATAGTGGAGAAAGATCTGAGCGCCATTTCACGAATTTCTACTCCAGCAGAGGAAGGGTTCGAGCTCAAAGAGAAGCTCATATCGACCATTTGGTCTTCGACTATGCGCATCTCGATAGAAATGCTTGCATACCGTTTCCGCGGGTTTCCAATTTGACGAGAGTACAAGTATCACCTCGAGAGCCCAAAAATTCTGCAATAATTGATCTATATGTGGCATTTTGGCACAATACAGTACCTGTGCTGGATTATCGCATAGTGATCAATTTTAGTTAAATCAAATTTATTAGAATTGTAAAATTGAGGATCTGTTAATTTACAATCCGTGAATTGTTGAATATCAATTTCTATAATATTTTCGGATGGTAATGGTCAGGTAAGTCGAGCTAATACAAGTGTGTGCATTTTGAATTAAAAGCTGGAATCTATGATTGACGATCAGGTAATTCGCGTTGTTGTTCGTGCGATACCTGCAGCGTTGGTGCCCATACCTGATAATGGAACGAACATGCATTGCTTTGGTAAACCTAACAATTGCACGCTCGATTCCAACAAAAATGAACATTTGTATGCTTGATCGAGGAAAGGCCTGACTTATGTGCTTATACCTGCAGGCCCTCTAATTTGAAACCACGCAGTAGCAAGAATAATTTTTTGTATCGTAGTAAAAGATCTAGCAGCATGCGCACTAACAACAGTATTTAACGCAGGATTATTACTCTGCGGGCCTTGACCGTTATCTTCAACCGATGAAACTTCCTTCTGTGTTCCAAGATGCAGTCCCATATGATGTTTCTTGCGATTGATAGTGCAGCGCATGGTAGAAGTACAAGTATTCATTCTATGGAAACCTAAGCAATTAAAGCAAGTGTGTAGACGCGTTGCCGCTGACGGTCGATTATACGAATTTTTGTTTTTCAACTTAATGCATTTCGTAAGCGGGTGAGCGCTGAAACAAAGGGGACATTTAGGCGCCTCAGAGTACGCAGAAGAACGTACATGCAACACTTTACGCGAATATGATGCAGATAACAACGTAGATGTTGGCCCTTTTGTTCCTTGAAGATCGAGCAATAACATACTAAGCGCTTGCGCTCTCTTCTCCAAAAATTGTATCAGCTCAGAGAATTTCGGGAATCGATTAGAGAACGATACGTCGCCGTTATCGTCAGTATGGAGCTTATCTTTTTGCTCGTTCTTGCTTAACTCAGCTTCCCACAATTTTCACGTTTCCGGGTCCAAATGATCGGATAACACAAAGATAAGCCAGACGTTCCAATACTGAATAGGTAAACTTAAAATTGTTAAAACGCGGTCAAAGCGTTGGGTTTCATTCACAAAAGCGCGTAGTTCCTAAGCAAACTCACGTTTGAGATGCGGAAGACCCATTAAACAAGTTGCTTATTTATTCAAAATTGCGGATTAAGGTAACGCGCGTTTAGTGCTCGCAAGGTACTCGTGTAATTCGTGTTCTTAGTTTCTACGACTTTAATTAACTCCGCAGCTTTAACGGTTAAGCATAATTTTAGATATTGCAACTTAATTGCATCGGATAAACACGGAATATCATGTACGAGGGTGATAAAGAAATCAGAAAAGCTCATCCAATCTTCATACTTTTGAGAAAATGTAGACAATGGAATACGCGGTACTTTCGGGACTTGTGTCTCAGTGTACACTTCCGATGAGTGCAAAACGGTATCGCGGCAGTCAAACCGTGAGAGCTTGGTTAAAAGCTCATCGAGAGACTTCTGATATACTCCCTCGATGCGTTTGAACCGTTTCTCTGAAACGTAGGGATTCACGAACAATTATTTCGGAGTTTGTTTTGCAAATGTCTGCTCAGATTTCCCTAACCACTTGGAACCGATCTTCTAAAATGTTTTTATTAAGATGTGCAATCGGTCTATCAGATAAACGTGTACCTATATTTTTAATTTCGGATTCACGTGCATGACGTCAATTTCTTTAAATGAACGGAGCCATGATGCGAATACAATCGCATCAATTACGAATCGAAAATCGCTACACCAAGACGGTCTTAACAAGCTATGAACACTTCCTCCTTTACAACACCAATACACACAAGCAAACCTTTCAACAAAAAAGATGCGTAAATCACAGATGCTCCGTTTTACAGTAGAGGAGCGGTTAACGCAGTAAAACCGAATCACATACTTTCTCTGTAGAATATGCTTCTTCTCGCACTATTACTAAATAATAAAACGATTAACAAATCTTCAAAAACACAGTCATAAGAAACAACAAGCTTTTCAATACCAGAAGAAGTCTACAGAGCACAAGAGCACAGTACTATTTATATGTGCAAAATTCTCTACTTTCGAAATAAGCTTATTTTGACAATGATAAATCAGTGTCAGTATATTGCCAATATCAATATAGCAAAATATGTTGCCCAACATAATATGTGTTCTGAACTGATTAATATAGACTAATAGTATTCCTACTAGATAAAGATTTTTTTGAACAATTATGTTGTAAACAATTTTCAATTCTGTAATTAATTTCAACCTCGTTAAATTCCAAATTTTTAGTTTACTTTACATACCACTATTTTGATATTTTACTATAGAATAAATTGGAATGTTCCATTTCATATATTATAAAGATTTTAATGGATCTAATGCCCATCTCCAATAATAAATAATTGCAAAATTGACTTCTTTTTGAGGCACTGAAGAACCAATTTTTGAAGAAACAATTTAAGTCATTCGTTACCCAATTTCCTAAATTTTTGACGAACCCCGGTGATTTTAAACGTTTGGAAATAACTTGGATTATTAATTACAATGATGTAGTAAGTTCTTCTTGTGTTGAACATGGATATTTATTGAGAAGTACTTCCAATTCTTGATCCTCAAATTTATTTGGCTAAACCAGGAGCACTTTGCCTTTATTCAGTTCGGTTATTTAAAATTGTTATGTTGAATTATTTTGTTTACGCTAGTCGTTCCAATCACTACAAAGTACAAACGTATTTACTTCAATCACATAAGTATATATTTCGATAGCGCTGCAGTCTATTATTATCTATATTGTACTACCAATACTCGTACGAATCTTTCGCATATTTCACAGTGGATCTCGAGACTCGAAAGAGTATCGATGTTTACCGAAAAAAATGTGCATCACACGAGTCTTAAAAAAACACATTGTACTGGAGTCAGACATACTATATATATTGTGACGAGCGTCACAAGGCGCCCGCGCCGACTTGTCCGGATAACGACGACGCGCGTGCCATTTCGCGGACATACAAACATTAAGGCGCTCGCGCGCGCCGTCGCGCCTTGTGCTCAGCACGGTTCCACCCCCCCCCCCTATTTTTTTCGTCCCGCACACGAGCCGAGTACGAGGTCAATGGACTAGAGAAGAAGATAATGCAAATAAATTAAGATAGACAAACGGATAGTAATAGATAGTAATAATAATAATAAACAGTGATGAAATAAGGACAGAAAAATAAATTATAAGTATTAGGGAGAAAGTGAAAATGAAGATAAAGATAGAAAGGAAGTACAAAGTGATAAAGCTAAATACATGGATGGAATGTAAAGACAAATGTAAATGATAAACAACTTAGGTTAATGATAAATACGATAGTTTTAGAACAGATGGTGTCAAGTAATGTTAATCTTCATCAAGAAAAATTCTGAAAAAGGGATCCAGGAAATTTGTTTTTATGTCAATGGAAATCACACAGCACATGCACTAAACTTACGCTACCTCTATATTCTACCGATGCAAATTCATATACTTTAGATGGTCTGCTCTTTCAGAATTCGGTGTCAACAATTCGGGCTAGAATTGGAAAAACAAAGTAGATGCCCACATTAACATTATCACCATGAGTTGGTCTCGCGAAGCTCTAATACTTCTATATTTAATATTTTCTCCACTTACACTAGTATAATTTTATGTTTATAATAAATAAATAAGACATCCTTGATATTATTTCGAAATTTTTACCTTTGTACAAAATATCAATAATTACTCTTATTAGAAATAATGAAGGGACTAATTTCTTATAAGAAAGCAGAATACATAATTTTCATTCATTACACCGTATTAAATTAAATTATTATTATATTAATATTAATTTTACTAACATTATTTTAATCAAGAATATATAGTGTACATTTTAATTTACTTCTGATTCCCCAATTATATTTAAATGTCAATACTAATTATCAAATTATATCAATGTCAATACTAATTATAAAATTTCGAAATATTAAAAGAAGAAAGAAATTAGTTTAGTAATAATTAAATATATAAAGAAAGACAAACTTTGTAGGTGAAGGTTCTTTTATAGCTTCAGTACCAATTTGTTAATTTCATATATGATTTACTAATTAATTATTAATTTAATTGTGACTTTTTAAAATAAATCTTATCAGTATTTAAATTTTCTAAATTGCATCTTAATAATGCATGGCTATCCAGTTTATGCATTTAATTAAAAAAAAAAATGAATATTGCTTGTATGCTTTTATTCTATACATTTATTATTATCTAAAGTATTTATCAGAAATTATTCATTTTAATAAGTCACTTTCTTTGTCAGACTTAGTGTTAGATAAACATCATATTTTTTTTTTGTAAATTATCATGAGTTTCCATATTAAATTATTAGAAGACATAACTCCAAATCAAGTTAAGCATTGTACATTAACTAAGCAATAAGAATTTAAAGTCATTTGCAAATAGATTTAATCGGCCAAACGATTAAACCCTAATCAAAAAAAAAAGAAGGGGTACAAAATCTAAGATAGGAGTTCCCTTGATTATGACATTGTTACTTGTAAGCGCGTGTTCGGCACGTCACGACCGCGGTCGGCCGTCGCCGGTAGCCGCCGAATTCCCCCCCCCATCCCCTCCTCCTCCCCGGCGAGCAAGGAGACGCGAAGACTCCGCGCGCCGCGAGAGTTCGGGAAGAAGAAGAAACGGAGAAGATGAGTGCGTCGCTGGCCGCCTAACCGGGAGGTACGAAACGAAGTGGGAGAAGGAGTAAGAGAAAGTGAGCAAAAAAAAAGTGAGAAAGAAAGTGAGAGAAGTAGGCGGGAAAAAGTGAGAAAGAAGGTGAGAGAAGTAGGCGAAAGAAAGGAAAGGGTGAGAAAGGAAGTAAGAGAAGGAGCAAGGAAGAGGCAGAGAAAGGGCAGAAGAGAGAGAGAGAGAGAGGGTGGAGTAGGAAGAAGCCGGACGGACGAGACCGAAGAAGCCCAGAAGACCACCGGGGCAACCACCACCGCAGAGAAGGTGAGCTGAAGAGAGAGAGAGAGAGAGAGAGAGAGAGAGACAGCGGGAGGAACGTCAGCACCCTGGCGAGCGGCGAGCACCCGCCGCGTGTGTTTCTCCTCGTGTTTCCCTTGTGTCCCCTGTCCCCTCATCACATTCCTCGAGCACCCTCCTTCCAATTTGGCAAGTGTGTCGGGACGCGGGTCGCGGTCGAGGTGTACCGAGCACGCGGACCGGGCGAAATTTGTTGTAATAGTGTATAAAAAAAAAAAGAAAAATTTTTTGTGGACGAATAAACGGGGTGAAGTTAACTGTGGTGGACGCAGTATAATTTTTTTGTCCTTTCACAAAAAAAAAAATTACTTCCCCTCCCTTTCCAGACCGGCGGGACCCCCTCTGCAGCAAGGAGGTGAGTAGTGAGGAACGACAGATTCTTTTTGTGTGTGCGCGACATCATCGGGACCGGGATAAATTCATTTTCGGAGAGCGGATCGTCGCCGCATTACAATATAAAATAATAATAACGTTCAGAGATTCCTGCAAACTAGGAAAGTTTCACATCATCTACGTTCCTTTTTCCGTTCATTATGAGAGAGGTACGTGGTAGGTTTTTTTGGGAGCTAAACGACGCAAAATTCCACTATTAGGTAGATCAGCCCCTGTGCTCGATTCGAATACACACACACACGCACACACACACACACACACACACACACACACACACACACACACACACAAAGAGAGAAAGAGAGAGAGAGGCAGAAATAGACTTATCCTATCTAGCCTATATCACTATATACTACCTAATGTATGCGTATATATATATATATATATATATATATATATATATATATATATACAAAGTATCAAGTATATTTAAAAATTAAGGTACATCGCTGCGATCCCTTTCAAAGTCGTCTCCTCCCGTATCTATACACTTATTCCAGCGAGTTTTCCAGTTTTCCCAACAATTCTGGAACACTTCTTGTGGAACTTCTCCGAGTACCCTTGTTACAAATCGTATGTCTTCAACGGAGTCAAAATGTCGACTTTTGACGACTTTTTGGCTTGGCGGTTTCTGGACGCACTCTGAGCAACCTTTTTCATAATTTTTCGAGCACATTGCCGTAGAATATTTGATTTATGATTTGTCCAAGTGGTGCAAACGCTTTTTGAACCACCCCTTTGCTGTCGAAGAAGCAAATGAACATCTTTTTCAATTTTCTCGCCTTCTGTGGCCTTGGCGCTCCAGGGGACAGCCACCATTGGCTTCGTCGTTTAGTTTTGAGGTCAAATCGAAAGAACCAACTTTCATCATCAATAATAACTCGACCGCGAAGAGTAGGATCAATTTCAACCTACTCGAGAAAATTTTCATAAACGATGTTCATTCGATGGGATCTTTGCTCAGGAATCTACTGTGATGGTGGCGGAGTTACAGATTCGCAGTGTTACCGCAGGTCGAGAAATAAAATCGGTCGCATTATTTAATTGTCTCACCTCGCATCATTAACGAAATAAACAACGATAAAATCAATTCTAGCAAAAAATCATATGTATATGAAGTTTCATGCAAACACTGATGTTATTTAGATCAGTCAAACTAATAGTTCTTATATTGCAAGAATAAATTAATCACATTGTATTACAAATAACCAATAAAAGTGAGACATTAAACAATCGAAAAACCTTGGAAATTATCAAATTATCAACTCAAATTTTCGAATCATTTATTTATTTAACGTTGCATCTCGTGGAATAGATATTAGTGACTACAAAAATATAACTGTAAAATTTAAAATATATAAATTTCAATGTTACCACTGCTACGATACATGTAATATATATATATATATATATATATATATATATCTACATATATATTACATTTATGATAACATATGTGTTAAATCTATAAAGTTATCTAATTTCTATGTCGTTTATGAATTTTATTAGTTTTTCTACATTGTTTTGTGTTATTGAGTGTATGATTTAGGTTATTCTCGGGTCCGTTTTTCTTACCACGGTATCTATACTTTGGACAATCTACTAAAAAATGTTGGGTGCCCATTGCTTTTTTACATTGATTGCACAGATTTTATTTATTTTTGCCGATAAGTTATTAGTAGGCTAGTTGTTTATGTTCTATGCGTAGACGAGTAAGTAATACTTGATTTCTTCTTGAGAAGGTTGTAGCTGGCATGTAACTGAATACTTGTGGTTTAAGTTTGTATATGTGTGTATTATTTGTTTTGTGTTTTAATATTTTGCACAATTTTACTTTACTTTAATATTTATTAGTGTTTTTATTATATATTATATTATTTATTGTTTATTAGTCTTATTTTTTATTATTCTGATTTATAATACTTTAATATATATTAGGGTCTGATTTTGAAAAATCGAAATCGTATTAGAATTCTCACGACCAATGTTTTCAGACTACAAATTATGTGCTAATCAAACTTCTGTTACTGCTGTTAATACAGCTTCAAATCTTATGTAATCAAATTTATGTTTCTATAGATGATCGATGAAAAAATAAGTAATAAATTAATATTTAAGAGCATAAATGGTTTATATAAGATTAGAAAGTAAATTTCTGATCAATCGTCATTATGTATATGTGAAATAATAGATTAAAAAATGTTATTCAGGAAAATTCTTTTATTTTTATTTTTATTTTATTTACTTAAAATTCGTAAGTAATTTTTTTTTCTCAAATTTAAAATTAATTAAACTTAATTTCCAGAATTAAGTACTTTCATTCTTCTATGCGTATTTATAATGAAAAGCAGATTGTATACGTTAGTACATAACATTAACAAAAAAAAATTTTTGTCGTAGTAAAGTAAAATACGATGCAGAAAAAACTTATTTATTGAGTATATATTACTTGCAACATATTCTTCTTCCAAATATTATTTGACAGTATTTTATGTATGCTATGTAATATGAGGTTAACCATTTCGAAGGTCTCAGATGTTTTGCAAAAACTTCATAATTTTTTTGTCAAAGATCATTGGGTGAATGGGCATAAACTGTGAATTGAATTTTTAGATAATTTGAATCTTCGTTATTTAATTTTATTGTATCAGCTATTATCATAAGAAAGAAAATATTTACAATTATAACACACATAGGCATATTATAAATAAATTAAATATAAATTTAGAACACGGAAAATATTTTTTCGTTTTAGTATCGACTTCATATAGGTCGAAGGTAAGCAAAAATGTTTATACTAAGCATAAAGTTCCACATTACGGTTAGTATGAGTAAAAGTTAAATTTTAACTAAACTTTCCATTTGGAGGCCTACGATGGTTCGATCGCTAGAGCGAAGGACTAGTAACTTGGTGATCCGAGTTCAATCCCAGTCTCGGCCGATTAACACAAGCACCGCTGTAATAATTTACATGTGCTTTGTTTACAAAAACATCATAAACCTTCATCGCTGATTAGCACCAATATTTGGAAGCATAAATAGAGCGACGTTAAATAACATAAAAAAAAAACTTTCCATTCTTTGCATTTTCATCAAATATTTGTAAGCGTAAAATACAATTACGTACATGACCCCACTATGAGATTAATTTTACCATTTTCTATCCATTCAAGTTTCAGCTCTGAACATAGAAAGTATGATTGGAGGTTATCCGGTACATCCACAAACTCTTAAGTATCAAGTTGCAATTATAGGAAAAAAGAATTACTCCGAAGAAGAATATTTCGTTTGCAGTGGGGGCATTATTGATGAAGACTTAATTTTAACTGCCGCTGATTGCTTATTCGATTATTACTGGCTGAAAGAGTTAAGTTTTTACATTATTGCAGATGTAATTGATTTAAATACTAAATCAAATATATATGAAACTGTTGATTTAATTTTCATTCCTGCCGATGATGATCCAATGTATGTTAATAACATTGCAATATTAAAGGTGGGCATATTTATTTATAAATATACGAATAAAAAATCCATTTTTGAATGAAGATAGATCCTTTGTCACGTACAATATTTTAGTATGAAATATCGATTTTCTTTTAATATACTGAAAAGACATATATTTATGTCTAATCTAAAGGATCGTTAATTATTTGTATATACCAAAAAATAAAAAGTATCTATATTCCTTTTCAAATAATTCCAATCTGGAACTAGCCTGTTATAAGGGCCGATATTATTTAATACAAAAATTAATCTATACGATTTTAGTTATATCTCTTACTTTGAACCAAATAATTATAAATTTTCGTGATTGTACGATTGTAAAACGTATTTTATTATTTCTAGTTGCAAAATAAGCTGTTTCTTGATTTTAATGAAAATGTATCTAAGTTGAACATTCCAACCCCTCATGAGTCATTTGCGGGATCACTTAGCTTAGTAGCCGGATACGGAGACGAATGGATTAGACTTGCACAAAATGTTAATGGTCAAATTGTCAGAGTTGACGGGGGCTCCCGATATTTACTCAAATACGCATTCGTTAAAATTCTTGAAGATAATGCTTGCGCTGCTAACTACCCTGGTATTTATGCTAACAAAACACTGTGTGGAGTAATGATAGCTGACAATATATCACAAAAATGGGGTCACTGTACGGTAAATATTACAGTCTCATTTTCAATCAAATAAAAATTTTTATATATACCTTTAAATTTAAATTTCTTCTTAAAGAAAAATTTTATCATAAAAACCGACTTCGATAAATGTGAAAAAAAAGATTAAAAAAGAATTGAAAAAACTATACTAAAAAAGACATTAAGAATTTGTTTGCACTAAAAAGTATTTTAAAAAATTGCAATAATATATCAAAGAATGTTTCAAAATTATTTTAACATAAATTCACAAAATATTTCTTTATAGCCACGTCGTAAAGTATTTTGCTCACTATTAAAATTTGGAATAAATATTGGATTCAGTCCAATTTAGTATTTTAAGTATAATATTTATTTTTTATATATTATTGTAGTCATACAATAAAGAATCAACTATTTCATGTTGACCATTTTAAGAATCGTATTGATTTGTTGATTTATTTTTATTTTATTATATATTTTATTTTATTTATATTATTTATTCTATTTATTTTATTTTATTTTAGATAAATCTCTCCCTCTCTCTCTCTCTCTCTCTCTCTCTCTCTCTCTCTCTGTGTTGATTTATCTCTAATCAATCAATACCTTTCTATTTCTGCTATTTTCTAATAATTCTATATTTTTATGTCATTATACTCTTACTTTTCTTTAATGATCGAAAAATTTTAGACCGATTCTGGCAGTCCACTTGTAATCGATAATACTGTTGTGGCGATCGCAAACATAAACCTTCCTGATTGTGATGATACTAAGGGTGGTGGTCTTTACACCAAAGTATCTTCTTTTGCGAGTTTTATATATATGATCCAAGGAAGTCGTGAACTACTTTTATATGGACTTATGCCCATGCGAGCAGCCACGTATCACAATCGACCACATATGAAGTAATTGAAAACAAGAAAATACTCTTATATTGAAATAAAGCATAACGAGGATATATCTCAAAATTCTATCATTATTTTTTTTTTTTAATATTGAGCGTGTATCCAAGAAATTATCCAAAAGATTATCTTCAAATATATGAAAAGTTATAAAAAATATACTGTGACATATACATAATTCTCGCTTTGTTTGTTTCGTTAAATATATGTAAAATAGGGAAATCTGGTAAGACTCTATCTTTTACTTTAAATTAGTAAGAAAAAAGTAAATTAAAATTTCTGTAAACTATTATATATTTTTGATTTATACAACTGGGCCAATTGTAATAAAGATTGATTATACATTGCAAATATGAGTCATGAAATAATTTCATTATTTGTATACAAAAGCTGAGAGAAATAATTAGTCAAACCCAACGATACCGGTTTACTTGTATTTAAGATTGCACTATTATATTTAAGAAAAATAATGTTTAGTAGTAATCCGTGTAAACTGAATATCTTTAATACTCATTGCGCTCAATTTCAATTGTGTTGATTTCAGAAAGTTGAAATTTACTTAAAGACTCACACACAGCGCAAGTCTTGTAATGAAATTTATTTTATCTTATAAATTACAGTTATTCATTTTATATAAAATATGATCGAGGGGATTTTATTTACTTTAAATAAAAATTCATCTTTATTATGAATTTACAAATCTATATGTTAAATTAATAGTAATAAATAAGTCTGTATACATTACATTAAAAATGTATTTGTATTTTTTTATATAAACAAGTGAAGATGCGTTGAACCTACATAATATACAATAATTTATGGTTATTAATTGTAATTATTAAAATGTTATAATTATATTGGTAATGTAATTAAGTTCGTAACATAAAAGAATACAAGTGTTAACAAGGAAGTGGTTTTTAATTTGACGTTCAAAATGTCGCCTATTATACAGTCTTAGAGGTTATACGATATTCATATTTAATACTTATTACGTGATATGGGAGATAATGTGCCTTAGCAACATTGAAGTCTTAAAGGGAAAATAAGTAATGAGGTGGCCTGGAGAAGTTGGAAAAATACAGCCGCGTTACGGAGGTCTTTCAGTGCGCGAGGTACAGCAACATTAAAATGAAATATTACATCTAGATCGAAAATAAGTACACATCGTAAAAAATTATTTACTTTTAAGCTCAGCTAATGTTCTTTTCTTGTTGTGTACTTTTTGGTAAGAAAAAATTTTTTCGGAAATTATTTATATATTTTATTTTATTTACAGCTATTGCACTATGAAGCATGGCTCATAGTAATGGATAAGTGTTACATGTAGAAACATATACATTTGATTTTCCTTAATCTATTTAAGGAGGACTGTGCCTATGTTTGGGAGATAGCAGCGGAATTAAGATGCGAGTGGATAAAAAAAACTGAAGATTGCGAAATCGATGCAATTTTCCCTTATGCCATTTTGCTCTTTTGTAATTTTGGAACAGAAAATATGACCATTTTTGCCGGTGGGCTCCTGCTGCTGATTACTTGGTTGCTGTACCTGTTTCTCATATTGGGAACTACTGCAGATAATTTGTAATTGACTTGATTATGGATATCATTATAAGTGGGATGGATGTCATTACAATTGGGATTTCTTTAAAAATATTTTAACGTCAGTTTTTAGAGGGTGTTAACAATATAGATATAACTATTTATATGTTTCGCCAAATGAACTTCTACTTTTAATTTTTATATGGTCAATAGTTATCACATATATGTAAAGCCTTCTAAAAATAAAAAAATACGTAAATAAAGTATAAGATACAACATACTATCATAGATTATTACATTGGCAGATCCAGAGAGGGTATCAGGAGTGATCGACCTACTATCCCAAATACAAAAGAGGCAGAAAATTTTTGATATACATATTACCTGATAAAAGTAAAAAAGTGAAATTTACTATAAAATTCCTTATATTATTGAGCCGTTCAGAAAGATGAAAGTTTAAGGATATTTTTTATAAAACGATTTTAATTATACTTTTTTTTATATACTGAATTTTATATCGCTACCTTAACTGAATAGATTGACAATTAGTAAATACAGTAGATTAGACTTTTCAGTTTATTACAAAAGCCTGATTAATGTCAAAATGACCATTGTATGTAGTTGCTTCTGATGCATAATTGTAAATATGCTCGTTTTCTTTTCATATATGTAAAATAAAGGAGATATTCGTATCCACAAATAGAAGATGAATTCCATTAAATTTTTTCAGATCCAAGTTTAACAAAACAACTCAATTTTTTTGACATATATTAAAATGAAAAAATTACGGATATTCAAATTGTTTTCAAGCAAATATAAAATTTAATATTTTTGTCGGCGGAATTATTACAATAAACTTTGAAATATACAAGTGCGAAACCAACGTTGGCACTTTTTGAAGGGAGTAAAGAATCGAGAAAAATGCTTTTGAAATGTGATGAAACGGGGAGATCTGTGCTCAAATAATTGATACTTATTATTATTGATATTGATCATAATTAATATTAAGTATTCAACCCCCGCGTAGCAGCAAACTCTGGATCCGCCTCTGGAGCAATACACAAAACACAAATAAATATACCGAGAACAATATATTTAGCTTCTGTCCGTCTCTGTCGGTGATCGCCTCCGTGCTGCGCCTCTCCGAGAACGTGGCGGGCGTAACCATCCTGGCCTTTGGCAACGGCTCGCCCGACATCTTTACATCGCTGGTGACCAGCGAGGACGAGCGCTTGATCATGTTCACCGAGCTAATTGGCGCCGGCGTTTTCGTCACTGCCATCATCGCGGGTACGGTAGCTGTCTGCGCACCGTTTCGCGCCCTCTCCAAGTTCTTTATACGGGACGTTCTGTTCTACATGCTAGCGGCCTGCTGGGTTAGCTACATAGCATCCGACGAGCTAATTCACGCATGGGAGGCGCTCGGTGAATTTTTTGTTCTATTCCTCTTTCCTATATCGTTTATGATAAAATGATTCATTTTACAACATGAGTAGCATATGCGATATTTATTCGAATCAAAATTATATCAGCGTAATTAGAAATTAAATATTGTCTACAACGTAAATAAGGAAAGATAATTATTTTTTATTTTGTGCTGGCTCCTATTTTATTTGTTTAAAATAAGATATGAGAGTCATAAAGAGTCATTTTAATTTCTTTAGATTTAGATTGCATGCAGATTCATAGTAATTAAGCTTTTTTCGAAATTATAAAGCATAATAATTTCACAAGATTAATTCAATGACTAAATAATGTCAGTCTTAATTTAATTACTCTTATTAAAAATAAAAAGATACTAATAATAAACTCATTGTTTCACACGTTTTTTGTAATACGCACGCACACACACACACACACACACACACACACACACACACACACACATTATTTACTTTTATTGCATTAATTATATTTAACTATCTTTATGATGAGTTTACGTTTATACGACTTTATTATTTTATATTTATGCGTTAACCATAAAATATTAAAATTTTTTCATTAACAAAGAATTGAGGATAGCAATTTAAATTAATAAATATTTTTGTATTGGTCTTACAGTTCAATCAATTCAATATAAAAATAAAAAATAGAAAATAAAAATAAAAAAATAAAAAAATAAAAATAAATAAAAATAAAATAAAAATTAAAAATAAAAATTAAATTAAAAATTAAATTAAAATTATAATGACAGTTGGACTGTCCTTGTTTACATTCACCCCCGTAGACTAATTTGAAAATAAAATATTAGCTGAAAAAATTCTTTGTTAGTAAAGTGCAATCTGACTGTCCCCAACACCCTTACCTAATTGAAGACTTATCCAACGTTTCGGCTCGCTACGGCTCCTAATCAGGGACTAAACTGAACCTTATATTCTAATCTATACATACCCATCCCCACCACCAAATTTAGTAAATTAAATATAAATTCCCCCTCTACACAAATTGTTCAAAACCAATCAATTTAATGAGGAATGATAAACACTGTCCAATCTACCAGACTCTAACATTAAATTCACATTATTTCGATTCCTGGAAATAATTAAGACTCTATAATTCGATAGCAATTCTAAGGAAAATAATGCTATAGATATTCATCTAAATGTAATCGTTGTAATTGATGTTTTATCTAATTCTCGAATTTGAATGTTAGTTAAGACGGCACAGAACATCAATTCACTAAATTATAAATGTTCTGCAATCGACCATCGTAAATTATTTTGTGTGATTTTATAATGACATAATACTTCCCAGAAACATTAAATTCACATTATTTCGAAAATACGATATCATTCATCAATGATTGAATTATGTATTCTTATGAAGTAGTTAAGCGACAGAAAAATCAAAATAATGTTTGTCGACATCGTAAAATTGTGATTTATATAATATACTTCCAGAACATTAATATTTCAAAAACTATCATTTAGATATTATTATCTTATGAAATAGGTTTTGAATTAGTTCTACAAAAAATATTGCAAAAAATTTAATTAATGAACAATCTGAATCCTTAAAAATCAATTTTACAATTATACTATAATTTCAAATATTGAAAATACCATTTTCTTGAAAAGGATTTTATGCTACGTATAAATAATCATTAGTCTGTAATATTTAAATGAATTTTTTTATTTAAAACAAAATTCTTTTAAAACTAAGGTATTTCAAATTTGCCTGTATATTTAATCTTCCATAACATAATATATGATTTGATATTATTAATCTTAATTATTTTTAACAGGTTGTATTCTTATTTACATAATTTTTATAACAGTGGTCGTTATGATGCAAAAACTAGAATCATATAAGGATCGAAATAAAAGTAAGTTCAAAAATTTATTTATAAAATATGTAATAAACAGTCAGAATTATTGGAAATTAAAGTATGTTTCTATTTTAACCTACAACTTTACTTTATACATATTTACTATGTGAATTGTTTAAAATATTTTTTATATTAAATATTATATGATTATATAAAATTTCTTATTAAGATAAAAGTATGTTACATTATATAAGACAGCTGAACTCTGAATTCAGTGGCTCATATGCCTGTCTTGTTAGGGAAAGTACAGAATAAGCTTCTAAGACTTTATCAATCTATGAATATTCCTGTTTTCTTGATATACATTCAGGTTCGGAATTTAGAGAGCACTTCCAGAATTGTAAAAAATATGCTCTTTGCAAAAAATGTTTAAATACACTCAAATTATCAAAAATATAGATACACTTTGTCTGAAATACTTTTTAAAAAAAGAAATTTAATGGTTACTAACATTGTGCAGAAAGAATGCCGGCCGTTCAGGACCCAGACGTTTTGCGAGCATTCGTAGTAAATCGACAGGTCGACGCAGTTGAACCACCAAGTCTTCCGAAACGCTCTCGAGCATTTGAAGTACATGCAAAATTAGGTGAGTATTTAACTGATGTATTCAATGGTAGCTATTGCACATTAGCAATCGGATTACTTCTTCTTTCACAGAAAGATATCTGAGAAAAATCGTGATCCATCAAACGAAAATTTTATGTTATTCTAATTGAAAATTATGAGAAAGTCTGCTTATGCAGTTATTGCAGATATAATGGATTTTATTTAAATAAGAACTTATATGCCATGAAAGAGAAAATTTTATTTGATTTAGGCATGTACTTTAAAATTAATATAACCAACTTATTTACTAATATTTTTAATAGCGGACCAATCATAATTATCTTATACTAAAATACCATTCACAAAATAATTTTCTGTAAGTCGTTTTATATAGTCAAATAATAATAAGATGGATTCATTCTACATTATCGTTCAAAACTACTTCTCATATAAATAAATATCTATAGATATTCATGATCAGCGGTCTTGAAAATTTAAGTAATTCGTAAAATTATATAATAAATTTATATATAGTTAAACATTTTAAACATATTGTTCTGAATTTCTCAACATTACTTATATGGTTTGTTTGATGAAGTGAATGTTCGTTACAGAAAAATGTCTAATTCTGTTCTAAATAACGTTTATCAGTGGCATATATTACTATTATATTATAATCAAAGACCATATGAATGCGTATTGTAGTATTTATGTTGCCCGATAAACATTGGCATCCAAACTCGGAGCAATAAAATTACAAACTATATCAAACAAACCCTTTATACAGAATGCCTTTTTTACGTTCTGTTTATGTTTCTATCTAGCAAGAAGAGGGAATTAGATATAAGTATAGGATTTAATGCAGATTTAGCGACATAACTTTATATATCTACAACTTCAGCCTTATGAAGCTTGAAAACTTGACGCTTTTCCAATTAGATGACATGGTATTATTATATTTACAAAATTGCAGTTCTCTTTCATTTAAATACATATACTTTTTAGTCAGGGAGTTTTTATTAAGAAAATTCATTGTTCGATTTTGATCAACCAACTATCTAAGCATCTGATGCATTGCCATTGAAAAATAGTATCGTGAACTTGTCGCTACACATATGTTGAATCGTGCGAATTTTTATCCTTCATTCATGGAATGGATCAAATTTGATGAGCCAGTCGATACGTTGGTAGAGTAGTGAGGACGCACGTCAGGAGATTGTCAGTAGAGTATGAGAAGTTAAGTAGCACTTGCTGCGACTATTATTTGGATAAGTGGCTACTACGGGCACGAAGACTTTATTTATCTCTTAAATGTTGTTTCATACTCTACAATGCAAGAGATAGATATAGAACTTAAAAATACCGATGACTGACAAATATCCATTACTATCAAATAATAAAAAATCCCTATAATTTTTGTATTCCACTATTTCTTGTACAGGTTTTTATTATTGCTTCAAAAACTGGCTTTAATTTCGGTAAACAGTTTCATAATTGACCAAGGAATTTCCACAATAGCAAAATAATAACAACATAAATAAAAAATTTAACAAAAACTTTAAACAAATTTATTTTATGAAAGAAGAATACAAATGAACCTTAGAAAGCCACTGGAAAGAATGAATCATTCGCGAACGCGCTCGCGCTTATATAGACGTATCCCTACTCATAAAGTAAGTCCCTCGAAATATAGCGATAAGATAATAGTGCGACCGCGCGAGATCTCGAATAGCTTTATCTCGTAGCTTTGCGGCTCGGAAAGAAATCCAATCTTTGTGGATATATGTGTCTCTACATTTCGTAGAGATTCAATTTGTTCAGCTTTCGAAAATAAGCTGATCATTCGACACGTAAATGCATGTACAGGAAAGTACAGCTTTGGAAAACCTAGGTTTTCTGGGCACGATACCGGATTTCTCAAGTACATGTATTCACCTGCCAATACAATGGCATTTTCCAGTTAAAGCAATGTATGTTTTACAAAACTGTCCGAAATAAATATAATCAATTAATTATTATTTTTGGATATTAGGTTCGATTATTTGAAATGACGTTAAATCAATATATAATGCCAGTTTAAATTCTTCAATTGGCACATATAATTTCCTCTGACTTTCTTTACATACATATTACGCTTACTTATCCCGATGATTTTTTATTAGAATTATAACAATTAAAATTATATAACATATAGTAGAGTATAAAATTAAATCTAAATTTCTTACTACATTTTATTTGTCAAATTATACTTTTCGAAGTCTCGCGTCTTATCTTAGGTAATATATTCCTATAAACGCAACGTAATATAATCTACTGATTACTATATTCTAATATAACGTTACAAATAATATAATCATTCTCCATTTTATTAATCTTACTCACTAAGGCATATTTTTGATTACTTTATACTAAAAGACACAGTGTTTAACAAATTAAATTATTTACCACGAACTGATGCATTGAATTGCATATAATTGTTATGATAAATATTAGCGAGAACCTTATACATATACAATACAACATAAAACGCACATACTATCTTTAAGATGAAAGATCATAGAATTATCGAAATATTATAATAAGTATAAATACAAATTACAAAGAAAATCGTAACAGTCAGTAACAAATTTATCTATTGACCAAAAACTTTTTCTCTGGATATCTTCTTTGTGATCCGCAAACCATTAATAGTGAAAAGCACTAAATCTATATAGCTCGTTGTGTTAGTTAATAACTGTACGTGCATTTTATTTAATTTGATTATGGCTTCGAGGCCTTATAGAACAGTACATTATATTGATGAAAAAAAGTTGTAATTTTTTTATTACAACCTTTTTATTGTGATGTTCGATTTTTAGCTTTTGCGTATAGTATATCTATAAATTTTATGAAATATTATTATTTAAATAAAGTTTTTATACATTATGATAATTTATAATCAATAATTTATCCGGTTTATGATCTTAGTATAATTATAAAAAAGTGATTTAATGTCTGAAAACTTTTATATTCACCAGATGTAGCTATTGTTCGTGAAGAAATGCGTATAAGAAAACAATCTGGAGCTTCAGATAATGCTTCATCTATACCCTTAAAAAATTTGCCCAGCAAGCCCAATGGTTTGTTTAGCGAGTTCTTTTATGATTTGAGCCCGATCAACAAGACTGAATGGCAAGAATCATCAGCCGTAGTGAAATTTCTGCTAATAATACGTGCGCCATTTATGACGGTGCTGCAGTTATTCATACCTGTTGTCAATGAAACGTCGGAAAAACATGGATGGTCAAAACTACTTAATTGTTTCCAGCTTTGGATTACTTTAAACATGGCTCTTTATATTCTAAAGTGTAAGTATTAAATATTTTATAACTTTATAAAATAGAAAACATTTACCTCAGTAAACAATATAAGTAATAAAATTCTGATCAATTAAATTTTGCATAGTACATTTACATTCAGAAATGAAAATTTAGAAAAATTTTGTTTGAACTACAGACAATCAAGTATATTATCATATATATATATATATATATATATATATATATATATATTATGTTATTTAACGTCGCTCTATTTATGCTTTCAAATACCGGTGCTGATCAGCGGCGGAGGTCTACGATGTGTTTGTAAACAAATCACATGTAAATTATTACAGCACTATCTGTGTCAATCGGCCAAGACCGGGATTTGAACTCGGATCATCAAGTTACTAGTCCTTCGCTCTAGAGATCGAGCCATCGTAGGCCTCAATTTTATATTATTATATATAAATATTATCATATATAAATTGATATTACTAATACTTTATGAAACAATATATATTATAATCTTGAATTTAATTTTATATTATTATTGTTTTCATACATATATCAATTTACCTCAATCACTTTAATGCATAAAAAATAAATTTATATATCATTCATAATTTTCTTTTTAATATTCTAAGTTTTAAAAAGTTATTAATTTTTCGTAAATTTTGGATACAATATAAATTGTTCATGTCATTAATAAAAGATCGATGTTGAAAAATGTTTTATTGTGTAAGATTTGCTTCTGATGATTTTATATATTATAAAAGTTAAAATTATTACCAGGATTATAATTAAAAAAAGTTCATCCACATATTTTGACAGAGATGTAAGTTAAAATGTATTATATTATACATAAAAAACAATCTTATTTATTGTTTAGTATGGAATGTAAAAATTGGACAGGTTCCTTTATTGGCAATTTCCTTTGGTTATACTTCGATTACCGCATTGATAGTTTTTTGCTCCACGTCTATCAATGAAGTTCCAAAATGTCACAATGTAAGTTTGAATCAACTTGCTTTTCTAGATAATTTTAGGGGAACAACAATCATTAAACTACTGATTAAAACAATGTAATTTAATTTAAACAAATAAATACAATTTCAACAAACAATTAAATACATTTATTTATCTTAATCGTACAAATATCATTCAGTAGACCACCAGCTGATTTCGCATTCTCCTCAAACTCCACTAAGCGTTATTTGATATTGTTTCTGAAAAATTTTTAGATAATTTTGTACTAAACTTTATGATGTTTTTTTTTTACAAATAATCTATAAATTTCTTATAAAATTATTTTATTTTATCAATACGATTAAAGTAAATATTGCATAAACCAGTCTTGAATTAGGTTTTGACAGTATAGGGATTGTTTTAACAGGTTTTAGTATTATACAATTCAATAAAGTTTGCGGAACATTTAAAATTTCATGAATTTTATTTTTAATAAGTTTAGAATTTAAAAAAAATTTCTGTATATAACTTCTAATATGTATGAATTCTTTTGAAAAGGATGCGAAAAAAAATCAAATTTTGATAAATTGTCAATATTTCATTGTAATAATAATGAAATAATAATGAAATAATAATAAGTCAATAATCTCGCGATCCATATCCGCAGCATGTAGAGGGCACTATATCTATATGAGCCGACTTTCATCGATTACAGGCTCTGGCGTTCTTCGGATTCCTCAGCGCGATGCTGGTCGTTTACGCGGTCGCCCAGGAGGTGATGGCGGTCCTGGAAGTCGTCGGTTTCGCCAGTGGCATCTCGCCCGCTATGCTCGGCATCACCTTACTGGCCTGGGGCAATAGCGTTGGTGGTAAATATTTTTCCCACGAAGCTAATTATACAATGCGAGTGGCGGAAATTCGCCGGTGGTTTCGTACAGGATTATAATTGATATATATATTTAAATATGACCTGTGCAAGACACTGACACTTCATGGCGGCTGCATAATATGTGCAGTTAATAGAAAATGAGATTTTATTATTTCGATTTCGCTGAAAACAATATGAATGATGAAGTTAGATTGGCAAATTTCTTCTTATGTAGTAGAGCATCCTCTATCTTGTTTTCGCCGGGTATAATAAGTTGATATCATAATTTAAGCTCCTAATTATTTCGCCAAAAAAGATTAAAGAATTCTCTATTAAATCCATAAAACATAAAAGTTCATTTGTGATTTTTATTATTTAAAATACATATTTAGGATATATCGTAAGCAACTCAAAAAAACAAAAATTAAACGAATAACATTCGAAATGTAATGGATAAGAACGTAAAAAACTTATTTCACTACTTTTTATCTTTATGGGTTTATTAGGGTAAGATGGAGAACTAATCTCTTATATAATCTAATTTTCTATTATTTCATTGGAAATAACTATATAATCAATAATCGTCTCCTTTAGGTATAGGTCAGTAGAGTACATTTTTCGTATTTTTTAAATAGAACAGTTGATATTAATTTGAAAAATAAAAAGAATTATTCAAAAAGTAGTTGGAAAATTAATTCAGCAAGACAATCAGACAGACAATCTTATCTTTACCTGAAAAATACATTTTAAAAATAGAAACTTAGCAAATGATATATTTATTAATGTATTATATTATTTCTTATTCGCATTTTAATATATTTTAAAAGTTATCACATATGTTATACTTATTTATTGATTTAGAAAAAAATACTCAAATACATTTGTCTGCTCTTGGATAATTCTCTTAGAAAGAACATACTCGTATCCCACACAAAAATATCAGAGACATGGTTCCCATAATAGCGTCTTATTAAATTTTTTTTCAATAATTATATTCTTTTCCTTTTTTGCTTGTTAATGATACTATTGGAAAATAATCGATTAGTTTATCTCATTAAAAATGTTTAATTTAATTTAAATACGACACTTTTGTAATATTTGAGGATATATCTCCAAGGCAAATAATTCAAAGTTGCTGCCATAAAGTTCAAATACGGTCGCGCAAAATTATTTTATTTTTAGATATCTGTTCACCCAATCTCTCTTCGTTAGTTATTGACCTAATTTTCTCCTTGCTTCTACAACTTGCGATCTTACAATATTCCAGGAAGTTAAAGGCAAACTTTGCTAGCGTTGCTTTCAAACAGTTGATCTATAGATTGCAGTTTTCGAGTAACAAAGCGTTTTTGATGTCGTAGGCAGAAGGGTTAAAGATAATTAGGCATTTGCATAATGGGATCTTAACATTTTCTAAATTTATTATAATAGTTGAATCTTTATTCGAAGAAAATTGATATAGTGTATTGTTTAATACGCAATTTTTCAGGTTGAGCTAGTTTAAATAAACAAATATTTTTATCGGTTTTACAGACATTATACAATACTATAATTATAATTATATAATGATAGCCAGATTGTCCTTATTTATAATCACCCCGACAGAATTAGAAATAAAAACTACTAGTAAAAAATAAAATAAAAATAAGCAATATACTATTGCTCAGATCAAATCCTACCTGCTAAGCGAGCAGACGTGTTGTCAAAATTGCTCTCTCGTAATGTGTTAGGATAAATTACTTAAGTGTGTAATAATAAACTCTCATAGTGCAGGTAGCTGTGTACCGCTGTATACTCGTGTAGTGGGATTAGCTATGACATTCCCTCTAACAAACCAAATAGAATGGAAAATAATACTATCGCTAATACCTTCGACTGTGAAACTATATGGTATGCTAAAATTATCACTACAAACAACATCTCAAAAAAAGAAGATGCTATAATTATAGAAATCGTTGAAGGACTAACCATTGGTGATTATATAGACAGAATTGAACAGCGGACTCATACCAAAAATATAAGATATATATATTATATTTTGAAAATATAAAATATAAGATATATCTCCAAGATATCAGATAACAGGATGTGCGTTTTCTTTAACAATAAAATTATAGTCTGTGAATTAAAACATAAAAAATCCAAATTAAGCATCTAATCCTTGCAATTTAACCCTATATAAATAATAACAAAAAGGAGTTAAAATAATTTTATGTATTAATAATGTAAGAGCAGGTTGACATTACACATATCGTTCGATAACACTATCGATAACACCATTACCGGACACATTAATCAACAGAATCAACGGCATGTTTTATTTGCAAACAAACCGGTCACATAGCGAAAATGTGCTCAAAGGCTAAGGAGTATTATATGATTAAAAGAGGTAAAGAAAAATGCAATAAATTAATATTAAAAACATGGGAGAATGAATGGAGCAACTTTAACCAAACAGCGATACATGAAATCTTGAAATTGAATCATTGAAATCTGAAACTTTCTAACAGAAAAAGTACCTATATTGATTTGGACACTACAATTAAAATATCGACTACGACTAAAATATCGCATTGATACTTTTGTATCGATCATAGAATGTAATCAGTAGGTAAAAAATAAATAAGCAGATGAACCACACTATAAATTTATAAAAGAATATTTTTCAAATACACAAAACATGAACAATCCAAGTTATCAAATCATGATGAAGGAATGCATCATTATAATTATATATGTAGCCATAAGTACCTATATATCTTTAAAATTATTGTTATATATAATATAACATTAACATTAAAATATTGTCATATATATATTATAATATTAACATGTGTACAAAATCACTAATAACCATTCTGTTCATATGACTGAAAATAAAAATAAATAAAACAAACTATTTTTAGTAAAGGATTTTCAATTTTTAGCTAATTGAATTAATGTATAAGATACTAAATAAAAAAAAGTTTAATATAATAAAAAAAATATTTTTATATTTGCTTCCATGGTCATTTGTAAAAAAAGTAAAAATTAATTATAATTTATAATTTTTCGATTTTCAAATACATGCGTGAGATATAAATTGAAATTTAGTGATTTGATGCCAAAAACTAATTTTTAAAATCATAAATCACATTTCATATAGTATAATAACAGACGCTCTACCGGATCTCTATGGTATATGAAAAAGTTTTTTAAGTTTTAATGATTATTTACTCTGCAGATAAATTTTCTTATATAACAATAGTAATTACAATTCTTTGTATATACTAGTAACAATTATACTACTCTCTGAATTTTATGTTACTTGACACTAAAGTAAAGTGAAGTTGTAACTGACCTCTTACAGACAGATACTGTTTCCAGGTGTTCAGAAAATTTTAATTATAAGGTTCGGTAAGAATACTACTACAAGATTTATATCTTTGTTAAATTGAACAATAAATATAATGTTATAAATAAATAACTAAATATATATATATATATATATATATATATATATATATATATATAATACTGAAAGGAAAAATATGTATTTTGAATTGAAGATTTTCATTGATAATACCTTATCATTCTAACTTATGATATGTACTTTTTAGTTTCAAATATCAGTGATGTAGCTTATAGTTTAATTTTTTACATGAGCTATTAACGGTAATTGAAATATTAAGTTATGTTGTCTTTTTACGTTATTTCTCATATCTACAAATTTAATTTAGGAATTGTTTTTTTAAATTTTATACAAGGGATTTATTTTTTAAGAACTTGATTGCATTAGCATTATCAAAGGATTTTGTCTTGTTCTATGGTATATATATATATCATAAGTAAAGTTATTTGCATATTATGAATCAATCTTGTTATTTATATTCTCAATAAATGTGCTCTGATGGATAAAAGAAGAAAGAAACCACTTATTACAAAAATTCTAAACAATGGCTTGCTGAATTCTATTACCGCAATTTAATGAAAATTATATAATGAGAAGGCTTCGTACTGTTAGGTCTCACAAACAAGGTGATTAGTGAAAGAACATATATATTTCAGCACTACCTATTTTGTCTTTAATTTGATATTAATCTAATATTAAAACTCTGATATCATTTATATATAATTTATATAGATAAATCTGTAACTGTTAAAAAACATGAGATATTATTGCATACAAAATATTTTCTTTTTCAATTAACAAAAATTATGTTACCAAACTAATAACTTATGTCAGCCATCAATAACACCCAAATGTACGTATAAATAACGATAAAAAATTTGGCCACGCTGTATCATGAAATTAGCTTTATCATTCTGAAAACGCGCTATCAATTAAAGGGGAAATCGTCACAAAATTTTTACTCTATTTAACGACGACTATCGAACTAATCCTCTTACATTCCGTGCAGATCTGATCTCGAATGTGGCTATTGCACGTCGAGGCTTCCCGCGCATGGGCTTCTCTGCGTGCTTCGGCGGCCCGATGTTCAACACCCTCCTTGGTCTCGGCTTGACCTTTGGCATCGCCGCGATTCGCTCGCAGGGCTACCAAGTGCGCATACGCACGAGCGACATGGCGCCGGGGTGCCTGGCCTTTCTGCTCTGCTCCCTACTCGCCTCGCTACTCTATCTCGTGTCGACGGGCTTCGCGGCACGCAAGAGCTACGGCTACATGCTCTACAGCGTCTACGGAGTCTTCATGCTGATCAATATCCTCAGCGAGTTGCACATCATTCATCCGCTGGGGACGGATCATCGTCCAGACGATATGATCTGACATCAAATGGGACATGTGGTCAGGCGACCACGGGCACCGTGTCCTGGACAAACCTTTTTCGAGCGGGTGTATATATCGGTATATATATATATATATATATATATATATATATATATATATATATATATATATATTATTCTCTAAAGTCCTAAATTATGTCTTAATTTTTTGTCAATGTTTATGTGAGGCTTTTTTATATTACAGCCGCAACCGGATATTCGAGATTATCCATCTACGGAACTGTGATTAATTTCATTTTATCTTTTACGAGGGATCTTTATACGGTGTTCATAGGATCTTTAGACTTCGAAACCTTTTGAAAGTAATAAAATTGATATCAATTTACACAAACGTTTTTAATGATTGCTAATCAATGTCGGTGCACGTTCATACAATCTCACAAAATTTTATTATATGTACTATAGGACGATTTCAATTTTCAGATATTTATAACACAGGTCTGAATACTATTTTGTTTCTGAAAAATTTACATAAAGACGTTTGCAGAGTAATTTTACGCGGAGAATCCATATCCGTTCATAGGATCGTTCAATGTCATCGAGATTATTAGATATTTGAAATTATGTAGTCGACATTTGACCTTTTTGGTCTTTTTGAAAGTTCTACGTATGAGTTATAGAGAATTTTATATCACTATTTTATCAATGGTATCATTTAATACTTCTTCAAAATCCATAGTATGATCAAATGTATGATTATATATGATTTTTATCGAGTATTATGGTGATTTTCGTGGGATGTTTTTGACGCAGATATTTATTTATCAAATTGCATATTTGTTTATGATTGCAAACTTGTTTTCTGCAAAAATATGTGTATCTAAGTATTTATACAATTACTGATTACGAATTTGAATACGAATTTAAAAATTTTCAGATAACGTATATAAGTGAGATATTGTATTTTGGTACATATTTTATGTAAGAGATTTTTAAGGATTGTTGTTGATGTTATCATGTGATAACATCATTTAATGATTGTTATCGTTAAATTTATCCAAAGCAGCAAAAATTTCCTGCATTCATAATCTATCCGCAAGTTGATGCTTATGACTTAGAAATTGACAGATTTTTTAAAATTTTTATACAAATTTTTTTGACAAATATATATAATATATATATATATATATATATATATATATATATATATATATATAAAAGAAGGCACTAGCTTATTTATTGAAATTATAGCCCGTTGAAATGACCTTGATAGAAAATTAATAAATATTTTTATCGGTCTGACAGCTTTATAATATAATATATCAATATATTATATAAGTATTAATATCTTATATTATAAAGACTGCAAGGCCGATAAAAATACTTATTAATTTTCTATCAAGAGGTCATTTATTTAGCCGTAAATTCCAATAAATAAGCTAGTGCTTTCCCTTATATATATATATATATATATATATATATATATATATGTCAAAAAATTTGTACAAAAATTTTAAAAAATCTGTCAGTTCCTAAGCCATAAGATCAACTTGTGAATTGATTATTTAATGCAGGAAAATTTTGATATTCTTAGCTAAATTTCAAGATACCATTACAAGATAGAAATTGTACAAATATTTATATACACTATTATTATATATTATAAAGACTGTAAGACCGATAAAAATATTTTTTAAATTAATTTAAAACAGTAAGGTATGTTTATTATACGCGTGTGTCGTGTGCGAGTATGGACCAGGTGTGAGCATATGCAAGCAGAAATACTGACATGGTAAATTTATGTATATATAAGAATTGCAAAGACTGTGTCTCACATTTCTCTGAATTTTTAACCGGTGTTGTCTCAAGAAAGTAAAAGGTATTTAATAGATTTATAGCATTTCTACCTCTTCTTTTCTTGTCTCTTCTCTGAACTCAAAAACTGAATTGAACCTATCGCACGTTTTTAAGTTGGACTAGTTATGAAGAACGATATATAATATATGTACAAATACAATGCATAACGATATATAATATATTTGAATATGATCAATTTGGTTCCAATTAAACGCTGTATTTCTCGAGCCATTTGCCTATATTTCATCAACCTATATTGGAATTTCCTAAAAAATTGATGAGTTTATTACAGATAGTAGCAGGGCATGTATCTACGTTGCTTTGGGCCTTCCTAGATTGAAAATTATGGCAGCAAATACCCTAGCAACATTTAATACTTATTTTAATTATATCTAGTCACATGTGCATCTTCTTCGTATTGTCTATAGATCGCTTTTGGTTAGTTAAGACAGCATTTCTCATAATTACACCTTGAATTTCTTTAATTAAAAAAACAAAGATTATCACTTATTTAAGTTCACTAAGACTGGTATTAACTTATACAGGCTCGAAATTTTTTACTATTTACCTGAATTTAATGTATATGAAACAAAAATAATAAAAAGAAGTTATTCTAAACTTTATCGAGATTTCATAAATTTATACGGCAACAAAAAGTTAGAACCTAACGCTATATTTTAAGGTCCCGAATAATCACGATAGATATTAAATGAATAGGTAACATAAATAATCTCTTAATTAAAAAAGTACATAAAACCGATGAGGTAGACTCACTCAATTCTATACCATATTCTAAGAAGAAATAGTAATAAACGATTATATCAATATGTCAATAATATATCGCTAATATTTTTAATTGATATTACGGCAAGAGATATTCGAAATGCATTTAAATTTAAATATAATTAAGAGCGTGCCATAAGCAAAAACGAATAAAATAAATTCTTTTAAATCAATGACATCTTTTTTTTATCATCTTTTCTTCTCTCTTTTTTGAATTTAATGTTGGTATAGCTAGATTTCTGCATGTATAAATTTTTCTAGCTATAAATAGTTATGTTATAAATAAAATCGTACTTGCGACAGTTGTGATAGTAAACTATGTTAATAGTTCATAATTATATTATAATGAATGTAGTTCTTCTCACCAACATTTTACGATCAATTATATGTCTTTCTGGTTTTGTTATGTTTTACTCGCTTTGTATATAATTTTTTTGAATAAACCATTTATACATAAAATAGGTCGTTATCATAAATTATTGTTCAATTCAAATCTATACAATTACCGTTAAAATTATTTGTACGTTATTCGCCCAGGATGCCAAAAGATAGCAAGGGTTTGACGGTTATTACGCGAACTCCTCTATAAACTCGCGTTTAAAGCTGTCAGATTGCCGTCATTCGCTCATCACGTAAATCCTCTATAATCTTAGCTCATAATAGTCATTTGTATGCTTTAAACAATACAGAATCTTATCATGTTTCATATTAGCTTTTTTAAATACTTATTAACAAAAATTGAAATAGAAAAATCCTTTAATTATGTGAATGAGTATGTATGACATATACATGCATTAAGATAATAATATGCTATTCTGCAATTAATTTTTCTTTTTATCCTGGTTGAAAACTCGAGCTCAAACCCTCCAAGCTTGCTTCAATATTTGTTATTTCTTTTCTTGTAAGGCATCTATCACTGCCAACTTTACTATTTTCTCGACCATGCTTTATAGATCTATATGCACTGCGATAGATACGTGGATAAGCTAATAATCAATTGCGATAAAATATAAAAATTTTTAAATTTAAATTTTCTATTAAATTTCCTACATTTAATAAGTAATGATTAAACTAATATTAATATGTACTGTATCATTGGATTGTTTAAGTAAATGTTTATATTATAATGCAGATGTGCATAACTTTTGTTTTAAAATTTAAGTACATTATGTTTCGTTGTAGTAAATCAATATAATTCAAATCACGATTAATAAATGTATATTATGTTGAATGTAAAATAAATATTGTTCTATTATATTAATTCGATTTTTATTATTTAGTAATTATATTTCTTTACTGATAATGAAAGCTCATAATGTGGGAAATTTCATAATAATATAATAATGTAGCTTAAGACATATTCTAATTTAAAATTATAACGTATATTTATACGCTATTCTGTTTTTCAGTGTTTTTTTTCGCTAGGTGTTTCTATATAGTCGAACTAAAAATTCTTGTTTCGATCAGAAGGTAACTGTTGGTGGATGCTCACAACTTTATACTCATCTTGTCATACGCATTAGACTAGTATCAAGTTTTAATATTTGAATATCAGAATTGATTTCAAACTTTCAAACCTTCCGCCTCTATTAATGTAATATACTATTTAATTTCTTATTAATACATATAATTAATACATTTTTATTTCTAAATTCAATCAAAAAGAAATTGAATGGGTTATTTTATACCTATTTTTTTATTTTATATACATTGCATTCATTAATACAAAAAAGTAAAACCGAATGAAAAGAAACCTAATAATAAATATATAATTTTTATAATAATTATAAAATTGCTTCTATATCTATTTATAATTTATAAAATTGCTTCTCATTTAAATTAAGCAGCCTTAAGAATATTAACAGTCTTCTATTCGAATTATTTGCTAATAGAATAATACGGCTATTTCATAACATTATTTACGAATATATTTCTAAAGATTACATAGTTATATTGATTTTTCAGTATAAGTTTTTTATATTGAGAATAACAAATGAAACGATTCACTTTGCAAAAAAAGAAAGAAAGAACGTGTCGATAAACTGTGGTAGGGCTGTGGTAGGAGTGGAGATGGTCGCTGGGAGGGAGGAAGTTCTTCTCGCTATCAGTTGAAAAAAGAGAAATATACCAATGGGAGCTGTCACAGTAATGTCAGACAACGGTGGGGCGCGGGTTGAAATTAAATCAAATAGAAAGAAAAAGAAAGAGAGGAAAAGAGAGAGGTCGGAAGATGGGCAGTGGTTTTGAAAGAGAAGAGCGAAAGCGATGACCGAATTAAATTAAATAGAAGAAATTACGTGCAAGTGGTGAGAAAATCAGACACGGGCAGAGGACGGATGACCTAAAGTATCCAAGCTGACGCGTGCAATATTATATGAGAATTATTTCCAGTCTGGAGCAAAGAGCTAAAAAGCTCCTTTGTCTCTGATCCATGCGTACGTACCCTATTCTTCTGAATGGGCTAGAGATAGAACAGTTTTTACAGTTGAAATAACACTGCGAAGAGCTCGTGGTATTCTTTCTTTTTAGCTGGAGTAATTGGGCTGTTTCCCTAATTAAAAAGGGAGTATTGAGGGAAAATGAAAAATCTCCAAGATAAACGGATTTCCGAATAAATTTGGCGAACCGGCTTGTTAAATCTTTATTTCGAATTCTTGAGATGTTCTATATCAATCTGTCTCTGAATTGATCTTATATGTGTATATTATACATACCAATACAGATGCAGAACCTATTCCTTACAGCAGGTTTGAGTGAATACTTTACAATTAATATTGATTGTAGTTGTTAAGCTTAAGTTTTTTTAAAATAAGACTAGCTATTTTTTTTAATGGTATTTAACGTCGCTCTATTTATGCTTCCAAATACCGGTGCTCATCAGCGACGGAGGTCTACGATGTGTTTGTAAACAAAGCACATGTAAATAATTACAGCGGTGCCTGTGTCAATCGGCCAAGACCGGGATTTGAACTCGGATCACCAAGTTACTAGTCCTTCGCTCTAGCGATCGAGCCATCATAAATCTCTAAGACTAGCTATTAAAGGTCTTTAATTAAAAAAGCAAGAAAAAAAATAAGAAAAAAATAATTACCATGACAAATGTAGTGTTAGAATATATTTTTGAAGCGAATAATATTTCACTCAAAAGATTATAGATTGCTACAATAAATATTTAGAATTTTTTATTTGTAAATAGTAGAGTAAATTAGTTTCAAAATTTACTTTTATTGAAAATTCTGACAAATAAAGAATTCTGTAGGTAACAAAATACATATTTTGTCGCATTCCTGCATAATAGAATCATAACATATATTTCACTTCTAGAGAATTTATTAGGCATGTTTTATTCTTATAGTTAAACACTTGTATTTATGGTGTATAATATAATTTTGTTAATATAGATCAAGCCAAAATCTAGTAAAAAATCCAATTGATGAAGAAACGTTACAGAAAGCATAGTAGGAAATAATTTTTCTGAAGATTTAAATGATACGATGAGTCTAAAAAGTGATGTGAGATCAGAAAGCAGTGTACGTTTTCGTACGTATTTTAAGATGTTACGATTCAATGGATGATAAAAATTTTGATCTTTTATTGTGGGATTTCAACATTATTTGAGATAAATTTTTAAAGTTGTTACAAAACGTCATATAAAATTTTTAATATACAATCACTAGAAAACAATTTATTCGTGAATATAAGTGTGTTATATACAATTATTACGTTGTGAGACGTTTTATATATTAAATAATAAGACAGAAAGCTGAACGGCAAAGAAAATATCCAATGTATGAGGAACTGTGCACACAATTTTCAATGCACAAAATCCTAGTGCTCGGGATGCGCGCCCTCGCTCTTGAAGTACACGTTGATGTATGCTACACAGAGCATAGGAGTTTGATTATAAAACCGTCCCATAAATTATAATTCGGCGACCACATGTGCCTTGAAGCATTGGTTTTGATTCTCACTGTGGGAACGTGAGAATTAAAACTAACGAATGAACAAAATTGCGTAATATTAAATTGAGGATAATATTATATTTAAGACCCCCAATATTTAAGTAATTATACATAATATTCGAAAAATCTTTATTACCTCATATAATAATTAGATATAACAATACTTATAGCTTTCTTACTATATAAGTCTTAATAATACTTGATAATGTTGTTGGTATTATTAATATTCTATAACGATGCAGCACGATCTCCCAAGAATGAACTGAGATGATTTTCTAGCTTAGGTCTCCGGGTAGTTAGAGCCGTCCCCTTTCTTCACGGCTTCAGGTGCAAAGTTGCATTCAAAACTTAGGATTTTGAAGACAACACTTCGTTCTCGACCGTCGATCTGTCCTTTATGCTCTTCGCGCGTTATGTTCTTTTCGTTTCATTCTTGGTAGTTGTAGTTTACCTTATACTTATTGTTATCTCATGTTGCGTATTGCGCATTCATTAGTGATATCCTTTAGTTTTCCGATAGATTTATATGAAATCACCTGTCGGGGATGTTGCAATAATAAAACGATCTCCCGCATAATCATTGTGTGAGGTGGTATTTTGCACCGTCACGTGTATCTACTCGTATAGACAGTGTATTGTAATTTTAAGTCGTGTCTTGCGTATATTGTAGGTTTCGTAGACATTATTTAAGTTTAAAGTAGTTTATTAACGTGTCTGTGTTGCGAACTTATTTTGATGCATCAGCGGGGCAAGGACCTTGCCTTGTAGATATATTGCTACGAGCAAGTCTCCGAGGGTATTCCCAGCGGCACTTATGCCCGGTGTTGCTGTTCGTCGCGAGGGCTGAATCCGTTATCGAGACATCGAGGCCACGACGCGAAGCAGAAGGTAACGCGGAACATCCTTCCCCATCTACCTTACCAGCTCAACGAGCGTTTCCGTGTTCGCTATGCGGCTAAACGTATATGGCGAAGGAGTACTCCATCATTGCGTAAGAATTAGTTTGTAAGAGCGCTCGTATTTGTATTTAGGGTATACCCACGTGTTTTTCGTTATTGATTTCATAATTGCTTAAATATCTGGGTTTTTCCTCCTTTTGTAAATACGAAGTTTTTTATTCCCAGAATTTAAAGTAAGGCATAATTTTATTAAACCATTATTTGTTATTTATTTGCACTCCAGCACATAATTCCTCTTCCACATCACTAATTATTATTATTATTATTATGGCTATTATTATTATTGTTCTCATTATTATTATTATTATTAATATCATTATTATTATTGCTATTATTATTCTTCTTATGCTTATTATTTTATAAATAAATCAACACATACTTAAAATGTTTTGCGAGGCTGGTACAAATGTCTGCCACCTTTTCCTCAAATATATCCATCCTCCTAATGTTTACTTTAGTAGACTCCTTATGTTTACTTTAGAGTTATTGGATTAATTAAGCAATGGTTTGTACTTGTCTCGCAATACATTTTGAGCATCTGTGCGGATAAGTATTGTTTTTTTTTAAACAAATAAAAAAACTTTTGATATGTATATCAATTCAAAATGTTGTCAAAAGTAAATTTGCTTGATTTTAACAATAAATTATGAAGCGAAAGATGAATTGTGACTTGATCAGAGAGAAAAAGAAAGGGTTAGAGAGAGAGAGAGAGAGAAGATAAACAGTTGATATGGTATAATTTTTTCATGTGACAGCTGTATCAATTACATGCCATATGAAGAAGAAAAATTGATTAGATAAGTAGTTCTTTAGTTTTAATTAAAAACAATAATTTCCACTTATATTAATAAAACTTTACTTCGTTAAAAATTGCTTTTTAATATTTTAGATTTATCATTAATGCTGTGAAAAATCACAAAACATTTTGCGAACCTCAAATATGAGTGATTGGAGTGATCATAATAATAATAGTATAGAAGATAATAATAATAAGATAATAATTATTATCATAATAATAATAATAACTTCTATATCTAATATAGAAGCTCTGAATATAATATTATAGTTCTAGAAAAGGTGATTCGTTAATAATATTGAAGTGCAATCAAGACCAGAAAGTTGGTTTAGAAATATGTTTTGATTTTTTATAAATACCTAGTAATGGAATGAATATTTTAATAAATTCATAGCATTAATCGATTGTACTATGAATTTATTAAAATATTCATTCTGTTACTATTAGTTTTGGGACTGTTTTTTAAACTATTTTTAATAATGAATTGTACATAATAATTTAAGCGATAGTGAGTTATTGACTATTTCTATTTATTCATTTTTTGTATCCAAACTTATATAATATTCTAATTTTAAATAGAAACAGATCAGTTAGATACAACATGAATATTATGAAAGAATAAAATGTTCATATCTATGACTAACTGTATATGTAATAAATAATTAGAAATTTATTATTTTGATATTGTATATTAGGCTGACGAATTGATTCGTGCTTCCTTGAAAAATCATAATTTTCAAATTTAGCGAAGCTGAATTAACCTCCTGCCTCTCTCTGCCTTGCAACTTCTTTATACGTGACTGCAGGGATACCTCTAATGCGATAATTCAACGTGTTCTGCCTTTCGCATTCTCGCTTTTTGCCATTCGTCCTTCCTAACTTTTCTACCTGCATACCGGTATCACCGAGGTATCACAACTTGTTCTCTTTATAAAGCCAGTCGCTATGTCGAAAGTTTCATTTTCTTCACTTCGCACGGCAGTGTTGGCATATCAACTGAGCTTCCGGGCGGGTCCCGTTGAACTCTTCATAAACTCGAAATTTGCGGACAACTTTTTTTCATGTGCATTCCACCACTTTTGCGATTCTCCCGCCCTCTCTCTCTCTCTCTCTCTCTCTCTCTTTCTTTCTTTTTTTTTCTTTTCCTCCCTTCCCCCCTTTTTACACCCTCTCTCGGTATCCTGTGTTGTAGCATACAATCTTGGATTTAAATTTTTATGTCGAGCGTGATGAACGCTTTCATGTTTTTCCTCTACCAGGACTGCTGCATATCTTTTCGCCTAAAGTTTTTGTTACACGAGACTGAAAAGAACTTTTTGCACAGCATGTGTAAAAAGGAAATGTTTTTAATATTACTAAAATGTTTTTTACCCTTTTCCGCTAAAAACATTTGCTTTAAATGAACTGCAGAATGCTTCATAAAGATTTCGTGAAACAGATTTTGAAATAAATTTTGAATTTTCAGTTCAATTCAAATTTATTTTCAATTCAGTTCAAAAATAATTGAATGAAATTGTTGCAATAAATAAATAGAAATAAAGCCGTAGTGCTGTAAAAAAATAAAAACTGCTTTTAGCATTAGAAAACTCACTAATTCGTGGTAGAAAGATCTTCAATAATCAACAAAATATCATGAAAATTTTATTTTCTTTATTACTAAAAGTACTTCTTATGTAATTATAATTATTATTATATGTATATCATTATATTTATATTTATATCAATATATTTATATAATAATAATAATTATAATTATTATTATATTTATATAATTATATTTATATTTATATTTCTTAATTTAAATTGTAGTTTAGAAAGTTATTCGCTTTCTTTTTAATAAAAAGTCAACATTTTAAATATTATAAAAAATAAATTACACTTTTATTTTTGCTGTTACTATCTACATCGTAGAGAATATATTCTACTTTCTCCAAACATATTTTAATGTTTCTTACTTCTGTCGAGTGATTAACCAAACAACATTTCCCTACGTGACCCTTATCATTTGTTGATAAAAAATTACAGGCTTATGAATCAAGAAGAAAGCTGACATAAAAATGAAAAGTAAGATTCTTTAAAATATTGTAATATCATACAAAATACAAACATTGTAGTATACTAGATTCTTCTAATTACCTTCAATAATCCTACATATATATATATATTGAGAATGTCCTTTAAGAATAAATAATTATCAAGGCCAATTCATTAAATGAATCAAAATGACTAATAGTAACTTAAATGGATTGAAATGAACTCTAATATTTTGATTAATAAAAATGATTGATGATTTCCAATTCTTCTTAATTTCAGAGTCAAAAATAGCGTCTGTTTTTTAAAAAAATAGGTTGATTTTTTATGATCTTTAAATTGAGGCACAATATTTAAAGTTATTTAATACTTTTGGAATTTTTAGAATTCCTAGGAAATTATATAAAACTGAAATCCCAAACAGAAATCATAATAAACAGAACATTGGTAAAAGTTTGTAGTTTGCAGTTTCATTGGTCAAATTTGAGATAAGTAAAGATGAAATGAGATGAAGTGAAATTCGATATGATTGAATTTTGAAACGAAATGAAATTTGGATGCAATAACATTTAGAACAATGTTAGTCTTAAAAATTAAGATCAAAAGTTTAAGATTTTACAATACTTTAGCCAAGAATTGAAAAATCTTCTTTTTAATAGTTGTTTTCCTTAGTTAAAGATTAAAAACTTATTTAAAAGTCTAATAGCATTATCGAAATTAGGAAGCTTTTCATTAAATAATTAAGAAGATTCTAATTAATTTGAAAATCTTTAATTGAAAACTATTGGAATTCACTGAAAATGGTTTTTTTATCGAAATTACAAAATTAATTTAAACTTAAAAATATTCAAAATAATTTAACCATTCGTAACTGGTTATTTTGTATTTTGTAATTCTAATATTTATTTTCAATGACTCAAATAATTAGAAAATATATGCATTTCTTAAAAACGCAGTCTTATGAAAATAAATGATTTCGGAATTCTTGCAGTCTGGGAAATCTTTGCGGGTTGGGAGAGGAGTTAATGAACTTTTCAACTATTTAAAACAGAAACATGAAAAAGGATTTTTCAATTTTTTAAAATTCCTTTGAGGATAAGAACTTTGCTAAAACAATGCTTCCTCAATGAAATAAAGCAAAAATATCTGCATTTTTTAAAAATACTCTTCACTTTACATTTTCTAGTTCTTGCCCCTTCCCGTACGCGGATAGTTCTCGTGCGCTTTTGCTCTCGAATGTTTTTCTCTTAAATTCCTGCAAATCTAGAAGAATGCACACGATAGGGTTCAAGGATACTCATACGGAATCGCAAGTTTTGCAGTGCCAAGCATATATATATATATATATAGATGAAGAGAAGGGGATGGGACGGAGTGGGTGGTGAGATGCGCGGCCCCGCGGTGAAAAGCTCGAGTGAGAACAATGCCGCAATATATATGTGTATATGAGCGTATGGGCGCGCTTTAAATTCGCGCTCGCTGCGTTTCTGGAGAGATATTTCGAGCCCCCCCCCCTACCCCGAAAGATATTCGAAATTGCTGAAGGATATGTATGCCTCGTTAACGAGTCGCCAAAATCAATACGTGGACGTAAAGTAAAAATAATTCTCCGTTGTGTGCGCACGTGCGCGCGTACGCTCTATGAGAATTGTGATCAACGTTCAATAATAAAGGCTGTATATTGAGAAGATGGAGATTTCTTTCAATCTCTTTTTTTTTAATTCCACTTAAAAGAACTTTTAACGTTTTTTTTACAACGTTTTACTATATATACATACGTATTGCGTGCTCAACGGTAGAGAATGAAAATCACGGGACACGCGCGATGTTGCAAAATTTGTTCTAGATTCTTTTCTCTCGAATATCTTTTATTCGTTTCGTTCATTTTAATGCGAAAGCTCTCGTTTTATTTTTTTAGTTGCATTAAGTTAACACGTTGATATTCTATAAAATTATATACCCGTTTAGCTTCGGACAATTTTTTTTTCTGCTCACATATGCAAAAGAAAATGGATGGCGATCCATTCTACTCCTGTATTAACTCTCTCTCTCTCTCTCTCTCTCTCTCTCTCTCTCTCTCTCTCTCTCTCTCTCTCTCTCTCCTCACTATCTCTTTCTCGCTCTCTCCCTCTCTCTCTCGCTGCTTGGTCTTTATCAGAAAGATGAAGACTAAGTATGTGCTATCCTACAAGGCAAATATTTCTGCAAAAGTGATCGAGCCTATATTATGTCTTATTTTGCGAATTTAATGTAATGTATGAATTGATTCATTTTTTACGCTGAATGAACGCGCCATTATTCAGCTTGTGAAATAATCTCTCAACTGAAATAGTTTCCATTTACAGCTATTTAATTAGTTTGTTCAAGATGCATCTAACAGTCTGTCATATCTGACTATATCGTAATGATTATATTTCGTAAAATAAAGGTTAAGGTTCAAAGTAAATCTTTTTATCTATTAGTCTGATATTTTATCTTTGTTAAATTACTAAAAGTTAGAAAATTAGAAAAAGGTATTGTACTTTTTTTTATTGGAAATAAATAAATATCATTTCTTTTGTCAAATGATATTTGTATGATTATTATACGAAAAATATTATTATACTATATGATTACAAAAAGTTATTTTTAACAGGAATGTTTTATTTTCTGTATCCACAAAGCAAAGTATAGCTAAAGCTCACGTATAGAATTATAAATTTGAATACCGATGTGGTCATAAAAGAGAAATGATTTTGGAAGATACCAAATTAGAAGCATTATACTTTTCGAAGACTGGTTCGAAACATAATAGCAATTTGACAAAAGAATTGTATCTGATTAAGAAAAATATTTCAAAGCGCCTCAAAAGCATTGAAATGATTCAAGATCAATGAAATTCTTCCCTATTAACCAAAAATTTAGAATAATGATATTTTAACTAGTTTAGTTAAAAAATCATCCCAATATTACTATTGGGATGAATTATGACAACCTCAAGTGTAGAAAAGCATGACGCATCCTCATCTTCTGACATGATAATTGTTGTCTCTACATTGCTAGAACGGGCAAACTATATTTAAAAACGCTGAAATGGGATATCGTACTCTATCTGCTGTATTCTCCTATAACATTATTTATCTGGTTACCACTTGATTCAATCAATGGAACATCGCTTCGTTAACGAGCACTCTTGTTTTTATGAAAAAGATAAAAAATTAATTAATTCTTGGATCAACTTAAAATACTAAAAATTTTTTTATCGTGAAACTAATAGTATACCGTCAGAATGATAAATAAAAACAGTAGCCGTCGACAGTCACTATTTTAAACAATAAATATCAAATTATTATATTTTTTAAAAATTATTAATGCTCTAGAGTATTTAAGTTTTAACAAAATATTCTTTATTAACGTCGTCCAAAATCTGAATTATGTATGTAGTTAATTAACAATTGTATCCTTAAATACTAATTAATTTAAATTTATACGGTCACATCTAACAGCTAATACCTAGAGTACTAGTTGTCTTCAAACTTAAAATGCATGATAATTATATAATGAATTTAAAGTTATAATTCTTGGATAAATAATATGTAAAAGAATAGGTCAGTATTGAAAGAACGATATGTTATTCAATCAGGAAAAAATTAGTATTTAGGGGATATAAAAAACCGAATCTATAAACGGTAAGAAAAGCAATTCGCATATTAAAAGACATCACAAAGAATAAATATCAATATTCTATCTCATTTGGCTTGGACAGCAATTTCAAATAATTCCTATATTGCCCAATTTATTACATTGATGAATAATATATACCATTATTTGCGTTACTATATTTTAAATGATATATAATTCTTTAAGTTTTCTTTTTTTGATGTGAAGCGTACGAAAAAATATTGAAAAACACTCAAGGTCGTCTTGATCTTGAAAACCACATTTTAAAGTCACTGAATTGATTGAAATGAAAATTTTTAAGGTTAAACTTGTTTCAATTTTTTTTTTATTCTTTTTGTCTCATGCAGCATAAGTAAACATACTTTTAAATATCAAAAAATACTAGAACTGTGCTCTAAAAATGAAAAACTGCATCCTGACATATGGCGTACAAATAAAGAAATGCATTTCATAATAAGGAATCTCTTTAATTATTCATAGAATAAACCAGACTTGAGGTGAGCATCTGTGCGATTTGAAAAATCCATGCAGAGTCTTTTTTCATTGGTAATAACTCAGATATGTACAGATAATTGTAGGATTTCCTAGTTTTATGTTGCGAAAAGCAGAGGATTATCAAATTGTAGCAGTATCAACGTTATTTTCTTAAAATGCTCTCTAAAGTCAATTAAACATACGCAAAATGCAGCAAACTATTGTTATTTACTAGTCAAATCTTCGCCATTCTAATGAATATAGCGTTCTTTATTTTCTAAATAAATTTCTTTTATTATAAAAAATTATAAAAACTGTTTATAAATGATATGTAAGTACACACGAGATATTGAATAATGCTTAACGAAATCATCAGTTGGTGATTTGAAATCTTATTTTATAAGATATAATTTGAAATTTTGAATTACACTCAATGAATTAATTTAATTGGGTTTGAATTGAAATTAATTAATTATTGAAGTCAGGATCGCGAGCAAACCTTCGTTAAAGGCCACAAACTGTATACAACTAAGGTATACGTTTGATCCGTACCATGACGGGTAAAATCGAAGATTTTCCTGAAAACTGACTTTTATATGATTTACAACTAAGGTAATCAAATATTAGTCGGAGGAAAATCTTGAGATTTTACGAAAGAGGTTTGGACGGTGTCAGATTGCGCGAAGTGTTTAGGCTGCGATCGACGAATGGGGCTTATCGCCCGAAATTTGACCCGCGATAAGAAGAAAGTCTATAAAGGGCGTAGTTGCGTTACTATATTTTAAATGATATATAATTCTTTAAGTTTTCTTTTTTTGATGTGAAGCGTACGAAAAAATATTGAAAAACACTCAAGGTCGTCTTGATCTTGAAAACCACATTTTAAAGTCACTGAATTGATTGAAATGAAAATTTTAAGGTTAAACTTGTTTCAATTTTTTTTTATTCTTTTTGTCTCATGCAGCATAAGTAAACATACTTTTAAATATCAAAAAATACTAGAACTGTGCTCTAAAAATGAAAAACTGCATCCTGACATATGGCGTACAAATAAAGAAATGCATTTCATAATAAGGAATCTCTTTAATTATTCATAGAATAAACCAGACTTGAGGTGAGCATCTGTGCGATTTGAAAAATCCATGCAGAGTCTTTTTTCATTGGTAATAACTCAGATATGTACAGATAATTGTAGGATTTCCTAGTTTTATGTTGCGAAAAGCAGAGGATTATCAAATTGTAGCAGTATCAACGTTATTTTCTTAAAATGCTCTCTAAAGTCAATTAAACATACGCAAAATGCAGCAAACTATTGTTATTTACTAGTCAAATCTTCGCCATTCTAATGAATATAGCGTTCTTTATTTTCTAAATAAATTTCTTCTGAAAAATTCGAAAAATTCTTATATAATAACGATGTTTCTTCTCTTCTTCCTGTCTCTTATCTTAAGCTTAAAATTATTGAAACACTCGTTCCACAAGTTTAATGAATAATCACAGGATCAAATACAGTAGGGCGGGTTGTGATAACAGATGCTCAACAGCGGTGTGCGGTATATGTGAAATCCACATAAATGAGAAGCAATTACACGGGTGGAAGTATAACGTTCATTAGTGTAACAGATGTGGAAAGGATATGATGGGGTTGGGGGTAAAACATCGAAAGGCCTCGGTCGTTCCGTCGATGATCAAGGACAGATCGGGGTCAATTTGGAGCGGTACCGCGTGCCTGCACGCAAAACTAATTTTATGCAAATCGAGGCGGACGCGGGTTCGAACCGCTGTGCACATACATATATAGAGCGCATTATTTGCATCTGCCTCGCTCTAATATACGCGATTATGTATAGTGGCGAAGTCAGAGGGAGTATATATATATATATATATATATATATATATATATATATATATATATATATATAGCAGTGGATGGCGATAGATAAAAGCCTTTTTTCGCTGCAGGCAGAAATGCCGTGTGCCCTGCGGCGACCAGTGAATCCTAGCTCTTCCAATTTACGAAGTTTTCTTCAGAAGTGGCAGAGGATTTTCATTTGGAAAGAATCTTTCCATTAATTTAAGAATGTACAAGCGGCATAAATTCAAGTTAGAGATTGCTGATAAGTATTTGTGTGATAAAAATCGACATATTAATTGTTATTTAATAAACATATAATGTGTCGATTAATAACAGCCAGACCTGAAACATTATGGACGGTACTACTACAAAAAGACTATGATTTTTTTGAAATTTTAATATTCAACACATGTGTGAAAATTTCATCATACGTATAATCAAATGTTTGATTACAAGGTTTCAATGATTCAAATGAAGAAAGTTTTTTTAATAAAAAATAAAAAACTAAATTTTCTATATTAATAGAGCATTACTTTTTGATGAAAAAAATATTGTTAAAGGAAACAATGACTTCATAAATACTATTCATTCACAGACGCAAATGATGATCAAGTTACACGAATTTCGCAACTGCTACATTCAAATATACAAAAAGAATCTAGATCTTAATAGTTCTAGTTCTAGAATAATCTAGAACACTCTTTGGAACTGCTAAGGTAAAATAAAAAAAATTTCTTGTGTCTCTATGTAAAAATGGATGAAGTATGAATCGACCACTAAGAAAACTACATATTGAAATTATAAAAAATGAACAGTTGTGTAGATAAAAGATGGCAAAAACCGACGAAAGTGATTAAAACTCAAACATCATGTGACAGATGATAGATTCGTGCCCTCCGTATTTTGGCATGCACGCAGAATTTTGTTTCTTGATTATATCTTCAGAATGATAAAATTAATAATAGTGAACATTATATAGTATTATTAAATTAAAATATACTAGATTGAGAAATAAAGAAAGAACAGTCTTAAATGCAAGTGAAGGAAGTACTATTTCACCAGAATAATGCACCATATCACAAATTCACGAAAACGATGATTGAACAGAATGGATTGCATTTCCTGTATTCTACAAATAATCCCCTCCCCTTCCATCGGTAACAACTAGCTCTTAGCGGATCGCAACAAAATTTTTCATGGAAAAATGTTTTGGCTGGAATGAAGCAGCGATTTTAGGAGTTAAAACATATTTTGGTGCGATGTAAATAGTTGTACAAAAAAGTTATAGAAAAATTAGAAGCATGCTGGACTGAATATGTCACTATTTAATACTTGTATATTTCTACATAAAGTCTATTTTTTTCCAAAGTTTTAGTTTTACTAATTAATAAATTATATAATATCTACAATTTTATTCAATATGATTAATCAATGAAAAATACACGCACTAAAAAACCATATAGAATGAAAAATAATTAGAGCACTCGTATTCTATTTTTGTTATTGAGAGTTCTGTTAAAAGTACAGCCTTTTAAGTTTATACATTTTGAGATTGCTGCAAAGCCTGTTATTCCACAATTACTGTATATATTTTCAGCTACTTTCAATTTAAGATTTAACTACATAAGGCTTCTATATAGGAATACTTTTGAATATTTTAATACGAGCCACTAACTTTTCATTGATTTCAAACATTTAAACAACTGTCATTATTTAGACATACAATTAAATTGTTAAGCGTAATAGAATAGACTAACCTTCATCATTATAAAGTCGAAATCAGCGTTTGAAGCGCTGCGCTGTTTGCGATCGTTGATATTTGCGTCCTCGTTATTTCAGTAAATTGATCGACAAAAATAATAAATTTAGAACTTGGTTTTTAAAAGTAAATAATAATAATTTGATGTTACACGGACGTACAAATTTAAAAGTCAATATCAAGCCAAACTTAATATAACTGATGATTAGGGATCTTTATAGGCTAAGAGCATATTAACTCCATCATGTCTCGCAGAGTGTCTATGTCATATATAAATTATAGCTAATGTTGAACGTCAGTAAGAAAAAATTACTAATTATTATGACATTAGTCAATAAGCAACCTCTTAATTGATTCATATACAAAATTTATTTATATGATTAAATCAGTAAAATGAAAAATTTGGATAAATGATCGGATAACTGGGTTTCACGTGGAATATTCTGAATAGTTATAGTACAAATCTAAGAAATACTGGTCTAGTGTAGATTTGAAACTATTATGATTTTATCAAATCTGACCATGAATTCTTGTAGATGTTCTTAAAAACTTACTATAGTCGATTAATTTATTAAATATTTAATGTATAAAAAAAAGAAATATTGTTCCGATATGCCTGTATAATCTTTGCACTTCTGAATCCGAATTTATAATTTTTTTTTGGTAGAATTCGGAGAAAATTTTTATAACTATTTTCAACAAATTATAGAAAATTTCAAGAAAAACATTTTAAAGTTAAATAAGTAGATACATCATAGTCACATAGTTCTTGGTTGCAACTGGTTGCAGTCATTCGAATCAGCTCGTTTCTCGGAGTAAATAGTACTCTTATTCAAGCCAGTAAGTACGCTATCCTTGTACTTCTGTACATTATTGCATACATAATGTTACGAACAGAATCGAAACTAGATGTAAAAATTAGTATTAATCCTTCAGCGTTTATAATTTCTAGAATAAAGTTTTATTAATCGATTCCATTCTAGCTATTATTATAATTAGTTCTACCTGAAATGTTTTAATATTGTTTGAATTCAAATTTAAAATAAGATATTTTCTTTATAGCCGATAGTCATGTTATAGTTTATGTTATATGTTTATAGTTTAAGAAAGTAGAAGTACAAAGATAAAATTAATTTATGATTTAGATTTTTGGAATTATTTAATCTGATACATATCAAAATCATGCGTAATAGTTTTTAAGAAATTTTTATAATATCGCGTTGCCATTATATATATACATAGGTTTAGTATTTCTTTTGTAACTAAATATAGTTATAAATTAGATTGCGAGAAATGTTTACCTTTAAGATGGGAAGTAATATAAATAAAAGATTGATTAATATTGTATTTGCGAGAGAATATATGAGTAAGAAATGTTATACGATCTCCTTGGACAAAACGGCGCCGCACGAATTATAAAAACTGTTTATAAATGATATGTAAGTACACACGAGATATTGAATAATGCTTAACGAAATCATCAGTTGGTGATTTGAAATCTTATTTTATAAGATATAATTTGAAATTTTGAATTACACTCAATGAATTAATTTAATTGGGTTTGAATTGAAATTAATTAATTATTGAAGTCAGGATCGCGAGCAAACCTTCGTTAAAGGCCACAAACTGTATACAACTAAGGTATACGTTTGATCCGTACCATGACGGGTAAAATCGAAGATTTTCCTGAAAACTGACTTTTATATGATTTACAACTAAGGTAATCAAATATTAGTCGGAGGAAAATCTTGAGATTTTACGAAAGAGGTTTGGACGGTGTCAGATTGCGCGAAGTGTTTAGGCTGCGATCGACGAATGGGGCTTATCGCCCGAAATTTGACCCGCGATAAGAAGAAAGTCTATAAAGGGCGCTGTTTGAGCGCAGAAGGCATTATTCGTATCTCGTCTGTACGCTAAGGTGATTACTATTTGTATTTTACTTTCATTAATATATTAAAAATCAATTCAATTAGTTCAACACAGTTTTTAAATTGTTATTGTTTTTAAACCTCCCAGCAGTAGTATATTACACATAATATTGTACGTTTAATCGACATCCGAATGTATTTCTCATAATAGAACCGTTTACGTGTATAAAATGAATTATTATCTATTTTCTCGCTGATATATGTATATAATAAAAATAATACAAAAATTTAATGGAAAATTATAGTTTTGATCTCAATGCTACTTCATTCGGCTTTAACTATGAACTTTAACTAGGCAATTCCTATACGATATATAGATTACAACCCAATTAAGCGCGAAATCGATGATACATATGTAATATGGCATTTCGCTTCCAATCACTTTTAGCCTCCACGCGCCTGAAAAGAGCGTTTGCAACGTTTTGTAACCAATATACCTTAAAATTCTCTTCATTTTCAACTATAAGTAAATCCAAAACTAGACAAAAGCTATAAGACTTGGATTTTCCTTGTATAGAACGCTGAATAATTAACATTGCCCTGCGGAGTGAACGCACATACAAAAGGCCCCCTTCTGCGCCCGTTGAAAAGTCAGTCTACCCCGCGCCCTCCCCATACATTTCGCGGATTAGGCAGCCTCGAGCTCTGTCTGCTCTGCAAGTAGTGCCCCCGCGTCGCCCTATCCAAATATATACCTTTCAACTCTTCGCATTCCGCCGCGTCTCTCGCATATTCATTTCAACAATCAGCTTCTCCTATCCTTTCGTTCCCGTGGGACTACACACTTATACAGACAACGTTTTATATACATACACTTTCCTCTGTGTATGGCTATGCCCGTGTTATCTTAGCGTTCCCAAACTTGGAGGGGTGCGCTGCTGGGCTTTTCTTTCCCCTTAGCGTACCTAAATATACGGGCCCGCCCGCGCGCGCGCGTCGATGATAAGAATAAGGCGCGGTGCCGGCGGCGGCCACGAGGACGACGCCAAGACCGACGTCTTCAAAAGAAAAGACAGCGTGCCAGTCGGAGAGAGCAATTCCCGGACGACAGCTTTAGGGCGGAGACAAAGACGCTAATTAATTAATATGGCTGGAAGGGTCGAAATACGGGAATGAATGTCGACTTGGTTTCGTTCTTTTTTGCGAAAGGGGTGAAAATTTCAGCAGACACTGATGAGAAGTACTAAATAGATTTTAAGGTGGGCGTATATGATTGAATTCCTATTATAAAATTCTACAAAATTAAAAAATTGAACTATAGATATAATGTTTACTTTAAATTATTGTAATTTATACATTGCTATTGTTATAGGCAAAGAATTATAGTTTAAAACATTAAAAAAATTATTAATTTTATAAGTTATACCTTAAAGTAATTTAAAGTATCAATATTAATAAAATAAATAAATAAATATATATGTATATATAATCTGTATTATTATCAATATTTTTTTCAAACTATTATAATAAAAATGTTTAGTAAAATAGTTTTTAATAACCTTTCCGACCTGTTATAAACAATATATAACATTGAGATCCTTTCTTATTTTATAATTATTCTATAGTATTCAATTAAGCGATGTAATTTGAAAGTATAATATGGTGTTCAAATGATAATTTAAATAATATTAAAATAAATATTGTCTGTCTAAATATTTCATATAATATTTTGATTGGATATATTGGTTTTTAGATAACAGGTAATTTAAATGTTCGCGCTAGAAAAATGCTTCTGCTACGATTTCACAATTGAACCAATCGCAAATCGATTTGGCTCCCGCGCCTTTTCGCCGGTTCTTCTTTCAACAAGTAGTAAGCATGGTTGTGTTTTGTTATGTCAATTTTCTATAAAGTCGAAAAATGATTCGAAAATAAGTGAGAAAACGTCGTTATTCTCTCTTTTTTTTTACTAAACAATTTTTTCAATATATTAATATTTTATACAAAATATTTGCTTTACTAGTGCTATTAAATTAGTAAGTACTTTTTAAATATTTAACCTTTAACTTCAGAATATGACAGATCTAAAGTACTAATTCTTGTACCTGTTTGTATTGTTATTATTGTTATAAATTAGTTGACAGTCGATGTTGATAATTATATGATGCTACTTTTACTTATAAATATTTATTTTTATTAAAAAACTAGAATTTTTATTCTTTTTATTTATAAGTAATCATTTCGGAAAAATTAATATGAATTTAATTATGAATGAATTTAAACACTAATTTAATTTTAAAAGTGCAGTTATAAATTATTGTATAAATATATTTATAATTGTTATGTTTAGATTTATTTTTTTAATATTTAACATTTATTAAAGCATTTTATAATTACATCATTTAGTTTGACTATATTATTGAATATATATATCAAAATTATTTTTTAAATAAATAGGATAAGAAACGTGCATTGAAGAATATACTATATACCATTATTTATTATTCCAGTAATAATTAATCACAATGACTTCAACATTACTGAAACTCTCAGATAGAATATATGCTGAATTAACAGCAACTATTGATTCACTCGGCTATAATGATGGGCATAAATTCCATTTGGATAAAAATTGTATTGGTAAAGTTTTAAACATTTTATATTTATTTATGTATAATTTATAATGTATCAATTTAATTTTATATAAGTCTAATGTATGAATAAATTGATATTTTTTTATACAGAGGTCATAAAGGATTTAATCAGACATCTCAGAAGAGATGATGATACTCATTCAATTCGTCGATTTCTTGGCGAATCAAAAGTATTACAAAGAGATCTAATAAAAATATTTGTTGAATATGCCGACAAAATAGAACTGTGGAATGTACTTTTAAGGTTTGTATAATATGAATTTTGCATTTTATCTATTAATACTATATATTAATTTTTTAAATTGTTCCAGATTATTGATTAATTTGACAAGTCCAGCATTAATGGTGTACAATGAAGAACTACCAAGTGAAATAGTTCCTCGGAGTTATTATTTACAGATTCTTTCACATCTGCAGGACTATAAGAGTGAAATGGCTAGTGATGCTGTTTGGATAGTTGTGCATGATAAATTAAAAAACATTTTAAGCATTGTAAAGATTAAATATTGTCTCATTAGCTGTTAATTTCCAATAAGTATGTAAATTATTAAGAAACTTTGAATTATTTTAGGAAAGTACTGAGAGAGGGGAAGAAAATGAAATGATAATAGAAAGAATCCTTACATTGATACGGAATGTTTTAAGAGTTCCTGCTAGTGATTATGATAAAAGAACAGATAATGATACCACAGTTCACGATGAGGTAAATAAAGTGCAGAATGAACCAACTAATGCATTTACTAAAATTTATTTGGTTTAATATAATATAATATATTACATTTATAAATTTAATAAATTAACATATGTTAATATTCTAGGTTTTATTTGGCCTTCATACATCAGGAATTTCTGATCTGCTTGTATACATTGCAAGCACAAGTAATGAACAACAATATCATATGCAGATATTAGAAGTTAGTTTAATAACATCTAGAAACTATCTCTTCTTATTAGTTTTCATTTATACTTGATACTTCTTTTTAGATAATTGCATTTATGTTACGATCCCAAAATCCAGTGAGACTTGCTAAGGTGGATATGCAACGAAGTGATGTTGAAAAGCAAGCAGACGAAGCTAAACTTATGGTCATACGACAGAAAGAACAATTGAATAAAATGTCAAAAATGAAAAAATATGCTGGCTCTAGGTAAAAATATTATATTTTATAAATATTTGTTGTTATTATACAATTAAGCATTTAGAGAGAAATTTAGAAAGATGTAATGATAGATAATGTAATTAATTAACAGATACATTTAAGTATATGCTGATTTTTGGAATTTTATTACTTTATTGATTTATATACTGAAAATGTATTATTTTTTAATTAGATAGCATTCATATTTTTAAAAAATATATTTTAAATTTCATTGAAAATTTACCTAACCTTTTTAAAACAATACCTAACCTTATTAATAAATAAATATAAATTCTCAATAAAATCAATAATAAAAGTGTAGTAAGTATCAAGTTTATTTTCGGGCTAATGTCAATCATAAACGTCAGTAAAATCTAAGCTATGCTTTTTTGTACAAATTTCTTATTTGAAACCAACAACAGTAATGAGGCTGCCATCATTAACCTCATGAACAATTCTATTCAACGTGTATCAAGCGTTTTATCATATTTGTTCTCATAAAAATTCTTTCCTTTTAGAGATAAAAAAGTGTTGAACACAAAAAAGATGAGAAAAGGTATTTAATAGTTTACCAAAGGAGATATTAATACAAATCATATAAATATGGTGTAAAAGATTTCTCAAACGTTTCTCTCAAAAAAACTAGTGAAATAAGTCCAGAAATAATCCTATTGCTCACGAATAATTAAATTTAAATTATATTACATCTTTCAATAAATGTTGCGTAATATACTGATAAACATAAATAAATAAATATATATATATATATATATATATATATATATATATATATATATATATGACGAGAAAGAAAAATAGAAAATGCGAGTCAATTTATCAATTGATACTCTTATGATATTAATACGCAAGCTAGGTTTTTTTTCAACATAAGAAATTTTCGATTTAATATCTCATTTACTCTTCAATAACGAGAATAGGAACTAAAAGTAGTTATAAATTTAGATAGATTGTATAAAGAAAATAGACGGAAGATTTATCAATCGCATTTCTGCAAATTTAAATAAACTTAACGCTTCATCAATGCAAATTACACATTTTTGATAACACAATCCGACATCCGTTATTGGTTGAATTTTTTCAATAAAAGCATTTTTGTAATAGTACCTATTATATACGTAATATTGTTTAGTATGGCAATAATGAATATTTATGATATTTATTGCTTTTGTTTCAAAGTTTCTTTTCTAATTTTATATATTCTCTAAGTCAGGATCTTTGATGAGAAAAACAAAGAATATACAGTCAAAATGAGAATAAAAATGAAAACATTGAAGCACAAATTGCAACTAAGAAATATAATATTTAGACTCACGAATAAACCTCGTCTTAAATCAATTTTCTTAATTTATTATAAGCTATATTAATTTAATGATAATATTATGAGCAATAACAGTTGCTTATTTAATTTTTTCCCTCGTTTCCTCCTGGTTAATAGTAACGCCGAGACAATCGGGGAGGCGAAAACAATTATTTTTTCGAACCCCGCAGCCATGCCGAACTAGCTGCGTATCTTTTTATATACATACACATACAGAGATATCTGAATGCACATGTATGTGTGTATGCGCCGGGAGGGGGGGGGTGATTTTCTGACTAGGTTTTCTCTCTTTGTTTTTTTTTTCGCTTTCGCCGTATCTCCACCTCCTATAATATCTCGGGGCGCGAGTACAAGTGATGTAATGAACATGACCCGGTTTTACGTGATATAAAAAAAGGAAAGAGAAAAAAATAGAAAACTGCAACCAACGCGCGACGTTCGGCACCGCCTCCGAGGCTTTTATTCATTCCTCTTCTGTGAAAGTCGGCTTCGCGCGGCTGGGTGGACTCGGAAAGTGTTTTCCGTTTTCAAGGTGTGCGCATGTCCATCAAGCCCGCTTTTTATACGCGACTTCTTGGAGCGGAATTTTATTATATAGAGATACTGATGAATTCTACAAAGGACGCTCTTTTATCCTTCACCTTCCCTCCCCTTCGCGATTGGCTTTGAGATATGACTTTATTTTAATTACGAGTCCGCCTCTTGTATTTTATTTTGTGTCGGTATACGTGGTAGAGAATCTTCGTGCCGAGGGCTACTCACGGGAAGGCCGCGTTCTTCCGAGATTTTTAAATATTCTTTCTCTCTTACAAAGAAGAAATCTGAAATTTATTATATTTTTGTTTTTTTTTTTATATTATATGACTGCCATACTAATTTTATTCTGTATCTGATGTTATTTACAAACTACGCCTGCATCATTTATTAGATTTCATCATTTTGAATTGAAATTAAGTTTCATCTTGCTTATGGTTTCATTTCTACGTCTTTAATTTAAATTTAAGTCTGTATACAATTTTCTGATCTACCTTATTCCTGTATTAAAAGAGTAGTTCAATGCCTCGAATTAAATTAAATTTTATATGAGAATATTTCTACATACAAAATAATTACTACAAACATTTAAAATAATTTAGTAAATTTTTTATTTATTACTTCGTTTTTTTCATACTTAATTTTAATATAAATGAACTCAGTATTTTATGTTTCACATATAAAATATGATTCAAAAAACTTGTATTAAAATTATATGCTTTAAGAGGTATTTCAGAAGTATTCTTGGTACCGAAAGTTTTTGTTTCTCCATATACTTATGCTACTTCTACATCTGACTACTATAAAATAAAAATTTTCTATATCTGTAACATAATTAAAAGTTTTATAATTTTTTTACAATAATAATATGATTATCAATCTTTAATACACTATTTTAAGATAAGAATATACACAATCAATTTTTTGTTCCAGGCATTCTAGATTTGGGGGTACGTTTATAGTACAAAATATGAAAGCAATTGGTGATAATGAAATGATCTGCCATAAACCTTACCAAAAGATTGAAGATTTGGATTTTAGTGTCACTAAGGTATGCTAAATTTTTCAATAGAACTATTACCACAAGTTTCTAAAATATTGTATTTTATAAGTATTTTTATAGAATTTTTACGAATTAAGGAAAGTTTAGAAATTTTACCGAAGTATTATATTACAGTCTAATCTTAAATATTAATTTAATTTTCTTTATGATTAAATGTCAGTTTTATACGTAATTAATTAACAGCTATTACGATGTCCTATTGAGAAGTTTTAAAAAGCTATTGTAATATTGTAAATAAGTTTTCTAATAACTTTTTAATTTTAAGTGTAATTACTAGAATTACAAACTAATATTCATTAATTAAAAACTTTTTTAATGTCTACAAAGAATTCATTACACAAAAGAGTATGTTATTGGAATTTAAATTTAAATTTGAAATTCTGTTTATCAAAACTGATAAAAATTGTACATTTTGTAGTAGTTACTTTTTTCCCGTCAAATTACTGCTAAGGTACGTTCAAGTAAATCTTATTTATTTTAATGGGATTAAAAAACATTTTTACATTGATAATAAGATAATAAGATCCAAAAAATAGGTAACGGGTTCGTCTCTGTTCTTCCATCAAAAACTCCGTACAGGCATTATTTGTAAAATGTCTTCGAATATTTCTCGAGTTGATATAAGGGAATCGAATTCGTTTATAATTAGATCTGATCAGACAAATCAACTCAAATTAATACAAATACAATTAGCAATTCCAATTCGAATGCATAATTTATTTTTTTTATAAATGATAATAGCATACAATCTTGTTTCTTATTCATATCAAACATCTAATTTATTTTTAAAAAATTATATTTTTAAAAATCTTTTGTTTCTATCAATTTAGTGCATTAAACTAAATTCAATGAAATCCATTTAATATTCGAAAATAACAATGCTTTGCATATTTTGCGTATGATAATTAGAACGAAATTGTAATTACTGAAGCTTTAGTGCTCACACGAGAATCCGTAAACGAAAGATGATACATTATGATGTTTAAAAAAAATTATTTAACACAAAAAAAGAAAAATTCACATTGTGCACTGAAACTTCGCCGCGGAATATGTAATTAAAAGCTCTCGAGAATGAATAAAACTATTCAACTTTAATGAAGGTATAATCATAACTAATCTAATAATTGGAGAAGGGGCAAAAAGAAAAACCATTGAAGTCTCGAGCGAAATTGAACTCTCTCCGAGCATCGCTTCTCATGAAAATCGCTTGAAATCGCACTTCTCCCCCCTTCTGCTCCATCGACGAAAGCCTCCCTCCATGCTTCCCCCCCAATGTTCTAGACGTAACGAAAATTTCTGCAATTATATTGTCGAGACGGGACAGGCTCTTCTTTCTCTCTTTTTTTATATGAAGTAATTAGTGTTCAAATGCGCATAGATTCCACCGATATACTGAAGAGTCATCCTGAAAATAGGTTAAACTGCCGCCCATTTCCAGAAAGGACGGATTTTTCACCTAGAAAGATTATATTATTAGCGTTTTGTCATTACAGTTCTTTTACTCGAGCGGGCGCATTTTATATATGCAGCTGGTTTTAGAGTCTGAATTGAAAGGAGAAAAAAAGGATCGAGAAAGGGATGTTGGGGAAGAGAAAGGAGAGAGAGAGAGAGAGAGAGAGAGAGAGAGAGAGAGGGTAGAGAGAAAGAAACAGGCAGATGGAGAGAGAAATAGAGAAAGATGGTGAGGGAAAGAGAGATCGAGTCCGAGAGAGAGACAAACATACATACATAGATAGAGAGAGAGAGAGAGAGAGAGAGAGAGAGAGAGAGAGAGAGAGAGAGAGAGAGAGCGGAAGGCAAAGACAGAGAGGAAAACTAATTTATAGCTGAAGGCACGTTTTCTCGTGAGCTATACGGAGGTTTCTTTTCATCCTTGAGACGAAATCTTATAAATGCAAACGCATTTAATCGTAACTTTTTATGGCTTTGAATAAGTTATTAATTCAGTATATCATCACTGAGATATCTATACAGGATGATTGCTTAAGGTGGCTCCTACGACTTTTAAATAATATTATCGTCAACGACATTTAAAAATATCATATAATGTTTTAAGTATTCAGATTTACAATTTTGTTCAATAATAGTATAGTAAGTATGAAAAATACAAAGAAAAAAATAATTCTACGGTGCCTCTCAACATATTGTATGTTATGGATTGCGGACAAAAATTGATCCTTTTATAATCTTACAATCTTACAATCGTAAATCAATACAAGCCTTATATTAGCTTTAGAAAACTAATTGGAAATTAAAGATTATATATTAAAAATTATATATTAATTATATACTAAAACGATACTTTGAATAGAAAAAACCAATGGTTCAACATGCAAGTTCTTTACAAATGTACATTTAAAACATTTATATTAATGTTTAAGTTTGGCAATTTTTTTTTATTATGCGGTGGTAGTGGAACGTGTATTAATATGGTATTAATACACGTATTCATTATGTTTCAATATAAGTTTAAACGTACAATATTTTTGTACAAAAGCCAAGCCATTTTTAATTCGGTCATGTAAAGTTCGTAAGTTGTACTGCTTTTTTTGTACTACATTTTTTATATGAAAGAATTTATTAATGAGAAGTTACCAGTCCAGTATAATATTCTAATTTACATTGAGTTTAATATTTACAATATCTCATTTTCAACAAGTAATTGTGCAAAAGTACAGTACATTAAAATTTAAATCGATGCAGCTAAATTATGAAATTAGATCATGAATACTTGGAATTCCGTAAAGGAGAACTCCCTGAATTATATACATTTAATGTTTTTGGTAGACAAAGCTTGAAATTTTATTAATAAGACAAACATTTGTAAGCAATTTACAGTGGATTACGCAATGCAGTATATTCTTGCTGTAAAGTATATTAAATCCTAGTATGTTATTACATTCTATTGTTGTGGCGTATTCGAATTTCATATATATTTGTACGAACCATTTGATACATCAGATAACTATCATTATACTCGTTCAAAAATATATTTATTTGGATTCATGTAATCTAATATACATATAATTTGAAATTTTTATTATATCATAGAGAACTACTATATATAACACAATAATTGTATATAGAATACCAAAGAACATAAAAGCAATAAATAGGAGTACAGAGTTCATATTATAGGCTTAGAGATGCATAATCATAAAAGCATTAGAACGTAATACAGTTAATCGTCAAGATATTTTAAAAATCTGGACCTATCATCTTTAGTACCACGATTTACCACGAATTTCTTCTTTAAATTTTATATTTTGATCCAGAGCACATGGCTGTGGATTTATCGGATATTATAAGCTCCTAGAATCTCGCTGATTCTACTATAATTCAATTATATATAAGAATTTTACACGTGCGCACGCATGCACGCAAACGCACATTTGTCATTCTTAAAAATCTCTATAATTGATACAATGTGTGATAACATAATTTAAATTTTTCCATATGTACGATCCGAAAACCGTAAGGATACTATATGTATGAAAATTAAAAATCCCGCTTTCCTTTCTCCGTATGATTTACCGACACAGCAAAAGACAAAGAGGCGCAGGCTGAAGAACGGCGTCGTGGATCCGGGCGAGGAGCGCATCTCCGCCCTCAGCGTCCGGCTCTTCCTCAAGGAGTTTTGCGTCGAGTTCCTGAACGGTGCCTATAATCCGGTTATGCGCTACGTGCGCTCCTGCATCAATGGTGGCGTGTCGAGCGACTCCAGCCACTATCTCTGGGCACTGCGCTTCTTCATGAACTTCAATCGTCATTATAAGTTCCGCGTGAAATACGTGAGGTACATATACATATACGTATACGATTACACGTACGCATAGGTATATTATATATATATATATATATATATATATATATATATATATATATATATATATATATAATATAGTTACGAGCGCACCGATTTAGTTTGCAAACTCGTTTTACGGATCGTCGAGTTTTTCCACCCTTCTCCCCCTTCCCCTCTCCCTGCACTCGACGCTTTTATTGCTCGTTCGAACAAATACTAGTTCTACTTTTATGGGGAGCGTTGGATTTTTTTCGAGCTTTTTTCTTATTTTTTCTGTTTTTGTTTTTAGAGCCCGCGTTTTTTCGATTCCTGGTCCGCATATGCTCTGGCTCTAATTGGCGCACCGTTTGCTTTTTCGGCTTACGCTTCGACACGATAATATCGCCGAGGATTTTCATTTAATTATTTTTATATGATATATATAAGGACTGGTTTTTTAATCCTTTTAACTCGGAAGTGATCGTTGGTTTTAAAATGCTTTCTATGCATACCTTCAGTGGTGCCTGCGTTTTGTTTTCATTTTAAAAAGTAAAGCTTTCGTGATTCGTGACTTATAATGCATTTATTAAGCGGAAAACATGTTCTATATACATATAATAATATATCTTAATCATATAATAATATTAAGCATAATCTCTATTTTCAGCGAAACTATATCTACCGAAGTATTTTACCTTGTACAGCGAGAAATAGAACATAATTATGAGATGATTACTACTGACAAAAAGAAAGTTGCTCATTGGTCGACGAGATTACATCTAGCTTTGAACGCATATCAGGTTAGTTGTACATTCATATAATTTTATACTCTTACGGATGGACTTTGTAACAGTGTCTTCTGTCTTATGTACATGCGGAACTTATAATTCATTGAGATTGAAATCGAATACGTACCTCGAAAACAATCACAACTTTTTTTTATGATTTATAGCTTTATTAATTTATACATGTTTATATATTACATATAAAGTTTATAATTAGTATATAGTAGATTCTATAAGTTGACATAATGTAAATAATGCAAATCACGTTTTAATTTTATATTTTCTCGTAAACTTAAATGCTATTTGGATTAATGTAATAACGGTGAAAACTCTATTTTTCTACTTCTTTTTAGCTCGTTGTATCAGGTAGTAAAGAAATTAACCGTAATGAATCATGGATATAACGCAATTGTTATTAAAAATCATAAGGGTAATTACCCCCTCCCCTACTATACTTTTATTAAAAATTTTATCATGATCAAAGCTCTATTACTTGTTTTTAAAACGTATCTTAAATACTTGTTGAACGATAGTTGATAGTCAAAGTGTAGTCGTAGGAATTTAAACTGATTCTATAGGAGGCAGTGCTGTTTTTGATATAGAAATTTCGTTTTTACCTGAATTAATACCTTTTTTGTGAAAATGTATGTATTTAGATGTTGTTGGCGAAATATCTAAGCCTAAGAATTCCAGCCTTTCAATTAACTTTTTCTCGACACATTAACTGTAGGCTTAGAGTTTTGCAGGTCACCAGTCAAAATATATATAACTATATTACTACATATTCTAGTTTGTTTATGGTTGGGTCTAAATCATTAAAAATATTAGCTACATCTAATATGCATAGGAGTAGGCTCAAGATACTTCCTTGGGGTACTTTATAGTTATGCTTGGGAATAGACTTGTTAATTTCAGAATATATATATCTATCATGCGTTAAGAACCTTAAAATTTCAATACGTTAAATGAAAGTCCGATTTTAGCGAATAGGTGTAATAGAATCTTACTATGAATATCGTTAAAAGCATTGCTTCCATCCAGAAAGGCTTCCAGTGTATGTTTACCTTTGTCAAGGTGTTCTCGATATCCGATTTTAACGCTGTAAGACTATTTACGCACGCCTGGCTTTTTTGAAAGCCTATTTGGGTCAAAGATAGTAAATATTGATTTTCTATCCACCATTGCATTCTGTATGATATTAACTCAAAAATTTTACAAACATGAGAAGTTAATGGAAGGATCCTAAGCTCTTTTGCGTCCAGTTTTTCCACAAAATTTCTGTATGTACCAAGCCAAATGTCCGAATGAATATCCTTTTCGTATAATTCATCTAAAATATCTAAAAGTTGAAGTTGCAGAAGTTCAAATTTTATTAACAGTTTATGTAATATTTTATAATTTTTCCATCTACAATGGATGCCGATTTTTCTCCCCTACATTTCAAAACTGTATTCAATTCAGTGAAATTTAAAAATCGTCAAAATACTATGATAACAAGCTTTTTGAATTATTTCTGGGTCGGATGAAACCCACTCGGAACACGTATCCTTCAGGGTATGTTCAATTTTATTTTGAGTTGATAATTATTCGTCTCGACTCTGATAATAATTTTTAACCTCTTTATTCTTACATATTTTAGTTTTATTTAGTTTTATCCTATGTATATTTTAGATTTACATATAAATGCAAGGATTCAACATATTTTTGATAAGACTCCTCTCATGATTCTTAAATAGTTTTTTTTTTTTAAATTAAATATTTAAATATTTTTCAACGCTTTAATTATACTATGTTGATGCAATTGTGAATATTTCTCGTAAATTTCCATCTCTCATATGCTGCCTGTCTTGGCCGTTTTACTTTCGCACAATCTGTATCCCACCAAGCTACTGGATTTCTATGGTATTTATTATTCAATGTTTTTTTCTTGTGGTACGCTTTTCTATTGCTTCCTTAACTGTTTTCATGTATAGTTTATATTTATGTAGTGGAGGAAATTATCGTTAAATTTTCAAAAATATCGAAGCTTTTATTCTAATTTGTGTTTTGGGATGGAATTTTAAATGTCCGTTGGCGATAATAATATTTTTCCATGTTTAATTCAATGTAGATCGGAAAATGATCCGATTCAAAAGAGTTCTCATCAACTTGAAGTTCTATTAAATGCGCTATTTATTGTGGGAAATACCAGATTTAAGATAGATTTCGAGTTAGTTTTAAGATTAACATGTGTATAAGTATGCGAACCGTCTAGAAATAAGCCAACTTTTTCGGTTTGCTCTAATAATCTATCGACCTTGCTATCCATTACTGCATAGTTCCATACCTCATAATTAGAATTCAAATAAGCCATTAATATGTGTTTTTGTTTTATGTCAGTATTATTTGCATGAGTGTCAGTTTTCACATTAATATGATGTAGCGAGGCATCGTAGTTGATGTTAAATGCTTCGGTAGTTGGTTTATATCTTCGGAGTCAATAAACTTTTGGCGCCTGAAACTTAATATTTGCATCAATCCTAGATCGTCAAAGCCAAGCCTTATGAAACTCATGTTCAATTGGATAGTGATTTCATTTTATATTAATTTGTCTTGAATTTTTTCATTCCACATGAAAAAATTCATAATGAAAAAAACCGAATTCATTAAATTAGAAAATCCGAAGTTATAAATAATAACTAAAATGAAAACACATTTTGTTTCTTGAACCTCCCCCCCCCCTCCATGGACGTGGTTTATTGCAAAATCCAGAAATTGATTTTAGGGACTCGTATAAATAATCATTGAAACATTCTAAATCAGTTGAGGACATTCAACAGTCTAAAATTATCGATAAAAGTATATTTTACTCATATTCATTCCTTAAGTATCGATTAAGATTCGTATACTAAAAGACGTATAATATCTAAATTCTAAGTCTGCAAACAATTGGGCTGCACATAAATGAGTGAGTGAATCAGTCAGTCAAACAGCATACCGAATATTCGCTTTTATATATTCAGGCACTTTGTTGAAATCGTACACAAACTGGAACAAAAAATTTTGGTTACATGATTATAAAATAATCGATTTATATAACATACTTGAAATCATAGGAAACGTATACATTGTAGGTAACAGATTAATACAGTTCTGAATAAACTAGTCAAAAAAGAATTAACGAACTTCAATAAAAACGTACTACCAACTCTTATATGAGTATGTGACGTAAAATTAACACCTGCTACATTCTTATAAGAGTTAAGGTTTTGTACTTCGGAGTCATTAAGTTTTAATAATAGTATGAAAGAAAAAACTTTGATGCGGTGAGTTTGGTCTTCGTAAATGAGGTTTATTGTCACGTATTACATTTGCGATACCTGCAAAAATTCCAGGCATAGCGTTATAAGAATAACAATAACACGAATAAGAATAATAGTAATAATAAAACCATAATGGCTTAGCTATTAGTTCTTAATTTTTTCCGTTCCAGGAACTGTTATTAACTCTCATCGAAATGGACCGATCCATGGACGAGAGCGTGAAACGTTCGAGTCGTGTCATCATGAGCAACATCTTTTACGTACCGGAGTACCGTGACACGATACTCTCCCAGCTGCTCAACTACAACGAGCTGACAATGACGAGGCGAGTATATCTATATTAGTATATCTATATAGGCGAGGATATCTATACTAGTATCCCCCGTCTCGGTTTCGCTTGAGATAATAATTTACACGATTTCTGAAACAGTCAATAATATCTTAGTAAAAAACACTTTATATATATAAATCTATATTCCAATAGATAATTTAGATATCGTCACTTTCGTAAAAAAAAGCTGCTTCAAAGCAGCGTCTACTATAAAAAGAAAATTGTACTTTCGAATTCGGGCGGCAGAAAAATATGTCTCGAAACGACTACGGAAAGTTTTGTGTTAGGGAGGTAGAACGGAGAGTTTGGTGTTTGGATGGTGCAATGCGAAACTCGCTTTAGATGCCGTCCCGACATACGTGGGCATCATTTCCTTACGACTAAACACGATACTCCTCGTATAAATTATTCCAAGACACGTGGATATCTTATTCTACCATCCCAACACGCAACTTCCTGTAAAAATGGTTCTGAGACACCGGGATATCATATTTCATTGCCCGTACACGAGACGACAATATTTCCTCGTATAAGCCTTATATATCTTTTATATATCTATACTCATATATATCTATATCTATACTTAGATCTTATATATTTATACTCCGTATATTTTCGTATTTTAAAATAAAATAAAATTTTTAAAATGAAATAAAAATTTTAAAATAAAATGCCAACTGAAATTAAAGCTAAGTGATGATGGTCTACAAGTAGTACATTTTTTAAACGGATGCTGAGATGTTGCCCTTTTATACGGAAGCGGCTATATATATATATATATATATATATATATATATATATATATATATATATAATTTCGGGATTGTGGCTAAACAAAAACATAAGTTGTCTTTATAAATTAATTTGGAATGATTTGGCATACAACCATCTTATAGGACAAGCGGAGAATGAGAGGAAAGAGAGTGAGAGAGAGTGAGAGAGAGAGAGAGAGAGAGAGAGAGAGAGAGAGAGAGAGAGAGAGAGACGGAGAGAGAGAGAAAGTGTGTGAGATTTTCCTACATAAGAAAAAATAAAATGTAAAAAGATATACAAGGTGTGAGTATTATCAGATTAATCTGAAGAACAAATAGTACTACAATCACACCTTCTTTAGGATACTAAGCCCAAAGTTGGATATGATCATTCAAATGAGCTGACCTGGTATTAATAGTTTAAGCTAACTACTTTGAGTCGACATTCGACATAATTCAAAACGCCACTTACTACTCGTTGTGGAATCGATTGCTAAGACTGTTAACTGCGCTCGTAATTTATTGATGAACGGAAAATGATTTTCAATAAAAAACATAGCCTGTCCTTCCGAAGGTAATATAAAATATACATTTTGAATTTCAGAACAATCAGTTCAGGTTTTTTTGTTTAACGTGTACAAACAAAACGCTGTACAAACACGCTTTGTCTTTATAAATTAATATGATATGATATGATATGATTTGATGATACGATGTAATATGATATGATACGATATGATGATGATATGTGCGTGCGCGCGCGTCTGTGTGTGTGTGTGTGTGTGTGTGTGTGTGTGTGCGCGGCGACTAGCCAAACCGCGAGACAGCGCCGAATTGGACGATTAAGGAGCTTGCGCGTATGTATGTAAAAATCCTGTACAGGTGTCTGCGATTGAAGGGTGATAGAAAAATGCGAATAGCTTTCGAGGACGGGAAAATTGTTTGCTCGATCTTTTTTATCTGTCGGCGGCATGCATTGAGGTCTTAATAACTCCTTCTTTCCCTATTCGAGACTTCGCGGTGCCTCGCGTGTATATATACAAAGAAAGCTCGAGCGTGCACGCACATATTTTCTCCCCCCTTACCCCCTAGGTTTGCCTTAAACACACACACACACACACACACACACACACACACACACACACACACAGAGAGAGAGAGAGAGAGAGTCTTCTTTTCCATTCGATCTTTCCTAACGGCAAAATTTATATATATATATATATATATATATATATATATATATATATATATATATATATATATATATATATATATATATATATATATACACAAAATTTATATATATATATACTCGTGCGTCGAGTTCCGGTCGACATTGGAAAACAGGGAAACGAAATGCGACGGGGAAGTTTGGTCCACCTCCCCAGTAACGCACTTCCCGCCTCCCTCTCTCGATTAACATCCTCGCTGCGTCGTATTTTTATTGTTGTAATGTGACACTACAAGGCGAATAAATAAATAGATACATGTATGTACAAATAGATTTGTTGCGAATTTTTAGACGCCCCGTACTTCGTGACTTGCGAGTCCTTCATTTCGATTTTGAATTTTACATTGAATTTTTTTATATCATTTTCAGGGATTACTTAATGGATTTAGTGACTACGGCTCACATTTTTCTGAAAATGCTGAAGAATCATTGCGACAAGGAGCGTAATCTTGTCGTACGCAAAGTCAAGCGCAAGAAGCCGAAAAAAAGTTAGTATTTCATATATAATCTTTTATTTATGATACTGACTGTAGTGCTAAATGTATAGTATATTTATGCAAACTGATTCATTCTCTGTATTATGCAATCAAAGTCAGTATTTATTAAAACAATTGAAAATTAATTTGAATTGTTATTTGTCCATGAAGCTTAGTTAATTTTAGCGTGTTATTCATCGCGATATAACTATTATATAAGTAGGAATTAAGCAGATCATAAAAGTAAATTTATATATTTTTGTAAAATTCAGTTTGATTTATTATTATAAATAAATTATAAAATCGGCAAAGTACGGAAAAAGAATTATAAAATTTATGATATATACAGAGACGAAGCCATCGAAGAGTGGTGCAATAGGTACTGCTAAACCACTGCCGAGCTTGGAAGATAGATGGGACGAGATTGGACCGGAAATGTCGGCCGTCCTCCAGCAGAGTTCGATACCGGAAGTAATGCCCTTTGATGCCACTATCGCGACTCCTGTCGACGAACAGAAGTAAGTCAATCAAATTCGTTTTTTCTTGAATCCTTACATATCTTATATATATATATATATATATATATATATATATATTATATATAATTTCATTTTTCTTTATGAAATTATTTGCGAGAGCTTAGTAATATCTTTTTACTCGATCCAAATAGTTCTTATTATAATATTCGAATATACTTATAGATTGTAAAAAAGCTATTTTTTCTTCTTACTTATGCTGGCATTTGTCTCTGTGACAGATTGAACATTTGATAAGCTTTTTTAATAATTTTAAATAAGAATTTGAAAAAAAACGCTACATTTTTTCCTTTGATTCTATTCCTATCATAAGTCATTAATCATTTTGGCTTTAGGAAAATGTAAAAGCATGCTTCAAATTTTCTTTTATCAAAAATGATAGCCCGATTTTTAAGGTCACCAACACTCACATCTGCAACTTTGATTTTTAATCACAGAGAGTAAAATCGAATCCACAATTCCTTTTTCTTAGTTCTGAAAACAACCACGGTATTTTATTTCATATTTACTCGCGAGAAAAATGTTTCACGAACCTCCGAACTAGTGTAGAAGGCATAGGGAGCAAGCTACAATTGCACCTGCACGCGCACGTACCGCCCTCCCACCCTCCGCCACACCTCGCTGACGATATGCGCCGTTTGAGCTTCCAGCTTGAGGGGATGGCGAAAGGGTAACTCTAGGAAATCATTGGTTAAAAGGAGGGAGGTGGGTAAACGCCGCGCGGGCTCGTGTTTACTTGCGTTATAATTGCTCGGCCTTTCGCTGCGCACCCACGCTCTCGTATTTATATACACACATGCATAATATGTTGAAAACGAAATTCCGCGGTTTCGCGGAAGGGCTCTTCACGTCTTGCCCCCCTCCTCGTCGTGCCGCTCTCTGATGCACGTGCGTATAAATGAGACAAGAGCTTCTATCGCGCTGTGGCTGACGTATAACGCCGTTATTCAATGTCGAGTTTACATTGGTCGTTGGTGAAGTGGAGGAATTGTAATATTTGTGAACGCGTTCAAATCGCGGTTCCGATGCTTTTTCTATATTTGACGCGAGGAATAGAAGAAAACAGCAGGCGATGCTTGTACTGTAATGGTAGATTTGTTGATGAATGCTTAATTCATTACGATTTTTTTCCTATAAAACCGAATCAATTATAAATTAAAGCTATTTGTGATAAACATTTTGGATTCAAATGGATTGTATATAGCGCGAAAAACCGCATTGAATCATATTACATCAGTTCCAAGTAACGATCCATTTCCATTCGTTTAAAATTACAAAAATTTGAGATCATTGATACGAAATTGAATTGAAATGGAACGGAGTTATGATTGAATAAGATTCAACACGCTTCAGCCAAAAATTTCAATCAGAAATACCTCATTCTGATTCAACCATGTAAAAATTTAGGAAATAATAAATGGATTGATATTGTATAGAATTTTATGTTCATTTCAATAGGTTTATAGTCTATTTAAGAGCTATACTAATAATATAAATTTTTGTCATACGTAAATGGATCATAACAGATGTGCGAGTTAATCAGTTTCAAATCGCCGTTGTCCTGGGTTCAGTTCATTTCAATTCAAAATTTTTATCAAAGATTTTATTATTTATACTAGTTTATGCGTGTATTTTCAAATCATTTAAAATTATTACATTAATATATATTCATTTGATAGATATTTGTACTATATTTATACTATTTTGTTTATCAAATTACTTGAATGAGATAAAAGCAATACATTCATTAATTTGTTATCTTAATTTTTTTTTCGCATAAAGGGAGGACGCAATGAAAAAGGTTCAGAAGCTGATGCGTTGTAAGGACTATGAACAGGCGGTTGGACTTTTACGCTCAGCAAGGTAATAATAATTTTTTTCACATTTCATTTAATTAGTGAAAAAAAAGAATTCATGATCCATGTAAAGAAAATCTTCACTATTTCGTATTTATATTATAATTAAGTTTTTAAATTTCTTATTTTGTTGTTATACAAAAAAAAAATTTTCTTTCCAATTTTTATGAAATGAATTTAACTAATGAAGTCATATAGCATGTCGATAAGATATTTAATTAATTAAAACTGATTTTAACAAATTGATTAAATCTAATTTTAACATTGATTAAATGTAATTTTAACAAAAATAGAGGGTATTAAATATAATAATGACTTGGAAATGTTAATTAAAATAGAAACATTATATTCTGATAGTTATTCAGTATTTAAATCATTTTTTTTTCAAGTATAATACAAACAACCTGTATTATGTTGGTAAAACGCAAAATATCGATAATTAGCGAAATATTTGGTGAAGATATAAAATATATAAAAGCTAATAGTGTATTTTTTAATTGGAACTTTGGAACGAGATTGAAAATTTATTAGAGGAGATTTTAATTGAAATCTTTGAATCAATTATAAATTCTTTTTGGACAAAATCGCAAATTCTTAAAAGTATTTTTTTCGCTTAGAAATTAAGAATTAGTCCTTATTGATTCTAAGATTTTAATTTTGTCCATTTATTAAATAAATTATATTATATTTTTCCTAATACTTTATTTAATAGAATTGTAGAATTATTGAACTATAATAATCAAACATTATATATTTGAAAACATTGAACACAAAATAAAAGTAATATCGTTTGTATTAATATCAAATTTTATTTCTGTATGTTATATTGGTTTTAAAATAAGCAATATATTAATATTTAAATAACGAATTCTACTCTCATTTGATTTTAATTCCGAATAATAACGATAATAGGAATTATATTGAGGTCTATAAAGAAATACTACTAATTTTTTATAGAAACTTAAATTGTTTTAACGAACATAAGGAAGTAATTCTACTAATATATATTGTATTTATAATTTGTTTATTAATTTTTTAAATATTGTTCTAAAATAAAGGTTTAACTATTTATGCAAACAAATCAACATCATACTTCAAAGTATTGAAAATATATTAGCGTATTTCGCTTTAATGCTCTGTTTATTACAACACAATGATTGTGTGTACAAGTATAAAATATGAAAGTCTATGAAAATACAATTTCTTCAACCTGGATATTCCAGTAGGGCATCATGAATAAAACATGAATTTAAAAAAAATCTACTGTGGTTTAGAACTGGGAAAGTTACTAAACTTAAATCCATATTCTTTCATACTCTACAAGAATATAAAGTTTAGGAAATTTCAGTGGGAAGTTTCTAACATCTCAATAGTGTCCATACTGTATAGTTACCTGTTATTTTTCAAATAGCCTTAAATAGCTCTTTATTTAAGTATTCCTTCTACATCAATTAGATTATTTATTAGGAGTTACATAGAATATGCTCTTATCAATGTTTTCTATTTGTTAATTTATCTGATTCTTGCAGTGAAAAGTTAACAAAAGTTAATTAGTTTTTGTATATTTCAAATTATGTTTATTTTATATTTATAATTATAATTGAAAACTTTATTATGGCACAGTATATGTTAGTTATCGTATGTGTGTATTCGGAAAAAGCCTTTCAGTTGTCTTGCAATTGAGATATCTTGGAGAATATATTGAGTACATGCCTTCCGATACCGTACAAGTTTGTATCATTCTTTTTCCCATCAGTTTTCTTGATAAATATAGATATACATGCTTTTCAAATATTTCTGAGGCTAACGTGAAAAGTCCATCAAAATGTCAATATCGAACTTTTCACGATTTACGAGTTGCACTCAGCAAATGATAATAAAATAATATAATGTAATTTTTAAATGTTAATAATATGTTTTAACGAATAATTAAATATTTTTCTAACAATATAAAAGTTATGCAAACTATTAGTTTACATAAATATAAAGACATAAATGTTTCTACGTTCATAAATATTTCTCAAGTGCATAATAAATACTGCATGAAAAAATTACAATGTATTAACATTACTTTATGGTATTGAATCTTTGGAATATCATTCGATATAGATGAGCCCATAGCACTCGCAGACTTCCATAAATCCGCACCGTAATGGCCAACCGCCTCGTCGTTAAGGAAATAATTATCGCGTCTCCTGGACTTTGGGGGAAAAGTAACTACCGTCAGACGTTAGCGCAATTCCTTCAATCTCTGCTACTTCTATATATATATATATATATATATATATATATATATATATATATATATAATATTCGTGAGCTTTGAGGTTGCCCTCGAAATGTCGTTAAGCGCTCGACGTCTGCTTTTCCCTTCTTGACAGGGTGCGTATCCCTTGGTTCATTCCCTTCGTCGTTATGCTGTCGCTCACCTAGAATTAGAATGTCGCTCCGAAATCTCGCTGTGCCTAATCGACGAGTAGTTCATGTCATTTGGAGATCCTTTGTCCCCGTGGTGTCGCAGGTTTGAAATTCCATGGCGCCAGTTTATTTTCAAGTGTTATAGAATTTTTTTACCATTCCAAGAGTTACATAGCTAATTAACCAAGTAAGTATAATATTTATAGCGTTTATAAAGTTTTTAATAGTCTATGGGTTATATAATTAATGAGACAAGTGAATTGATAACTTAATAATTCAGGAAACCATTTTGTTAGTAACATTAAAAATTTTATTAATCAGTGCGATTTGCTTAAGATTTCTATCTAATAATTTACATAAGATTATTTGATTTTCAACCAGAAGCTAAGGAACATTTTGACCAATAAAACTTGTGCAGTTGACTAGAAGTAGTCAAAAAAAAGTTCCACATTGATTCTAAAAGTTGTGTATGTGAAATGATTGAAAAAAAATTAAAAGTTATAAAAATATTAGTTAGGCAAGAGTTAATTTCCTTTAAATTTTTATCTAACCTCCAACTTCTTATAATAACTGTATTTATTCAATTATTATTTATTCAAGTACCTATAAATTTTCATATCATAAATAATATTTAAATGTATTTTGATTTTATGGTAATTAAGTAGAAGCTACCGATTTTCTACCTAAATTATCTTTATTTTTAAATACATAAACTTATTTTTTTTCGACTTTAATTTATTCAAAAAATAATTTTATATAAATGTTAGAGCATGCTTATAGAAAATTTACTTAATTAATGATAATATTTATTCTGTAAGTACAGAGGCTAAATTTTAACACTGATAAAAATAGTTATTCAAAGACTGTATAAGCTAGCGCGTAACATCGAGAGAAATATAATTAAAGGCAGACTTAAAGCAGGAGTTCGTTTCAGTTTTCAAACTAACATTTCAACTTTTAAGAGCCGCGTTTCTGCGAGCGCTCAATAATTAAGCACTGTTGAAAACTGTTGAGTTCGCGGTGCTTTTTCTCCGCTTTTCATTCAATTACGCACGATTTCCGTTTTAAGCTGCTCACTTTCGGCAAATTGATTCGACGCTCTTGAATAGCCGACGTGAGAGAGAGAGAGAGAGAGAGAGAGAGAGATAACGAGAGTAAAGAAACAAGAGGCAATGCGAAGAGGAACCATTGAAAAGGAATTTGAATGTTTCGGAGTGAAAAAGAAGAAACTCGGATTGGGGGAAACATTTGCACGATTCGTCGCAACTTGAGGGTTGTTGCACGTGGTTTTAGCGATGCGGATTGCTTAAGAAAATTGACGGGAACTTCATTAATTTAATATATTTTTACACCCTTTTTCTTTCACGGTTTCTCATTGTTTTTATACTTTCTACATTCATCACTTGTTATTTCAAAGGAAATTCTTAATAAAATCTTCTAAAATTTACTTTTTAATTATGATCGAGTGATGGTAATTTGTACTCTAGCCCTAACGTCCTAAGTTATTCAATCCAAGAAGTCTATTAAATTAACTGCAATCACACATTCAAGTGTCAAAAATTAAGCGTAAATGCTTGAATTTCCCAAATAAAATTTTTATACAATTTTTTGAGTCTTCTATTTTAAACGCATCGGCTTGATATATTGAGTATAGAAGACGTTGACGGGTCGTATAGTTGGTATTTCTATTATTCTTGTCGTATGTCATGTATAAAGACGAAAAATTGATAAAAGGTCGCATTCAGCTGTAACCATTTTAAATATTATAACATGGCTGAATTGAAATGGTGAATGATCTGTCGAATAATTGTGTTAACAATTAAGTCTAGCAATTGGGTCAGTTGTAAATCAGCCCAGATGTATTAGTTTATTGTCCCCACGAACTCTATTATAGAAGTTTTCTACGAAACATCTTTCTATTTATATCGTCGTTGCTTTTACGAGGCTTCCTACGAAATTACACGTCCTTTCCAATTTAGGTTTGTGTCTTGCATTTCCTTTACGGTCTTTTGGCTTGTGAATAACATTCTCCATCGACTTTTCCTTAGAATTAATTAAATTCAAAGGAACTTGAATAAAATTAACTTTTGGTTACTTAGATATAATTAACTTTTGTTCAATTTAAAACAAAGCCTGTTTAATACGGAATTTAGATACTGGCTATTTATTTTATTTTAAAGTAAATTACAATAAAGTAAATATAGTTCATGCTCACGGTCTCAAAGGATATATATGTTTTCTTAAAATGACTTTCTTGAAGGTACTAGCGCGATACTTAGTATATATTTTGATCGGCTCTTTCTTCTTTCAGCCATTAAATTATTTAGTTTTCAGTCCAGTTTTTATAGATTAAAAATTATATGATTATTTTATAAAACGAATGATGGAGAGGAGTTATCACTAGCACTGATAGCCGTCAGATATATAAAGACGTACAGTAACTGAGGAAAAAAATTACAGTAAGTTTATAGTATAAATAAATAACATATTTTGTATAAAATTTTTTGTATTAAATGTTCAATTTACCTAGGTGTTTACTATGAATTAATACAAAAATATAAAAGTTATTGCGCGAAACCATATATATGTTCATTTTTAGATTCATATAATAAGCATGTTTTTCTGGAATGGTCTAAAGTTCAATGTTAATGTCAGAAAACATACCTTATTGAATTTCATTCTTAGTTTCTAATATTTTTTATATGATAGAATATTGGAAATATCTGCTTACATGTGTATATAATTATAAGTTGCTATTACTACCGTATAAGTTAAAAAACCCTTTTTTGTCCAAAATGAGTTTTATGTAACGGTCCATTCCTATGAGAAAATACAGTACATGTATTTACGCACTTGAGAACTGATACAACTACAGATTTTTTATGCGTAAAAGTTTTCTACATCTATATTTTTCTCATCTGGACGAAAAGCTCGTAAGCTACTAAAAGGTATAATTCACTAGAAGAACATTATACTTATGAAAGAAGAGTGGTTAATATTTCAATTTCATGAATTGTTGTGATTTTTCAGAATTCAATACAGCTTAAGTTGCTAAGTCTCTGGAACTTCCGTAAGTGCCTTTTTAACTTATATGTTAGTATAGAGTAATTCATATGTCATTTTTATAAGCAGATACTTAAGATTTTGGCATATATTGCATTGTATGCTTAATAAAGTAAAAAACGATAAAAACAGAAAACAAAAGTGACATTTCTCATTGAACTACTCAAGACAAAATAAAAGGTAGGCTCGAAAGAGGCATACTTAGCATAGTGGCAAAGCAAAAGAGGGGAAATTTCCAACATAGGGTCTCTTTTGTCTGCATTTGAAACAAAAGTTGAGGGAGCTCGAGAAAGCTGGTCGGAAAAGCTTGCGCTACTTTTTTCTTCGCTTTTCTAACCAGGTTCAACAGACCAAAAGCTCGTCTGTACACAGTTGGAAAGTCCAGACATTTACAAGTGAGTCGTGTGCAATGATTGTTTCGTCTGGTTTGTTTATGCTCTCTTTCGTTCTTTCCCCCCTTCTCTCTCTCTTTATATACGTATGTGTGTGAGTGTGTGTATGTGTTTTCCCTATATCCACTACCACTTTCACTTTCTTTTTTGTTTCTTTACATATTACCTTTTCTTTTTAGCTTTTTTACTTAATCAGGTGGGTTTCCCTTGTGGTAAGTTTGCGTACGCGTTTTAGCGTGTGTAGCTTCTTCTACTACGTTGATTTTCTTTCATCTGTTTATCTCGAAAAAATAAAAATTTGTGAAAATGATGTATAGTGACATTATAATCTTAAATTTTTGGATGTAATTCAGAGTAAAAGGATTTTTATATATTCAATTTCGCGAGCGTTAATTTATATAAAATGAAATCTTATAAATAGCTATAGCTATGAATAACTATAATAGATATTCAACTATTCTATTCATTGAGGAAAGCGCATTATGGTGTCAAAAATACCACTGAATACGAAAGTATTTATGAAAAATAAATATATTGGAAATTGAATCTTGTATAGAAAATAAGTTAAAGTTTTTACATTCATACGAAAATATGAAGATCATTATTTCCCTTTAAAATTTTTTTTTTAATTTTCTTTAAGTAAAATTGCTAGAGTGGTTTATTATAGATAGTAATGATTATTTCTCAGTTTCTTAACTAAATACCAATTTGTCTGTATAATCAGTTTTATTTTTAGGAAGATGAAATCGGTTTTGTCATTAATAAAATCCATAATATATTTTAATTAAAAAATTACAGAAAATATATTTCCATGAATTCGAACGATATTTAAATAGCCTTGGATCCCACTTGTTTTTTAAAACTGATTTTTATGGTCTTGTGACAAAAAAAACTTTTTAAATTTTTTAACTGAGTCAAGTTTTGATTAAAAAATTGCTTATTTAAAATAACATGAGGGTGGATGAAATATTTTTACAGAGTTAACTTCAATTTTGCGCACTCAAAACTTTTAGTTTAATATTTCATTAAAGCACTTCGCTGCTTGATTCTATTAACATGGAAAAAGTAAATATAAGTATAAACGTTATATGTGCTAGTGATTGAAGAGAAAATGTGTTTTTGTTTTTATTATGGCTATTGTGTATAATTAACTGAAACTTATGAAATCTTAGTTAGATGTTATTAACAATATAATGAAAGGAAATGAGCTCAACTTCGAGATAAAATATTGGATTTTGCGAGAATATACGGCAGTTTTATTTACGGAAAAATACAAAGCATTTATTATCATGGAGAAGATTGATATGTTAATTTTAATCTTTTCGTCTATAATTTATTTTAACGTAGTTTTTGTTTTGCAATATTTGCTAATACAAATATATTTAATTTTAGTTTTTCTAAGTTGAAAGTTACATGTTACAATTAATAGTACGTAGACGTTATAAAATATGTCTTCCTGCTCATTTGAGATTTGAAAATATTATTAAAATGAACACTGAAACAGAACAAATCCAGTCGAATAATCAAATATAATATCTTAAATTCGCAAGAAATAATAAAAGGCCATTGTATAATAATAAATAAATAAATATATATATATATATATATATATATATATATATATATATATTGCGTCTTAAGATGTTTTTAAGGATTTTTTTATTGAAAATAATATTTAGAAATAAGAACCCACTCAAAAAAGTACAAAGAGAAAACGTATTTGATAAAGATAAAGAAAAGATAAGGAATTTGAATCGATATTTGCCCAAATATAAATTAAAAACAACGTTTATTAAATTTCATTACGATTATAAATAAATTAAAAATATATTTTTTAAAGAATTTCAACTTCTAGTGCATGTTTTGATAGACTAGAACAAGTGTACCATTTTCGGATTTAGTCTCAAAGCAATTTACACGGTTTTCAAGAATTTTTATAAAATAATTAATTGAAATAAAATATAGGAACTTTGATTTTTCAATTGTGCACACTTTATAAATTGCTACTTTTGTTTCTTGGATTTTTTTCTATAGAATTTGGAATATTGAAATAGAGTATAAGTTATAATATAATAATTTTAAAAAATTATTAAAAGTTCCGGAATATCTTCATGTAATCCATATTATGATTGCATTAATTTTTCTGATGATTGTATTAAACTGGACACCGATTAATTGTTTTCGTCGAAAACGTTTAATAAAAGATATTTTACTTCATTGTTTATTTTCCGCATCTTCCAATATGGAGAAACGATTTCTAAAATTTGGAAAGCTGGAGGTAGTGGTCCGACGACTCGATCTTATTTATAAATGTAACTGCATGGATCAAAAACTTTAGATATAAGATGTAAGGCAGAAGGGAATAGAAGATGTACGGTGTGAGGACAGAATACGAGGACACGTACAGAGGAGAGTGTGAGGAGTGCAGATACTGCGTACTTATCAATCAGCTGTCGAGCCACTAACAGCACTTAAACTGAGTTATAAAATAGACGGCAAACGATCAATATCGTATAGCATACATCTCTGGAATAAATAAATTACTTATCAATGGTTTATCCTTTAGTCTGCCTTTATTTCCATTTCAGTCTTCAACACAGTTTTATCAGTATTTAAAATGAATTTATTTAAAATAACTATTTAAAGATATGTAAGAAAATTATAATCTATATTTAATAATAATAATATTTGCAATTATCGAAAGAATTACAGAGAAAGAATAACAAAACATATTCATCTTAAACATGTTGAAAATTTAATGGACTCATATTATGTATCTTTGAATTTCGATTTATTTAGATTATTTTAAATGCCAATTACTTACTTTAAAATAAAAAAAAACTCTTGATCAATCTTAAAAAGTATAATTTCCTTTTATATTTTGATTTGATACCAGATAAAGGATTATTATTTTATTATACATTATTTATATGATATTTTATTCATTTGCTTTGACTATCAAACTTTTTAAATATTCTTTTGTAATAGCTTAGTATTACTTTAAGGTGAAAATGTAGTATATTATTTTGTTATTCTCCCTTCATTTTCTGTTACAGTTACAGTCTAATATTTTTCAACAATTCGAGCTTAATAATATTTTCAGTTTAACATTTCGCGCCACTTGTCATTTAGTTCGAGGTTTGTCACACAAATGCAAATATGAACAAAACTTTGTGCACGCCCGAGCGTAGAATTCATTGAATTGTTAAGCTCGAAAAAACATTTATTTATCATATACGCCAACTTTACCATAGGTTTTCATTTAAAATGACATTTAATTATTAATTGCGGAAACAAAAATAGAATATCAACTTGATTAAGAATACAATTTAAATATTTTTTCGTTTTAATAAACGTGTGCTACATTTTAGTTTATGTGTTTCTAAATTATTTTAAATATATGTCTTACAAAAAATAGTCGTAAAAAATATTAGTAAAAATTAATATTTATGTGGGTAGGTCTACGATAGCTCGATCACTAGAGCGGAGGACTAGTAATACGGTGATCCGACTTCAAGGGCTGGTCTCGATCGATTGGGTCAAGCATTGCTGCACAATTTACATGCACTTTATTTACAAACACATCGTAGACCTCCGTTACTGCTCAGCACTAATAGTTGAGAGTATAAATAGGGCGACGTTATAGAGCGATAAATATATATCTACGTAGAAATTTTACACGAATTTCGAGGCAGCCTAATTCCATTAACAGATTATTAAAATAAATCAATTATTTGAGCGTTATGGGACAATTTTTGCAGTAATTCGAGCGCACAAATTATCGGCTTATATATCGGAGAACGAAATTTCATTGCTGCTTGGCTTTCGCGCCGCAACTATTAGACTCGCTTTTGTGGTGTATAAGCCAAGGAATTTTACACACGGCCCGTATTAACTTCGTATATTTCATTCGTTTTACGAAGCGCAAAGTTTTTAATGAAGTTATTCGCTTTGAAAACTGGCTGGAAACAAGATAATGCGAAAATGCCGGGGGAACTTGTGAATGCACCCTTGAGGTTGGCCTTCGTGAATTAATTTCAATAAAAGCTAATCGCCCTTCGTGCCTCTTCCCACCCTAAGCCTTCGTGATACCCTTTTAAACTCGGCAAGGTCCGATTGCTTGTGAGTTTAGTTCTTGCATATTCGGACGATTTTTGACATTCTCAATTTGATCATACAACTAACAAGGATAAATTAGAGAACCGTGAGTATACTTTTATGATGTTGTTTTACATGCACGCAATGCAGTACATTATTTTTGTTGAATATGAAACACGAATTTTTTTACAATTCAAATGTTGTTACTTAAAAATAAAAAATTATTGCTTCAGACCTGCTTGTTATGATACGTACATTTTCTAAGAATTCAGCGTTTCTCTAATTTTTGAGTGTAACCTCAAAAAATTCTATAATAAATTCTATTATAGATACATTGATTAATAGTTTATAGATTGTATTATTTTAGTGTTAATTCAACTCGTAAACATTTATATTTATGTTATCTAAATAGACTCAGTATTAAATATAAGTTAGATTTAGATTCATCGCACTTATGTCGTTCGTGTAAAAAATAGTCGTCTTTGTGTAACTCGCAATTAATAAAATTTTATTGATTATGTTATCAATAAAATGAGTAAAATGTCAGAGTGTGTTAAATTGACTTTTTTATACTATTGATGATCAATCATATAGATGAGATTTCAGTTATTTTGTTTGCTAAATTATACAGAATGGGATTATTTAAAATATATTAGAATTAAAGCAAGGAGAACTGAAGAATAAGTAATTACGAGCCATTTGTAGTTTTTAATTTATTACGATTCCATAATTTACTGTTTACGCGTTATAACGGTCGAAGCCCTATTTTATACTTAAGTTCGAAACATTCTACAACGGACGAAATTTCTAATATTCAACTTTATCATCAAATGGTGAAACTGTTCCCCAAAGTACTTTAAATTTTGTCAGCAGATGCTTAATGTACATTAAAATACAATAAGTACGAAACTGGAACAAACATTGCCTCCCTTCTCCCTGCTACTTAAGACAATCTTGCCCAAGTTTGTAGAAAACTTTGGAAATTTATATACGTAACTGAGAAAAGCTCCCATTTCTCACTCAGACTTCATTCTCCGAGAGTGCCCCCGATGCTTCCTCCGCCACTATCTCGCGAAACTTTAGAAAAGACGGGCTCAGAGGGAGAAGGAAGCCGGCTACTGATGCCACAGTTGATTACCTATCCCTTCGTCTCAATTAAAATCATCGAAGGGGCGCCGATGAGTGACGGGTGCGTGCATTTTCAATCTCTCGTCCGGTATTTTTTTTCTTTTTCATCTCCCCATTATGTCAACTCCCCGAGTGGGAGCGCGTTATCCGCTCTTAATAGACGGGTAAACAGATATTGTTCGATATCGCGTGCTGCTCTCCTCGCTCCGCATCATAGCTATCGTCCGAGCGCTCAAAAGGCGAGCGCATAAAATTTCTCGCACGCCGCGCTCGGGTTAACGAGCGTGAATAACGAGCTCTTTCGTCCCGACGACAGTTTTTCTTTCGTACTTTTGGCTTTTGCTGCTTTTTCCTTTTCCTTTTTGGCATACTTTGTTACTTTGTTCCTACGATTATCCCACGAAGGGATAAATGAGTTGGGCGAGCGGGGGGGGGGGGGTTGTGAGCGAAATAATGCATCGAATGAATTCGAGTATATTGTACTTGATAAAAAAGTTAGCTGGATTTTATTTTCTGTAAGTATTGTAATAAAAAGTAATATAAAATCTAGGCATCACTTTATAACTTTGTATATAGTCATGATTATTTAATTTTTTAATGCTTAAAATCACTTTTCTACTTCGACTTTCTCATCTGTGAAATTTATCTAAGTTTTATATTTTTCAGATAACCACTTTTGCGGCATTAACACGTTATGCTTTTGTAAAATGCGATCTTTGAAATAAAAAATACAAATATAAGCTTTATTCATTTAAAGAAATACAATTTTCTGTTACAAACAAGATTTTTTTCTCATATTTTTAAAATAACATTTGTAACTTTTCGGTAATTCCAATAGACGCGTCAGAATATCGTTTAGAGTTCTAATTGTGAAATTGATATTAGATATTCATTCGGCATCAAAGAATCAACTTGATTCAAAGATATTGTAGGTTCCAAATTCTTTGAATCATGAAAAGAACACTTCCATATTGTTTCGTCTTCTAGGAATATACATATAAATATAAATATAAATATCATCCTAAACTCAGAAATTTAATTTTCTGGTTTTGACGTCTTCTGGAAAATTAACAAATATCCCAGAAAGTACGATTTATAAGATGCTTGAGGACGAGTAATAAGATTTAATTGTAAATGAGGTCATTTTTTAGTGAAATTTCGTTTTTAGATAATGCAAAATCGTAATAAGTTTCAGAGAACAATTTATTTTGTGATTTCATTACTCAAAATTGTTCATCAGTATACAAAACAACTTTATAGAATAATAAATATTTCGAATTTCTAAAACAATTAAGCAGAAATATAAAAATAAAATTGTAGATGTTTTTAAAGCTTATAATTTTAATTATTTTTAAATCTGTCATACAAGTTTAAAAAATTCATGTAGATATATTAGCTTATGCCCCATATAAGAATTTTCTTTATTCTATAGATTTATCTGACACATGTTTGAATCGTTATTTTGATGTGGTTATTTTGATTTTAAGAAATTATAATTGGGATTTGAAATGTGTGAGTAAATTTCGAATACAAGTATAATATGTAGAATAATATAGAAAAAGAAAGTACAAGAATTTTGAAATGAACTTAATATTTTAGTATGCTATAAAGTTTAATTAAATGCAATTTTCATGAATCACAAAAAGCAAGGTTATTTAAGTTTTTAATTTAAGGTTGGCAGAAGAATTAGTCTCTTTCCAGATAGGATAGTAAGCTTGTGAAAAAAGATTTACGCAAATAAGCAGTTCTTAAATGAAACTTCATAATAAATCCAATGTAATATCACCTAATTTGTGTTAATTTTCAGAACTTTTCGAAATACTAATTTGAATTTTGCATGTTGAAGAATTCAAAATTTTCTAAACCACTTTGTAAATTTTTTTTTCATGATGGCTATCCTACAAAAACAATATTTTAATTTTATAAATTCAGTGCGTTCGCATAATTACGATATGTAAAGTCTATCAAAACTTTAAATGAATGAAAAAAAAAACGAAGAGATAGATGTAAGAGAAAGTTCCGGGAATTCCACTCCGGAAACCATAGAATACAATTCTGGGCTTAAAATTATCTCCACCTGAATATTAAGAGTCGCCCAACTGTGGTTCATTTTTTCCGACCAGACTCTGCAAACAAACGATCGCCAAAAAAAAGAAAGACTCTGGATACAAAAAGAAAAAAATTCCCAGGACGCGGACGGAGGAGATGGTGTGGAAACCGATATGTAGCCATCCCACTCGGAAGCGTCTGGACCGCGGCGTGGAAAGACATCGGATCCTCGCGGATTTTAATGAACATCCCCGTCGGGATAGTTAGTAACCCCCTTCGCATATCTCCGTGTCTCCTCTCCCTCCTTTTCTCCTATTTGCTTTATCCTCGATTCTGCCCCCCACCGTCCCCATTACGTGCCCCGCCCCTGCGTCTCTCTTTCCTACGTCTAATTAGCCAGCGAAAAATGCTGCGCAGCCACAGATGTTTACATTACATTAAATTCAAAAAGCTTCGCTCCGCGAAAAGTCTACGTAGGAAGAAGAGACGGATAAAAAGCGCGGACGAGATGGCAGGGGAGCTGGAAAGGTCAAAGCTACGCTTTTATTTCTTCGACGAGATACAAGCCCACAGAATACGTATAGTAACGAGAACGTGATTTTTCATAGACACGTACTTCCTCGCACTCTCGCGTTTGTTTGCGCGTTTAGCTTCGTATACAACAGCGTCAGCCTGTGGTATGCACCGCCCTTATGAGATACGTTCCTCTAATTGCACTTTTCATTTCTTTGCCGCCAGATATTCTTTTTCAAATTTTTTTTTGCATGGATCTCTGTAGGCATCGTGGAATTCGAATAAGATTGAGATACCCGAATATCCACGGCAGCGGATTATGTTTTGCGAGTAAGGTGAGATGCTCTCTTTTTTTTAAATCGGACTTTCATTAATACGTCATATTATTTTTTATATCCATCACATTTTACATTGAGCGGGGTTTAATTAAAATATGAACTGAATGTAGATTTGATAGTGGCGTTTGTATTTTTCAAGATTCGGTTTATTATCGTGTATAATTAAGAGCACACAATGGGGAATGTTCAGCGGTCTTATTTTAGCACTAGGGCATGAATAAGCATTGCACGGAGCAAAGATAGTCCTCGAATTCTAACTAAATATTAGTGGTGCGCGAGTACATACAGAATTAATTCTGATGATGTTTGATAACACTAGGGGCGCAGTTTGCGCGATAATTAGGGAGCTAATGCGCTCACTACGCCAATTAATAACAAAGGATATAATAATTTTGAAGTTATAAAGAAATTTAATTTGAATTAGAAAATAAATTATCCAAGTATTTTTCAAATTCTTTTATTCATGACGTCTGTATATATATATTCCATCTGCAAGATGGATCTACAGCTAAATAAGAAAAGTAATTCATTTTACTGCGGAGCTTATGAAAATAAATTTTTTTTTTGGTTGATAATAAAGTTTTTCGGCAAGAATCTCAAATACGAATGAATTTCATGTCTTTCCAATCAAATCTCCGACATTCTTGTGTTTTACGGCGTCATAAATTCGGATGATTTTACCACGATGACTTGTCATTTTCTGCTCGCGAGTAGAGAAACTCATGCCATTTTATACCATCTGATCCTTCGCAGTTTTCCTTTATATTTATCTCTGCCTTCGTCTGTGCTATATATCCAATAACGTTTTGGTATCTACATAGGCAGAGAGAGAGAGAGAGAGAGAGAGAGAGAGAGAGAGAGAGAGAGAGAGAGAGAGAGAGAGAGAGAGACAGAGAGAGAGTGAGCGATTTTTTTTGTTTTTTTTTTTTTTACTTTGTGCCCGCGCTCGCGATAGAAAAAAGAGATCCACCGTTCTCGTTTTATCAGTGAAACTGTCGCATGCAAAAGAGGAGGACCGAACGGTCGAGCGTCGTGCGCGCGCTCGTTTACTTTCTTTTTCGCACTTTTTTGCTCCTTCTTTGCTATTGTCGAGCAGGCGCGCGAGAGGCCACGAGGAAACGAGGGGAATAAAAGGCGCGGAGGACTATATACCGGCGCTCGGAAAGTCGTTATTTCTGTCCGATTTGTTCGATGAGATCGCTTCGTGGGAGGGGGGGGGCGAACTCTGACTGACGCACTCATTTTAATGAGAAGCCGTTGTCAGAGTTCAACTTTGTATGTTTTGCACAAAAGAAGAATATTATAATTAGAAAGAGGCCGATCTGTGACGAGAAGCTTTTTTTGACAAAAATGTGCGAATAATATTCGGTTTTTAATTTTTAAACATACGGTGGATCTCATTCTTTAAAATAATTTTGACAATAATGGTTGTGACGTTATTCTAATTTTAGTGCAACATTAAAAGAAAAGATGAAATCTGTCACTTTTTCCTATAAATTCAGTAGTTTAACTTTCTTAATACTAATAATTAATTCTCATTTATCGATACTGTCCATCAGTTTCTAGATTTATAAAATAATTGAGCATTCTGAACATTTATAATTCACCTTTCAAAGTCACATTAACTTAAAGGGCAACCGAGATACAAACTTGTGTGTTCATGCATAGTTTAAATCGTTGCGCTAGCTTGCACCTTTTTGTCGGATTATCTTGTATGCATATATAGTCACGCGTTCTGTTAATCTAGCATTGAAAGTTAGATACATCAATTTGCAATAAGATGTAGGGTAGTGAACCGCGAATACAGATGAATTATCCATACGATCGTTACGGTCTATATGCTCGTTGTATGGTATTTGATATCAGTGTCGATGGTTGATGTTGGGATTATATTGGTTGGATTATATAGGTTGCTATAGAGTATTAAATAAATAATACATAAATTGAATTTCATTATTTATTAATTTAAAAAAATTTTTTAGAAAGTTCGTCACAGAACTTTAAATATGCGTTTATGTCAAACTTAACTAGCCGACCACTACTAGTGGAGTATGCTTGTAAAAAATGGGTCTAACATTGGTTAGGTCATTCCTTACATTCTTATTTTTATCTATAGCTGTAATATATTAGTGATTACGAACAAATAAAAGATTTTACTAATATATATATATATATATATATATATATATATATATATATATATATATAAATTTTTTAAGAGTAATTTTACCTCATTATTGTTTTAGTATACGTTACTACTGATTCAGTAGACAAATGGTATGTTTAGTCAGACTGTACGCTAATATTCACATAATTTTCATTTTACTTACTTAATATTATGAATGCAATAATATTATAATGAAGTTATACGATATAATTTAGATACTGATTGTACATACCTTAAGTAAAGAAACATTTTTAGAAAATGTATATCTAATATATGTTGACTTATGACTTTATTTATTTGGAGAAAACTGACATATAATTTTTTTATTTTGTTATTCATTATACGTATTCTATGCAAATGGTTTATGGTTAAAAATTTCTTATTTAAATAGCAAAATTTATATATCTGGGTGATAGTGTAAAAATTTATGATATAGTGTCATTTATATTTAAATAAAATGCTTTCATTGCAAATGTGTGAGACTTCATTTTAAGTACGTATTTTGTTCTCTCTCTCGCCCCCCCCCCGCTCTCTAACGCAGAATTTATTTCCTCTAAGGATATAAGAATGGAAAATATATTTTTGAATGTCAGCTTGATTTATTTGTTTTGGGATAAGATAAAGCATATTTTTGTATCAAGTAAGTATGATGTATGAGGGAGAAAATTATAGTATTCTAAAAATAGAAAATTAACTGCGAATTGTAATTATAAATGAAGACATTTTCTGATTTGAATTATTATTTTATTTATGTCATAATAACATTAATAATTATAAAAAAAAATCGTGTCTGTTTAAATAATTTTTTTTATTCGTTTTTTTACATATTAATATAAATTATGGCACTCTGTAAAACTGCTTATGTGTAGTGTATAGATAAAGAAGCAGTTAAAAGTTTTTGACGGTATCTTATTTAGACAGGACATGCGTTAAATTTTAGTAAAGTGTTGGCATCTAAAAATGATCAAAAATGCCATTATTTAATTTATTAGGCATTATAGCTTCAAACTGATAGATAATTTTCGCAGTCTCTTTAGTAATCAGCCAAGGTTAAACTCTGCGCTTTACTGCAAAAGCCAAGAAGTCCCTATGGCAAACACGTAATGTTTGGAAGGCAGTGGCTGTCTTTTCATAAAGCAAATTCATCGCCACAGCCGCCGTGGCCGCGGATTCAAGTGGATTAAGTCGATGTCGGCCAGGGGAGAAAAGATTAAGTATGGACGAGGCGCGCGCTGTGATATCGTCTTCGCCTTGGCGACGCCAGTGAGGGGGGGGGGGTAGCTGTTTGCATCTCTGTGCAAACAATGGGCCGCATTATACCGGCGTGCACGGCGAGCTCATATACGAAGAGTCGCCGAATAAAAGCCGACGTTCCGCGCTACACCGGTTCATGCATATATATAGTTAAGAGAAATAGAGAGAGGGAGAGAGAGCGAGAGAGAGAAATAGAAAGAGAGGGAGAAGGAGAGAGAGAGAGAGAGAGAGAGAGAGAGAGAGAGAAATAGAAAGAGAAGGAGAGGAAGAGCGAGAGAGGAATGGTGGAGTATTACGACGGGACAAGAGGTGGAAAGGGAGCGAAACGAAGTTCCCCTCGTGCGTAGCTCAGAGGCCAGCAAACGGTGTGGTGTCGGTGGGAGTAAGAGGCGCGACCGGGGAAAACTACCGCCGGACGGAGAGAAGGGCTAATGGAAGGGGATCGCTCGACATTAAATATTTGTTTATTTAGGCGTTGATTTACCCTCTGAATTTCTGAGGGCGAAAATTACAAAGGGCCCCTGTGTGCACTTCATGAATTCGGCGTATTGTTCGGTTCGTATGGTGAGCTGGGTTTCCGAGTGCCCGCGCGCATGGATTTTTTTCCTGCGGGTAGTGTTAGCGTCGGTTCGAGGAATATTTTCAATGAATAATGCCGAGAACTGGGAAGGGCGCGTAATAGGTGCTGCGGGGCTTCTTTTCTTTTTACGTTTGCGTAGCAAAAAAAAAAAAATTCCATTAAGCTAATGAAGAGAGCGCTCGACTCGAGATGGCTCTTTGAAGTCGCGATTTTTTTACTATACTCATATATATTTGTTGATTTTATATGATACATAAAAATTTCATTAAACAATTTTGCTGTCATGAGTACGTCTTGGTTCAGGGCGTCAGAAAGCCTTGTCAAGAGAATGCTCAAAGTAAATAAGTATTTAACAAGTATTTAAGTAAATAACTGTACACATAGTAAATGACAAGTTCAGTAATTACGAAAGTGCACTGCATATTGCCCGAAAAATATAAACGGATGTTTGGACTGATCACTGTTACGACTATAGCATTCGGATTCTCGAGCAGGGCTGAAGGAGGCGAGTGTGGAAAAGAGGAGTAAGCAACTATTTAAAGCCGTTTACGAAGATGCATACTGTAGATGTAAGGGTCGATGGCATGTATTGGCGCCTAATAAAGAGAGCAATGTTAAAAAACTCGTCTCATTCGAGCATGTAATGGACCATGAATGTCAATGGCCAAAGGATTACCCAATATTCGTTCGATCGTTACTCAGAGATCTTTAAAATTGCCATCGGTATTCGCACTGAACTCTTCAAAAACTGTATTTACTGTTCTGAGGTCCTCGAAAGGAAATCTTCAGATTTATCTGGATATCTTCAAGCTTTTTCGACACCGACAAGTTAACATCTGCTATATTTGTAAACGAATATTTCATTTATTGAATGTTCTTTTTTGCTCTCAGCTCTTTCTGCTAGTATTACTTTATTCTATGGAAAAAATACTCACGTGTTCTTCTGTGTACTCACACTAAAGTTAGCTATTTATGTTAGATGAGTTTAATAGAAATTTTAGAAAAATAGTTATATTGTAAGAATAAGTGTTCCGTCAATCATGAAGGAGTTAAGGTAATGTATTTTAGAGCTAATCTATTTTAATACTGTGGTGAAAAATACAGTTTTCAAATATTTTATACAGTTAATATTTTATACGCTTTAAATAAAGTATAAGTAATTATCATGACAATCGCTTTACATCACATGTATTAAACTAATAGAGCACTTATACAGAGTACAATTTTCTAATCTTTGGTACAATATTCCAATTTTTCGTCAACTTCTTGATGTTCAACAGACTTTTAAAGTTGAGAACAAAGATATATAAGAAGCAAAGGAAGTTATAGAAAACATAAAAACCCAACAGAATAAAGAGAATATATAGATTAATTCTAAAAAAAATTAAATATCAAGTTTACGATTTGGAAAAAATGTACAGACATTTTTTAAAAAGCGAATAAATTGTCTGTATACTGAAGAACAAGAGATGGGGTAAAATCTAGAACAAAGTGAAAGAATAAAAAGAACGATTACGAAAGAAGGAAGAAGCAGGAATGAGAAAAGAACCGGCGGATGAAGAGAAGAGCCTGAAGCACGAACAATAAGAGGCAATGATAGAGAGAATTATACACGGAAGTAGATCAGAAAGCTAAAGCAGCGAAGGAAGAGGAGAGAGAGAGAGAGAGAGAGAGCGCGACGAGGAGGGAGGACCAGCAGTACACGCTCGGTTGACGATACTAGCTGCATGAAATTATTAATAACGCATTTATGGAAATGCCAAGGTATTGCGGTAAACAATGCTGCGCATACCTCTTTCCCTCGGTTCTTCCTCTTTCTCGTTCAACCCCAACCTCTCCCACCGTTCTTATAAAGAACATTTCTAGCGCAGCATCGGTTCGTTTGTCTAGCAAATACCCTCTTTTTCTTTCTTTATGCTACCTTTCGAGATGGAGGTGGAGGAAGGACGAGCTGCGCTGGCATTTGCAGAGACCGCGGTCTTTGGCTCGAGAGGTTTTGTCGTCCTCGCCGCCGCTACCGCCGTCGTCACGCTCGAGTTGAGAGGCAGGCGAAAGAGACAAAGAACGAAGGGAGGGGCAAAAGTGGGTGGCCCAAGGAGAGAGGAATCACTGATGAATTTGAAGAAATACTGGAACAATACACGTGTTCCGTCTAATTTTATTTCTTTCCTTTGCTTTAACAAAACTAATTATTGCGGCAAATTTGTATTGAGCCATTTGGATCGAGCCAATTTTTCAGTCATTACGGGCTTTGGCTTAATTGGTTCGAATTGGCTAGAATGGTATTTGCGGTAGATTTATTAGTTACATTTTCTTTTACAATGGCCTTCCTGATGGCGCTGTTCATTCAAGAGTGGAAGCGGTTACTTTTTATTGCAAGAAATCTTTCACTGTGATTGATCGATTAACTTCCTTGTATTGGAAATTGATCAACATTTCTGGAAGGAAGAATTATTGAAAACTGTAATTTTATTTTACAAAGATAGACAATTTAATATTTATAAGTAGTTTTTAGTTATTATAAATCACTCTTCATAATTTAAGATTATATGAAGATTAAATTATATATGTATATATAAATTATTATATTAATATATAATAATTAATATATAAATTAATATATTAGATTAAATTAATGTATATATAAATCTTGAAATTTTTAAATGCAATTCTATTTAATAAATTTGTTCAATTTTGATTTTATAAATTTAATTCAAAGGAAAAGTCAAGTAGACATATTTTGCTTATGATATAAAGATCGTTCGGTAAGCTGAAATTATGAGAAAAAAATGTTTACATCATTAGAGCTGAAGAAAGCTGTTTTTTATTTTCAGTGAATAAATGAAATAAATTGAAAAGAACCTTCTAAAAACGTCTATTATTTCGGAATATTAAAAAGCAACTTTTGAAATATCTATTTAGGTCGCTTTGCCTCATTACTTTAATTAAGACTGTTAAAAAATCCCTTGTGTATTCGTTTTAATAACGAACTTGTCTTCAATCCCCCCCTCCCTTGCCGAACATATTGAATTTAGATGAGCTAGAAAATTATTCGAATGCAATCTTGACATCAAGAATTGCGATTTTAGAGTTGAAGTTAAAAAATAATTGAAAATAGTGAAATAATAAGTAGATATTTTCGATTCGCCATTTTATATTTTATAATTCTATTATTAATTTTATAATCGAGAGTCTTAATAATGCGAGAGTAGTTTCGCAATAGCCTCAAAAGCAAAATTAAAGAGAAAAATAATTAATGTAGCGAAACAAGTCAAATTATCCGTACTTATATAACCATTCGGAAACCCTATTCGTTGAAAACTTGTGTGACCGTCAATTGTAATTATTTCACCGATCCTAAAAATCGAGTACGGATGTCGTAGAAGTGTACGCTGAACCTTGGATGGAAGCCAATGCAAGCAGTTTCAGAGGCGACAAATCGCGTACACGCATTTTGTGCTTCCTTCGCCACGGATTGCCTCTTGGAAATTTCAGTAAGCGAGAGGAGGTGTAGCGCGAGCGAGAGTGAGAGAGCGATAGACGGAGATGGCAAAAGTTCTCCACCCCACAACTTTATCCTGCCAACGAGTATCCGCTTTCTCCGTCCTTCCGCGTCTCGTCCAGGATCCTTGCTCAAATAATATCCGCGACTTCGCGGATGCAGAGGGGGAGGAAATGAAAAAGACCGAGCGGCATAGAGAGAGATGGAGAGAACGAGAGGGGGGAGCATGAGAGAGAGAGAGAGAGAGAGAGAAATAGGGTGTATAAGACGTGAAGCAAATATCAGGAAGAGGAGGTTCGTGCAAGAGCCCCCTCCCCTCCGTGCGAGTCCGTAAGACTGCGCGAGGAAGATAAATAAGGAAATGGAAAGTATCGACACATTTCTGTATGGCTTGTTCGTTCGATGTTTTTGCGCTCTTAAACTACGACGCCGGTAGCGCGCCGTTGTCTCCGCGCGCTGGAGGGAGCATGCGAGTCTTTTACTTGTGAGTTCATTTTGAGCGGTACTACGAACCGCTATCCCTTTTTTTATCGCCCGCCGCGATCCTCGTTTTGCGTCAGAAATTAAGTTCGGATCTGGTTTTGCGCTCGCGAATTTGCGGCAGCTTCGGGTACCGCTACTACTGCTGCCGCCACAAGCACGCGAGAAAGAGAGCGAGGTTGGGCGATAAACGCATGCGGTTCCCTTTTTGCTCCCTGTCGAGCGGTGCGAAATAATCAGGTTTAGATGGAATTTTCAATGTTATAGGAAGAGAAAGAGAGATAGAGAGAGAGAGAGAGAGAGAGAGAGAGAGAGAGAGAGAGAGAGAGAGAGAGAGAGAGAGAGAGAGAGAGAGAGAGAGAGTGAGTGAGCGAATGAGTGAGAGGTGAATGGAAATTGGGATGTCGGGGGATTTTCTTGGTCGGACTTGATGACAATTAGAAAGTTTTATGATGTGGATGGGGAGGGGGGAGCAGAGTATGGCGCGACGACTATGACGGAAAAAGAATTCTTTCTTAAACGATGTAATGGGACGTGGTAATGATTTGTTATTCAGATGAACTTTGTTAGGTTTAAGGCTCTTTGGTCAATCTATATATGTGTGTGTGTGCGCGCGCGCGCGCGCCTTTGTGTGTCTGTGTACAGACACAAGCACTTGTTAGATTGGATGCTTTCGGTAATCGTAGCCAAATCGTGGAAAAAAGAAGAGATCTGTAAGCTTTCTCTTGGATAAAAACGTCTTGTATATATCAGCCGTAACATACGTATTTGTTGTCAATAGCATCTATCGCTTTTTGGTTCGTATACGTCCACTTCTGGAGAGTGTTTCTTAGAATCTCTACTTTCTGAGAATATAAGAATTTCTACTAGTCTTACAAGGTTGTGTTATATATATATATATATATATATATATATATATATATATATATATATATATATTCTGATCCTTAGTCTTTGATAGTGATAAATCTATTTTCTAGATCCACTTGTATTTTGTACCGTCATATATCAATATGAAAATATAAAAAGCCTTTTATCATAAAGTTACTTCTATAAAGTAGTGCTAGATTTTTACAAAAGTCCTACTAAATTTTTAACCTGTCAGAAATGTATAAATAAGCATTTCAATAAGTGCATGTGAATGTAGCGAATATTATTACATAGAAATAGATGTTTATTTAGAATGTAGAATGGCATGCGATTGTGATATACATATGCTTTTGAGGGGACAATGCTATAGATATCACGATTGAAACATTATGTTATAATTAAAAAACTTGGGATACTTTCTCTATTGAATTTAAAAATAAAAGATTGTGAAAAAATAGATGATTTTTTGTTATACAAATTTGTGATACGATGCATCAGAAATGCAGTGCAGATACGACTATTTCGATAGGATAAGTTTTTCTATTGATTGAAAATTTCAGAAAAGGATAAACGTAATTCATATGATTGTGCAGATCGAAAGGCTTTTAAGAGTTTTCAAGAATCTCATATAGTAGCACCCACATATATTCAATTTATTAGAATTTACAAAAAAGTTTTCGTTATAATTGATTAAGTTACACGAAGTACTTGCATTTCTATAAAATAATGAAAAATAAGTATCCATTTTGTTATAAAAGAAAAATGAGCTATTTATATTAATTTTATGATACAATTGATATATTAGTATTTCTTTTAATAACAGAAGTTAACTGTAATGTAACATAATATACTATTCATAATACATTATGGTATTAAAAATTCATTCTCTATGACAATATTTCAATATATACGACTCCTAATAATGTTTCTCAAATGTAACTGCTACCTTTCAAAGTACGATTCAATAAGTGACTAGGTGTATTAAAATTATTTTATGAAGTAGTAATCATAAAGTTATTTCGTTCCTTTTATTTACAATAAACAAAAATGTGCAGTAATCAGATTTAGGTACAAGTGCTCTTTTTGATTCACTGGTAATAAAAATGTTCATATTAAATAGAAATTATAAAATTAATTGTTATTATTTTCAATTAAAAACAGCAACCTCTTCGAAAGAAAGAATAAAATATAAGCCCGGCACTTAAAAAATTTCCAGATATCTATATTTAAATGAAAAATAAACCTCCGCGTAAATTCGATGGTTATATACATGTGTGTCTGTGTGTGTGTGTGTGTGTGTGTTGTATAAGCGGACGCGTGTGTCTCTCGTCCAATAAAACAGCGGAAAGAAATTTACTCGAGCACGCGTGTTATACCCTCTCGCTCTCGACTTTTACGCGTTCGCGTAATTGAGAATAACTCTGCGCGCGGGAGGAAAATTTTGCGAAACAGTCCCGGCGTCTCTTCAACCGCGCGCCGAGCGCCCTCGAGGCCGATTTCAATTAAAATTTCGCGCAAATCCCGACAATGGAACTCTTCACCCCCGCCCCCTCGTTCGTTCCCTTGGACTGACGCGACGAGATTTCAGCGTCACGCGCGCGCTCGCATTCGCGAATAAAGACGCGGAGAGCGGGAGGACGGGCGGGGGCCGCGAGCGAGAGGACGAAAGACGTAGAACCGCGCAATCAAGTGAGCACCCCCCTTCACCCTCCCGCTCGCCACAGCCTGGATTTTCGCTGAATTCAGTCCCGCGTGATCGGCAGGGCTGTGCATGAGCGTGCGCGCGCGCGTGCGTGTGTGTACGGGCGTCGCGTTCAATGCGCGCGCGCGCGCCATTGTCGCCCTTCACTCCCCCTTGCCGCGACCTCCCAGACTCGAAATCGAAGAATAATGGTGGAATTGTATGGGAGCTGGATTTCTATTCAACGCCGGAGTTTTCTCGCTTATAACCCGTGATCGTTCGGTCTTCGCCTCCTGCTCCTCTCTCCGCGCCCAGGGCTCCCTTACTCTTTTGGCACACGTGTGTTGTTCCCCGTTTGAGATTCGATGAAAATGGCAGGGAAATTTTCCGTCGTTTTGAACCGCGACAACTCGAAGAATTCTAAGGCTTATATATAGCAATGGCTTCACTCGAATAGAAATCGAACGCTTAAACTCCCGACTGACTTTTTCGACGTATTCTGGATTTAACCTGCTTTAATCCCTGTGGGTTTTGAGAATTTCGAGAAAGATTAATTTTAGAGCTTCAGTAAATTCAGTAATTCCGTTCGGATCATTATTGCGTATTTATCATATTTATTATACCTACACGTACTTTTCATACGTTTGCAGGCAATGTATAATTATAAACGAGTTTCAATAGCATTGTATGCATTAATAGAGACACTGAATTTCTGCTGAATGTATTATTTCAATTAAATTTCAGAGTTTATCTTTAAGTGAAATCGTCAATAAATATTTTCTTTTATGTTCAATTTAATATTTTGTTTGATGTATAGTATGACGAATAAATAATTTTCAAATTTTAATGGTTAGACGTGTGATCATTAAATAAATAAGTAAATCAGGATTTTTCATGCAATGAAATTTATGGCAAGAAGGAAAAAAGTAAATAAGAAAAAATAAAATAAGAAAAAAAAATTATAGTGAAGAAGAACCTCCGTTACATGTTGGGCAAAAGCCATTTATTTATTATAATCAATTACGATAATATAATTCTAAATATAAAGCTTAACAATTTGAAGTGGCTCGCTCAGCCCAGCATTTCAACTCACATGCGAATGATACACGCTTGGTCGATGATACTCCCTACGAGACTGACTCGATCACAAGCATATATTGCCCAAAATTTCTAAACGCAGCTCTAACATCTCCAACAATAAAATTACGATTCCAGCGACGTTGCCCATCTGAGGCTAGGAATGGGTGGTAACACCCCAGGGGCGCGCAATGTCCTCTAGTAGTGCAGGCGGCTAATCTGATGTCACTCGCCTGAAGCTACGTCCCTGGATACATGAGTACTTAATTAGTATAATCGCGTCACACGCTCACGCACACGAGAATAATAGATTTATTACAAAAATGCGCGTGAAAGGCAAGCCGAGACGGATAAGCTCCAAGAGTTTCGAAAACTACAATTATACGAGAGCGTGAGAGAGAGAGAGAGAGAGAGAGAGAGAGAGAGAGAGAGAGAGAGAGAGAGAGACAAAATACGACCTAGTATACTGTAGTCGGAATTATCCCGTGCCCGCAAAGGTCTGTGTATATCAATATCATAGAATTTCTTTAATGTTTAAAAATATTGAAACTTTCAGAAATCACTTATTTATTATATAAATGAAAAAATTTTGAAAAAAAGAATGTATTGTGTTCTATTTGTTCCATGTAGCATTTATACCTTATGTGTATTACTAGATGTTTTATTTGCTAAAACAATTTTGTGACTCTCATAATTAGAAATAAAGTTTGGCACTAATATAAAAGTTGAATTGCAGTTCGAAATGCACTATTACTTATGGGTACTAAAGAATTTATCTTATGATCAATATTTAATATATTCCTAAAAGTTAAAGTGTAACTATTCACATAATTACGATACGTTGTTCTGTAATTTCGACAAAATGATTTAATTCAAAATATTGCCTAATCTGCTACAATCTGCGATTAAAGCTCTCAAATATTTGTTATACTATAGTGTTCTTGAACTTTATCTGCTCTCTTTGGATTACTTGGAAGATTGGCCACGCTATCAATATTTAACCACTGAAATTTCCTATTTCTAGTGAAGAAAAAAAATAGAGAAACCTGGATTGACCCAATTTTTAGCCTTTAAATATTTGCAAACTCTTACCGATCTCGAAAGCAATCTACGGAGTGTAAATAATTTGGAAGCCAGGTAAGATAAGAAACCAGTCGAAGTTTACAATTATGGAATACATTCGCGTTTGATTAATTTTACTGTTTTGTAAACAAAGATCTGGCAATAACAAATTTTAGGTTGTAACATTTTACTTGTAAAAATCTACGATTATCAGGAAAGTCTTTATGCTTTCTTTACTTAAATAATTTATATTGAATAAATTAGTCATTATCTATATGATGCATAATATACTTTAATTATAAAAAAATAACAATGAGGTTCCAATTTGAAATTTGAAACTCCTTCTTCAAATAAATTTCAAGATCATGCGCCGGTTCAAAATTAACCTCACAATTATATCTTAACGTTTATGTTGATCATGTTTTGAATTTTTGTTTCAGTACTTGAAGAATATTAAAACTTACAAATCAAATCACAAAATAAATGACGAAACAATTCAGAATACTTTCATCTGGAATTAAAACTTGCAACAAAGTTAAACACTTTTTTGTTAAACCAAATATTTTGATTTTAAGCACATTATAGTTTAATTTAATTTTAAACCTATGCGTCTTGTATGATAAAGTTATTTGTTTTTGCTCAGAGAAAACAATACTAGCTATCAAAACCTACTCGCTTCTGTGCTTTCTCTCAAAAAAAATTACAGAAAACTGACTTTTTATTAGTTCGATTCTGTTTTATTTGAAGAATTTCTCTTTGATGCCAATCGATTTCTCTTTGCTCTGATCACGAAATTAATGTACATTAATCATCAAAAGCTCTCGTATCGCATTCCAAAATAATTCGGCAATGAATTCGGTGAACAGATATCGAATGCGTACTGGGGAAAAAACAAAGTAAAATTTGCTCAAAACTCCGATAGAATTTGCGATGGCAACTCCAACGATATACGAGAAAAATTCAAAAATCAATCGAGACCCATGGAAATTTCTGTCTGCTACATGTTGAATCAGTGATTATTTACGCGGTATATATGGTAAGAATGGTAAAGCAAAAGTGAATCTTGGGCGAAGTATATCGTTTATAGCAAACTCTTAGGTTTTACATACCGTGGAAGATAATGAGGTAACAAGTTTTTTTTTTAATAATCGCATTTTGCTCTTTTATGCTCTCTTTCAGCTTGTCTCAGTACTAAACATGCAATCGAATAACTTGCTTATCCGCATTAAAATTGGCGCATGAACTATCTTCGACATCGGAATCCGTGGGGCGCGCACCGATTTTCATGCGAACCGTGCCCTCTCTTCACAAACGGAACAACTCTACGTTTGGTCATTTTCATCAATGCAGTTCGTCCATTCTAGAAAACTGCACCCCGCTCCCCTCGAATATGACCCGTCTCGTTCTATTTTTCCCTCTTGGTGTGTGGGTGCACGTTGATTCCCTCCTCTCTTCCTCCCCCTTTCTTCCTTCGTTCCTTCTCACTCCTACTCTGCTTTTCGATCAAAAGGGCTGGAAGACCCCCTCGGCTTATTGGTTTTACGCGCCTAGAGCTTTCAGCAATTTAACCGAGCCTTTGAAGTGCCCCTTCAGCCTCTTCTCCCTTCTCTCTCTTCCCCCCTCTCTCTCTCCCTCATGTTTCTCTCTTTTTTTCGCCAGAGTCGGCGATTTTACTAGTTGATGGAAAAACAAACGAGCTCGATGCACGTACTTTTTTGTTCTTTCGAGGATTAAAGAAAAAAAGTAGACGGTTGAGGGAAAGGGAAGCTGCGGTCAATTTTGTCGCCGCAGCGCGAACTTTTTGCTCGATGTTTTATGGCTTTTTAAGAATTATTCAATTAATTACATTTCTGCCGCGCGAAACACGAAGGTGCAGGTAGGGGCATTTATTTTATTTGATTCTGTCGGATTGGAGGAATGCGTGAGCTGGTATTTTTTGTCGTTGTTGTACGTTAGAGAATGTACGTTAGCGTTGATATGTGCTCTAGACAGGTTTAATCAACAGCATGTTCTTTGGTCTACGGTTTATCCGAGCATCACTTTGGAATGGTTCAAATAAAATGATTGGCTCGTTGTAGATTGATTATAAATCGTTAAATCAGTTTTTATCTAACACGAATGGTTTTTATTTCTACAATGATATATATTAAAAATTGTCAATATATAAAAAATAAAAACTTATTTCCTTGTAAATGATTGCATGTTTCACATATCAGACAAAAAAATATTAATAATATTGATAATAATGTAATATCGTCGAGTTATGTCATTTTCACAAAATTATCAAAATATATCAATTGGTAGACTACTTAAATAAAAATGGTTTGGACAAATATGCTCAATATTAGGGGGTATATTTAATAATGACCTTCATAATGAGCTTCATACCGATCTCATTTTTTAAACGCAGTTTATACTGACTTATTCTTGTTTAACTGACAATCCTTATATTTCATCCTGTAATTTGAATGAAGTAAACGTGAATGTCTTAAGTTCAAACTTGTATATCTGCTATAATTCCGAGTGAATGACGTAGGCCAGAATCTCGGTTAAAATGTTAGAATGGAGACGTATCATACTCTGTATAAGAGGACGCAGGGGCGCTAAGACAAGAATAGAAAGATCCGAAGAGGTCAAGAATGTTAAGGAGGACATGAAAGAAGATTTCAGGGGTACGAGCGGAGACGTAGAGATTATATACACGAGAAAGTATCGGGAGGATGAGAATGAAAGGGGTATGTTATATTCAAAGTTCCTCGCTGCATTCTGTTCTGTCATCACATGATCGCTCTCATCCTCTCGTAGAATCTTGCGTATAATCTCTATATAATCCCGGTGACATCCAAAGTTCTCCAGTGTATCATCGTTAGTAATCATGATCTTTTTGCATTTTCTTGTATCTTATAATACTAATTGCAGTATTCCTTGATCAACAGTAATATTAGATACCAGGTGAATTTGATGTTTCTCCGTTTCACTTGATAAGATTATAATTAAGTTATTCAATTTGGTACAGTTGTTTATTTACCCGTAGCATTAAAATTTGAAATTGTATAAATAACATCTTGCTTCGCGTTTTTGCACAATTCAAAGTATTATGAACTCTACATGTATATGTGTCCTATATATTTTATTCATATTTTAAAGGATATTCTTACCGTGGTTGCCAAATTACAAGTATACTGCTTTTTCAGCATATAAACTTAATTTATTAGATGCTAGCCGGTTATTCGATAATTAATTTTAAGTTCTTGTTGTTTTTACAGCAGCACAATTTTTCGTGTCTCTGCTCATATTGTGACCGTTTTTTCTTGTAATGTTTGGTTCAATTAAATGTATTTGATACCGTTTCGTAATGATAGTTTCGTTTGATTTCAAAAATTCACAACAGAATGTTCGATCCAACGATGTAAAAGCATGAGTCAGCAGTCCTTAAGATTTTTTCTTTTTGAGCTTCTATAACGAATCCACTTTTCATCATCCGTCATGATCTGATGAAAAAATACTTTTTTTGCCGCTGGAGCAACAGACTGTGATCGATAAAACGACGTTTCAATGTCTCTCGGTTTCAAATCATACGCATCCCAAGTTCCTTGCTTTTGCATCATTTCCAATGCATGAAATCTTTTGAAAATGGTCTAGCGGATAACTCCTAATGCTGAAGTAACTTCTTCTTATATTTGGCACGAACCCTTATCGAGCAATGTTTCCAATTGAGAGTCTTCGAAGACTCTTAGCCTCCCTTTGTAGGGAGGACGTAGAAAAGCGGAATCTTCGTTTTTGAAACCATTGGACAAATTAGGGCAGGTCGTTTTGCTTAGAGAAGCATCTCCGTAACCTTTTGGAGTTATTATTGCGCTTCAACTGCAGATGTCGTCTAATGGAAAAAAAGCGACACTTGCCAGAAATAATGATTCTTTGATACAAAATTAGATGTTTTCATATAAGTACATAAAGCAAAATAAAATCAATCAAATGTAAAAGTGGTTTCATAATCGCCTGTCTAAGCTTAATTAACGACGTTTGGAATATATCAATTATCGACTGGCTTTAACGGATTTATTGATTGGGAAACAACAATAAATTAGTTAGACATATTATACAGATTTCTAGATTATTATTGATTGTTAATATAATTTTTTAACAGTTGCCATTCTAGCTTATTAAATGTATAAAATATTAGATTACCATACTTTTGTTGTAAAAAATTTATTTAAGTATTTATGAAATATGAAAATTATGTAAACATATAAAACCTTCGATTTCAACAAAGATCTTTTGAATAAGTGATCAGCTTCATATGTAGATATATGCTATACAATTACTTTTTTTATACAGTATTTTTTAAAATGTTAATTAAAGAAGTACTAAAACGATGTGTGTCTGCCGATGCCCAGCCTAAATTTATTTATTATGTATTTGGTTTTATAGATATATATATGGTGTATATATATATATATATATATATATATATATATATATATATATATATATATAGTTTTGTAATAGAATATGATGAATAGTAATTTTTTATAAATTAGAGTCTGCTCTTTGATCCTTTCTGAATTTCTAAGGCTACGTTATATATATTAAGAAATTTCAGGTTTTATTATGTATTAATTTTTTATATATTCTGGAATTGATTTGAAATTCCCAAGAACTATGTAATTATTAAACTATTAAGGTGTCTGGAATTTGGATCGACTGCTCAAAGAAGTGTCGTTTGCAATTAAGGAAAGTACAAATTTTCAAAGCACTATAATATTAAAGATTTTAAGAGCAACTTTATTCAAACAAGATGTACAATCTAAAGATAGCCCACATTTTTATACACCATCATTTTATATACAAACAGAGCCAGTATTCGACAAAGATGTTACTAAAACAATAACAAAAAATTTAATTCCACGTGTTTAATTAAAAAGCTTCTAGTGTTAAAATCTACAAGTACAGAAAATGTCAGACTGTTCTTTTATTTTTTTTTTTTTGTAAAGACTTTACAACATTCACCCCCCTTCTACCCACACGATTCGCCTCGGTTTCGAGTTCTGAGATTTAACTGCATTTACGTTATGTAATTATGCGCTGATAAATCAATCTTTTTACGTAAAAATGAAACTAATTTTCATGAATTACCAATGTTATCGTCAACTCTTAGACTATATAATTTCCCTAGCATTTCCAATAAGCTTCTCGAAGCATTTTCATACCAGCATAGATAAAAATTCGACCATAGTCAGAACTTATCACTACTCACTCCAATATTGTATTCAAACTGTCGTTTTTTAACAATTATTACAGAATAAAATTATTTATATACTTTATATACTACATGCGATCTGAACGCGAAAATTCACTGCTCGTGCACATTTGTTGTTATATTTGATTACATATGTGTAGATAATAATTCTTCTTTTGCTATTTCAATAATTAAGTTTATTCCATTTATTAAATTTATATCCACAGTTATATTATATCTCGCGACGAAAAAATTTTCTATTTTACATTTATTAATAATAATTTTTTTGAAAACCTAAACACTTATATTCAAAAATTCCGTTTTTAACTATCGTACAGACACCCGTCAACTTACGTCTGGCATCCGAGCTACAGTATAATGATTATATAGTCATCCGTTGAACACTCAGAGAATGCGAAACAAATTTTTCCAATTGCGCGCGTGCATTTAGCAAATTACAAATATTTATCATACATATGTATACGCGCAATATAGGCGCGCGAAAGCTGTGCCAACGAACTCCACTAAATTCCATGCCTTCTATCATATTTTCTATATATATGTAATACAAGACATGCACACGCTCGGAGGAAAAGTTCAATATGCGCAGCCCGATGCCACGAGTTTTGTTTTCGCTCCTCTCGTTATATTCCGTGAAGGGGGTTATTGCACTAAAAGATCATATCTTATATTTGTTTACCGTTTCGAAAATGGAATGCGCGCGGAAGTGCACGCGCCAGCTGAAATGCACGCGGATAAACTACGAGTGTGGAAGTCGATCTTCGCTCTTCCCTCGCACGGCGCCGCACCGCCCACGTCGAAACTTTTCCCATTTTCTTTTTCCGTACTTTTTGCCGGATACTGCAAGTTTTTCCGGGAGTCACGCGCAAGCACAACATCTCTTAGAACGAGAAATTTTGATTATTGTAGTCGTAACTTTGGAGGATGGATTGTATAATAAATCTTATGGCTATTTCGATCATTTATTTAAATAATTTATTAAATTTTACGTAAATGTGATTTATATATAATTAAATATTATTTGGAAATTTAAATAATGATATATCAGGTATGTGAATAAGTCTTTCCCGTTTTTTTTCAAATTTTGAGCCTTTATTGTGAAAAAATGGTTACAAATGAATTATTGAAAGTATTGGCCATCGCTAGCTACAACTTTTTCCCATCTTTCTGGCAACATACGAATCCCGTTGCGAAAAAATTCGACCGGTTTGGCCCCTATCCAGTCATCCACCCATTTTTTGACTTCCTCGTAGGAATGGAAGTGCTGGTCAGCCAGGCCATGCGTCATCGATCTGAAGAGATGGTAATCAGACGGAGCAACGTCTGGACTATACGGCGGGTGGGGTAGGACTTCCCATTTGAGCGTTTCTAAGTATGTTTTCACCGGCGGTGCAACATGTGGGCGAGCATTGTCATGTTGCAAAATAACTTTGTTGTGCCTGTCGGAGTATTGTGGCCGTTTTTCTCGCAGTGCGCGGCTCAAACGCATCAATTTTCGTCGATAGACCTCGCCTGTGATCCTTTCATTCGGTTTCAGAAGCTCATAGTAAACCACACCTAGCTGGTCCCACCATATACAGAGCATGAGCTTGGCGCCATGAATATTTGGCTTGGCCGTCGATGATGATGCATGGCCGGGTAGTCCCCATGATTTTCTTCGCTTCGGATTATCGTAACGTATCCACTTTTCATCGCCAGTCACGATACGATGCAGAAAACCCTTTCTTTTATGTCGCTGAAGCAGCTGTTCGCAAGTGAAAAAACGCCGTTCGACGTCTCTCAGCTTCAGTTCGTACGGCACCCAATTTCCTTGCTTTTGGATCATCCCATGGCTTTCAAACGCTTGGAAATGGTTGTTCGGTCAACTCCCAATGCTTCAGCAAGTTCTTCTTGCGTTTGACAAGAATCTTCATCAAGCAAAGTCGCCAATTCTCGATCTTCAAAGATTTGCGGCCGCCCGGAACGCTCCTTGTCTTCCACGTCGAAATCACCGCTTTTGAAGCGTCGAAACCATCCGCGAACACTTGAATCATCGACACAACCTTCTCCATAAGCCTCCTAAAGCAATCGATGCGTCTCGGCAGCAGATTTCTTCAAATTGAACCAATAAAGTGAAACTTCCCGCAAATGACGTCGACTCGGCTCAAATTTCGACATTTTCACGATATCAAAAATTTATGATGCGAAAAAATTTTAACTAATGTGTTAGTATGGAATTGTTGACATATGAATAAGCTTTGATTATGACATATGTAACCATTGAATACTCGCACAGTATTGGTGGCGCCATCTCTTACAAAAAACGGGAAAGACTTATTCACACTCCTAATAATTAAAATGTGAAATAATTAAGTATGTTCGCAGGTGTAACGTGTACATTGGTGTTAGAATACCTTTTAAAGAATTCTGAGTTGTACTTCTGTTGAATAAAAAGATGCATAAATAATATAAAAATAAATATGGTATTCATAGTTTCTCTTATAATACTGTATATATATATATATATATATATATATATATATATATATATATATATATATTTATAAATGATTGTAGAAATTAAAGAATTTTCACTTAGATTAACCGGGAAGTGATCGTTTTCCTCCCAAGGTCTAGAAATAAATTTGCTACTTTTTGTTCTGAAGGTCTTTAATATTGAGCTACAATTGATCACGGGAATTGAGTTTAAAATTTTCTTTTCTTAAATTAAATTTAAAATTTTGCTATTAGTTTAAAGTTCTTAGAAACTAAGGATATTAATTTATGATACTAGCCATCTAAATAATTTTACAGAAATTAATATTTAATGACTTTAATTTATCATTAGTTAAATTGAAATTACTTTAGATTGAAATTATATGGCTGTATGAAAATTCGATTATTTAATCTTGCATCTCCCTTTTGGGTTACACAGGAATCTTATTTGTGATATCCATTATTACTTCTGAGATGTAACACGTGTGCTTTACTGTGTGGGGCTTCGAGTTCGATTATTACAACGAAAAAATTTTTTGGAAAAACACGAAAAGATGGTAAATCGAACTCGAATAATTTTGTCCAAAAAAGCACAAGTTATGTTGTTGTTTAATCATTTTTTACATACATTTGGAATCTATACTTGTTATTACCAAATATAATCCTAGTTACAATGAATTTACTTTTCCGTAACATTACATACAGAAATACTGAGTTACCTTTTTAAAATGCAAATGAAAATTCGATTTCTAGCTTAACAATTATCCTAGATTCAGCATTGCTCGTCGTTCATTATTATAGGATTTGAAAAGGCCGATCGTTATAGAACCGACCTCCCCAAACTATATAATGTGCCGTGAACGCGTTCCATCAAGCGCATCGGCACTCAATCGAAATCGCGGAACGGATATCCATATCGCTAGAGGTTGAATTCAATCCTCCCCCCTCCCACTCAACCCCAACCCATCTGCCTACTTGCACTTCTGGTCCTATATACGCTATACATATGTACATAACCTCCGGAGCGTTTGCCAGTCTTGGTGGCAAATTGCGTGCAGCTCCTATCTCGGAAGGCGTTGCTGTCGCGTCTTCCGAAGTGCAGGCTTCCGGCGCATGAAGGGACGGCGGGAAGAGGTGAGAGGGAGCCGGGAGGACCGTCGAGGCGTCGTCGACCGCGCACTCGAGACGCGAGAAGAGTCAAGTTGGACCAGCGAAGCGCCACGTCGGCCGTCGTTTCGCTGTGTGCCGCGCTACGAACTTCCTTCGTCGACCCTTTACTCGCCTCATATAATAGACAGAGGACGTCTTTTATATATTTACTATATGTGGCGTCGGCGTACGTCTGAAATAGGGCCGGCCTGCCGGACCAACGACGGCAACCGTGACCCTTTTATGAGATCTCGAGATTGCCAGTATATGAATATTGCGAGTTTTATTTCGCGGATATTGCTCTCTGTTGCCGAATCGGGAATGGATTTTTTTTTTTAAAATCGTTGAATATATTATTTCGAGTGCAGGGAAATCAGGGCTTCTTTTTTGTTTTACGTTTCAATATAGATTTATTATTGAAGAAAATGTCTTCGTCTATCTAGTCTTATGTGAATCTTTCAAGGTAAAGGTTAGCAACTTTAGAATTTCAAGAATAAAAGTTGATACATAATACTGAAAAGAAATTTTCAAGATCATTCAAAAAGAATCGTAAAAGTTTTTCCTTGAATGAAATTCATAAGAATTTTGTAATAAATATTTTGTTTTCGTTCTTCTTCTTGAACATATTTATTTGATATATATTTTCTTATTTCAAATATGAATTTCTCACTATAAATATACTCATGGCTTAAATCTATATACTTGAATATATAACTTAATTTTGAGAACTAGAAGAATTCAGTTTTTCACACCTATTGGTGAATTTAATATCTTTATCTCGTCAAAATTATATAGTGTTTTACGATTGCTGTACAACAATAATATAAGATTAGTTATGAATTATTAATAGCATTTTTAAGCTAAGAATTACGAAAAATAAGGATTTTCTTTTAAATTTTATCAAAGATAACCTTTAACTCAATGAAAATGTTGACTTCTTTTTTAAGCTTAATGTAGCGACAATAATTATATGAAGTGCAAATGTAACTATAGCCATCTACTTTATCCTTCTACAAGGTATATTAATTTACTTTATTCTTTTAGTAACATTCTAAGAATACTAGTCTTTCAAATTTATTATAAAACATAATGAGATTCGTAAGAGTAATAAAATACATAAAAAAGTAGGATTTTTTACTGAAAAATAAAATAGCTCAAATGAATGTAAACATGTAATTGAACGTTTATTATTCTCTTTACAAGGTGTTTGAGCCGATAGTTGTGTATTTATTACAAATTGATACTTGATGGATAATAGTTATTTTGCGTTTTAGTTTTTATCACGTGCAAACTATTTTTAAAACCTACGACTTAATAATTTTTATCTATATTTTAATTGATACAATATAAAGTACCAGTCAGTAACGACCGCAACTTCTGCTTTTGTATAGCGTTTAACATACTATTTCTTGAGGGAAATCAAAATCTAAATACGCAATATATGTTATCTATATATAATTTTATTCTATGTCAATTTGCATATTAATCGAAAGTCGCCCGAGTTACCTCAATTTTCAGAACATCAATTTGGTTATGCTAATCAACGAAACGCACGTTTGAAGTCTAAAATGGATATATTATTTTCTTTCACTAGTTCGAATATCGATGAAAACATTAATTTCACTTCAATTCTAAATTCTCGTTATACTGTTCTATAATGCAATTCTGGTATTTGAATTTAACGTTTCATTTTAATTAAATTGTAGGCAATGCTATTTAAAAGATGACCATTAATCAAAAATATAGTTTTATTTCATGATTTGTCCTGTATAGAATTTGTTGTTGTATAATCGCTCCTGTCAATACGGAAAATTTACGAATCTCATATATATATATATATATATATATATATATATATATATATATATATATATATATATATATATATTATATATATACGCAATTTTTGAAAACCGTCGAAGCCCTGTAAACGAGAAAAAAATTCAGTAAAATTTTAACGCCAATAAAAAAGAAACGCTCGTCCCGCCCCGCGAGTCAACGATAAAAAGAAAAAGAACGAAGAACGCCGCGCGTGCTAGCGCACAGCACACTAATTTTGTTTTAACTGCTCGTTTTAGGGATGTCTGGCCGGAGAACGACAGTTTCGGTAAAGCCGACATGCCCGTGGAGGAGGAATTCCTCGTTCTGCGCGAAATCTTCTTCGCCGATCTCGGTGGTAAGTACTAAAGTGTACATCGCATGCGTGTATGTGACTGCGAGTGTGTATGTATGTGCGTATGCCCGTGCTTCCGTTAAAGCGAGGGGATCGCATGCACTCGCGTACTACGTATACGCGCGAGTGTCTGCGCTAACGTGAAAAATTCATCGCTGTTAGATCGTAAAAAAAGTGGCACGACGTGTATCTAAAAAAGAACACACCTGTACACGGTCTATTTCGATTTAAGTGGACTTGAAACTTTGTCGGGGAGAAGATATTTGATTATTGAAATTGCTAAACGTAGTTTTCTCTCCCTCCTATAGAGCATCAAAGAAAGTCCAAAAGGAAACTTTTTATTTATCTCGTTGTAAAAGAAATTTATTCATTGGATATCGTGTTGTGTGTTTGAGCTTTATTTATATTTTTGTTCAAATTTTTATTATTTTCACTATACGTATAAATTTTATTATTTTTGTAAAATATATTTTCTTGAAACTGTATATATTAGAAATTATTTCGCAGCTTATTTTGTGCAACAAGTTTAGAGCAAGAATATTTAATTTAATATGAAGTTATTGTTTTGCTACTCCGCTATTGCATATTTCAAGTACATATTCAAAAATGTTAAAGGTAAGTGCTAGGTTATAAGTTTCAGACTTCGGAGAAGAATCGTACCGAAATAAACATCACGGCGATACAGAAAGTTTGTTGAGTCTCGTGTTCTCCGAAGCTGTACATCATGTTATACTCAAATTCCAATCGTTTCCAGATAACAAATATATTTGATTTTTACTTATCCAGTTCTATACCTATCAAGGTTATAGTTCTTTGTAACAAGACCCTGCGGACAATAAGTATATTTTTAAGAATCATTTAATAACATTATATTTTCTATCAAAGTTAACTTGACGTGATCAATAATCTTGTAAGTAAAGCATTTCCTTTACCAGATTTTCATTCCATGATTCCCGCTCTCCCTTCTCTCACTTTGAGTTCAGCATTTGTGCAATTTGCCTGATGGATATCCCTGCATTTTGAACTCGACGAATTCAACCAATAGCATACTGACCTACCGCTGGCAAACGTACTTCGTACATTACAAGTTTTAACATAAGAATAAAATATAAATATGCACTAGGACCCTCTTTTCTGTATCAATTTATTATCGATAAAGATGCCGACTAATAAATAAAACCTTTATATACATATATATATATATATATATATATATATATATATATATATATATATTGTAGTAATACCTATATAAATATTAATATTGTTCATATACATATACACGTAAAAACTCAGTCGCGTGCACACACACACACACACACACACACACACACACACACACATAGACCAGAACTTTAGCATCGAAATAATATTGTACTGTATAGTAAAGTCTCTCTCTTTCGAGACTCGCTCGAGAGCGGTTGTATAAAGCCATGTAAGAGCACATTTATATTTTCTGTAAAGTCGTTATAATATTAGCTTATGTAATTATTATAAATATGTGAACAAGTGTCAGACATAATAAAGATAACAAATAGTAGTGTGTCTTATTAATAATATTAATAAATAATAAAGACGATAAAAGAAAATCCCAACAAATATAAATAACAATACATTAAAAATAAGCGAATGCTACGGTGTGCCAGGACTACCTAGGCTTATAACATTAATATCAGAAATCCGATATCATAATTCTGAATGAAATTTAAAACTCTATAGTAGGGTGTTCCCTTTAGAAGTGAAGTGGAGAAAATAACGATTCTTGAATTTTCAGGAGATTATGGTAAAACTCATTTTTTGTATAAAGAAAGAAGTTAAGTCGATAAAATAACGATTCTTGAATTCCCAGGAGATAATGGTAAAATTCATTTTTTGTATAGACACTATTATTTTGTCTCTCCCTTCCCGATTTCTTCAACAATTTTTAATTAACGAAACCACACCCAATTTTATAGCCTTGTAATTGCAGTCAGTGCACTAGAGACTCTGGTGTCATGCTGTGCCTTTACGGTCGTTCAATTAAATTAAATTTGCTGTCGGTCGTCTCACCAAAAGGGAGAGAGGCCAGCGTAACGCTGGAGGGCTTCAGGGAATAACGTCGATCAAAGGGTATGGACACTTTACAGAAAAGTTTGGAAGCAGTCATTTTTGTCGAATGCTAGACTTCAGCTCGTAACGTGGATAGAATTTCTTCTAACGGTAAATTAAATGATTTGATTGTGTTGTAAGCTAGGTCTGCAATTTAGACAGAGCCCCTAACTAATAGATTAGTGTCTATATAAAGATATTACATATTTATAAATAGAGAAATATTGATACTGAGAACAGAATGACCATACTATTAATTTCCCCATACATTATTCGTTTCTTCATTAAAAATTTACGAATTTCTAGAAATGCAAAATTACTATATAGTAAGATTCTATATCTAAATTGCTTAAAGAAATTGTGTAAGAAAGGATGAACATACACTGCGAAAAATGTAAAAAAATCATCATATTTAGAATTATTAATATATTTACATTCTTAAGAATGAAAATATATTAAAAATATAGAGATTTTGTTGAGGTCTCTACTATCTGATCAAATTGAATTTAAACTGAGTAAGAAAAAATAAATTGTTGTATTTTAATATAAATCACTATTATAACTTACGTTCGGAATAAGCTTCTTTTAAAGCAATATATACAAAATAATGAACTTATTTGCTCAAAAATGGGATTATAATTGTCAAATAATGATTTCTATTTCTTGTCAGGAAATATTTATGCAAAAAACTTTATTTTAAATGATAACTTTGTTTGGGTAACATCTCGTAAAATCTCGTATACAGCTTTGCTCAGGATTTACAAGCGATATCAGCAAGAATGAATCGTATATATACATATCTGATTCGTATATATAAACTCAATACCGGTGCTTGGGGATAATCCCTATAATAAAACCCCACAATATACATTTCTACAAAGAGGTCTGTACAAGACGTGAACTAGGTATGGTTATCATGTTTCACTAGTTAAACCAATCCCTCTCTCCTTTACCGATCGGACCGGTCCCAGGTCGAGACACTGGACTCCTGGAACGTGCGCGGATGTCCGCAATGAAATTACGCTTCTGACGTCGACTAAGTTTGTCATTCCGACGAAATTTCAGGCGCGATTTGCAAATTTTCTTTAATTGTGTAAAGTGTGGTTTTCTTGTATTTTTGTGAAAGAGAAATTGTTGAAATCGTGAACTAGATTGTGTAACATGGTTATGTTACGGTACCATACTTGCGGTGGCAGGGTAACGCGATTTTGTGGATATTGGCCCCCGTGCTGATACCGGAGAGCTCCTGAGCTTCGATTCTGCCCATCGACTGTCAAACAGTCTTTATTATTTATTTATATATATATATATATATATATATATATATATATAATATTAATTATTAATCATAATTATATCATTTATGTTATTATTTATTTATTGAATATTAAATTATAACAATTTTTTTTCCTTTGTTTATTACTTAAACATGCAAGTCTTTTAAAAGACATTGATAGCTTTATGTTAGATTATTTTAACCTTCTATAAATAATAAAGCAAAAAATACTTGAAACTAAATATTGGAGAGTATCGTAAAAGGATGTAAACATATGTGTCCACTGGGTCTTATTACGATCTGCGTCTTTGCTGCCCTGCGCGGCAAATGATTTATGAGTTTATTGCCTAGATGCCTGATGTGTTTTTATAAGTTTTAAGTTTCTCACAAGGGCTTGCAGAGTTTTCAATTTCGAGTACTGCAGTTTAGTCTTGCGTTGTCCTTTCGTTTGAACAGACGTCTTTTCTTTCCTCGTTTGAAATAAAGTTCATGTTAAAAGATTATTTCGTGTATCTTTATTTTAACATTCCACCTACTATATTTAATAAAAATTCAATAGGTTATCGGCCCAGATTTCGCGAGTAAACTTTCCGTGATTTTGTGTATAGTGTCATCTAGTAATAAAATAAAACTGTCTCAAATACAGAACAAAAAACAGTTGTTTTTCTAGTAAGTGAAAAATGAAATCTGTCAAAACGAAAAGGAATATTAAACATTCTAACAGTGAGAAACATAGTGTATGGAAGTTTAAAATTCGGTCTCTTCTATCTGAACTTGATCTATTGTACGTTCTTGATGAGCAAGTCCCTGCAGTAATGATAGAAGAATGGAAAAAGTGTGAACGAATTGCAAAAGGTGTAATAGTGGAAGTATCTGTCAGATTCTTTTTTGGGTTTCGTGAAAGCCAATGATACGGCGTAAACAGTTTTGCAGTCTTCATATGGTTTTACAATATGGCAGAGAAAATCATCGTATAAAGGATTCTATGCGAAAAATGAACAGCAATATTCTAGAGATAATAAAACTTGTCAGTTGCACTTAAAAGAAGTATCCTGAATATTACCAGCAAGGAAGGATTAAAGGTGTTCTGGAGGACGTCTTATGTTGTTCGGAGGTACCGCAAAATTTACTATCTGTCAGCAACATGCAGAAAGCACAGATAAGTATTCATTCACTTCAATCCAAATGGGATTGAAGTTACTAAAAATGATAAAATAATTTTTGTCGGTAAGCCCATAAATAATTTGATTCCTATAGGATTCATTATTAATAAATTATATAATAAAAAGTCTCTAATGCGATAAACAGTAATTATAGTTGATGGCATCAAAGACTTGGACATATGGGCAAATCGAAAATTATTCAAATGAAAAATAATAAGATGGTCGATGGTATTAAATTAATTAATAATATTCAACTAAATGATTATATGTGTGAAGCTTGTATTTTTGGCAAACAAGCAAGAGTACCTTTTTCAGAAAAGATAAAAATAAAAATCATATAAAAAGACCATTTTTTTATTATTCATTTAGATGTTTGCGGACCAATCACTCCTTCGCCATTAGATGGTAAAAATTATTTTGTATTGTTTGTAGATGAATTTGCGCACTACTGCATTACATATTTAATAGTATTAAAGTCAGATGTATTTTCTATTTCAAAGACTTTATAAAAAAAAAGTCAAACTCATTTTAATTTAAAAATAGTTAATTTATATAATGATTATGGTGGAAAGTATTTATCGAATGAAATGAAGGACTATTGCAAATATAATTAAACCAGCTATCATATAACAGTTCCTTATACTCTATTATTAAATGGAGAAAGAATGATTAGAACAATTACTGAAAAAGTGCTACTTTAATAAATGAGATAAACTGAAGGAAGTAATTTCGGGAGAAGCAGTTTTAACTGCTATGTATTTAATAAATTGAACCCTTACTAATGCTTTAAAATAGTATAAAATACCATATCAATTATGGTATGGTAAAAATCCTATAGTAAAATATTTACAAGTTTTCGATAGTACAATATATGTGAATAAAAAATAAGAAAAACAAAAAGTAAAATTTTGATGATAAATCTTGGAAAGGTATTTTAGTTGGTTATGTTTTAATTTTAATTTTACTATAAAATATGGGATGTAGACTCAGAAAAATTTATTGTAGCAAGGGATGTGATAGCTGATGAAATAAATTTTTGAATTCGAGACCAGAAATGAGGCTTCAAGGAATTGTAATGAAAATTCCAAGAAAACTGATGAACGTAATATTCGTAACAAATCAGTAGAGCCTACGAAATCTGATAATGAAAAAATCAGAAAAATTTCTGGAACGAATTGTGATAGAAAATTCCAAGAAAACTGATGAACGTGATGTTCGCAACAAATCAGTAGAGCTTCAGAAATCTGATAATGAAAAATCAGAAAAATTTCTGGAAGACCAATCTGAGAAAAATGAATCAGATAAACAAGATTTGAAAATAGACAGAAATTCAAATGAGAATTTGAACAAGTCTAATAAATCTATAATAGAAATAGATCATTGCAATCAGTCAGAATTTCAAAATGATAAGTATAATACAAAGAAAATAAATACAAATCTAAGAAGGAGTAATAGAGTCAAAAAAAAAAAAAAAAAATAGACCAAGAATTTCTTATGAAGAAATAAATTACGTTTTGTGTGCACAATCAGTAAATTGTGAAATTCCCAATAATTTCAATGATATTCAAAATAATATCCATAATGAAAAAATGGGAACAAGCAATTAAAGATGAATTAAATTCATATTATTTTAATAAAACTTGGATACTAGTATCAAAGCCACAAAACAAAAATATTATAGATTGCAAATGGGTATTCGCTATTAAAAATGATGAACATGAAAATCCATTAAAATATAAGGCGCGTCTTGTTGCTCGTAGTTTCAATCAAAAATATTTAATTCATTATAATGAGACTTTTGCTTCAGTAGCAAGAATTACAAGCTTTAGATTAATTATAACGTTTGCAAAGCAATATAATTTGCTTATTCACCATATGAATGTAAAAACTGCATTTTTAAATGGTTCATTGAGGAAAGAAATTTACATGAAAATTCCCGAAGGAATTAAATACAAAACAAATCAAGTTTGTAATTTAAATAAAGCTATGTATATATATATATATATATATATATATATATATATATATATATATATATGGATTGAAACGAGCAGTAAGATGTTGGTTTAAAACTTTTGATAAAACATTAATAGCAAATGGTTTTCAAAATTCATTAATCGATCGTTGCATACATATTTAAATAAAGGAGAAATATCTAAGAATATATATGTTGTACTCTACGTACATGATTTAGTAATCGTTACAACCGATATTCACACAATGAATAATTTTAAAAATTATTTAATGAATTAAAAGAAATTAATCTATTTCATAGAATAAAAAAATTATAATAAGATGTAATTATGATGTATATAATGAAATAATGAAATAATTAAATTATGAAATAATGAAATAATGAAATAATGAAATTATAAAATTATGAAATAATGAAATAATGAAATTATAAAATTATGAAATTATAAAATTATGAAATTATAAAATAATGGAATAATGAAATTATGAATTAATGAAATGATGAATTAATGAAATTATGAAATAATGAAATTATGAAGTAATGAAATTATGAAGTAATGAAATTATGAAGTAATGAAATTATGAAGTCATGAAATTATGAAATAATGAAGTTATGAAATAATTAAATTATCAAATAATTAAATTATGAAATAATGACATTATGACAAATGAAATTATGAAATTATGAAATAATGAAATAATGACATAATGATGTACTTATTCTTAATTAGAGTTCATATATAAAAACGATTTGAAATTAATTTAACATCAGTGATTGTGATGATGTAAACACACTAGTTGAAAATAATATAAATTATAATGATTTAAATTCAGATAACAAATATGGCGCCCTTTTCAAAATCATATCGGATGCTTAATGTATGTAATGATTTGTACGCGTCCAGATTTGAGTGCAGCAAAACATTTTCTAAGTAGATATTCAAATAAAAATAATACAGAACTATGGAAATACCTAGAAAGAGTTTTAAGATATTTGAAAGGTTGGATGAATTTATAATTAACTTATACAAAAGGCAACAGTGAAAATATTTTAAGCGGTTATCTTAAATCTTATTAGGGTGGTCATGAAAGTACTGATAGAAAAAGTACAACAGGCTACTTATTTGAAAGCTATTTGAAAAATGCACGATTTGCTGGAAGACTAAAAGACAAGCATCTGTAGCAGCTTCTTCAACAGAAGCAGAATATATGACTTAACTTGAAGGTATTATGGCTAAAGTCTTTAATAAATTGTATAGAAATTAAAATCATGAAACCGATTGTAATTGGTGAAGACAATGACGGCTATATAAGTATAGCGAATAACCCAAGTAATCATAAGCAATCAAAACATATTGATATTAAATATCATTTCTCGAGAGAGCAAATAGAGAAAAATGTAATAATATTGAAACATATTTCCACAGGGGAGCAGATTGCTGATGCACTAACAAAGTCATTGCCAACTGTGAAATTCCTTGAACTCAGAAAAGGAATGAGCATGGAGTAATAATAAAATATAATTCATATTGTTTTTATTAATATATATTTTATATTAGTAATAGAGACGGTTTGAATAGGTTTTACTGGGTTTCCCTATTCCTTGCAACAAATGTTGGACCATGTGTAATTTCCCAGAACAAACGAGGAAAGAATATAGACTGAAAGGAACTATCGTATATCTAATATTAAGTTTTATTTTATTATATATTTTATATAATTTTATTATATATATAATTGTATTTACTCAAGTAATTTTTGAGGGGGCGTGTTAGATTATTTTAGCCTTCTATAAATAATAAAGCAAAAAATACTTGAAACTAAATATTGGAGAGTATCGTAAAAGGATGTAAACATATGTGTCCACTGGGTCTTATTACGATCTGCGTCTTTGCTGCCCTGCGCGGCAAATGATTTATGAGTTTATTGCCTAGATGCCTGATGTGTTTTTATAAGTTTTAAGTTTCTCACAAGGGCTTGCAGAGTTTTCAATTTCGAGTACTGCAGTTTAGTCTTGCGTTGTCCTTTCGTTTGAACAGACGTCTTTTCTTTCCTCGTTTGAAATAAAGTTCATGTTAAAAGATTATTTCGTGTATCTTTATTTTAACATTCCACCTACTATATTTAATAAAAATTCAATACTTTATGATAAATTTTATATCATATTTTAATGGACGTAAGTAACTTTGTAATTTTCTTCTTCACCGGGTTGCACCTCGTACTTTTTCTCCTTAATTTTTTTATTAATCCAGTTGTGATATGTAGCTAGTTTCATGTGCGTAAGCGGCAAATTATTATTTGCACACGTTTCGTTAGTGGCAACTAGACCTATGAGTTTTCCTTTATATGTAACAGGAGCTCCCACGTCTGCAATGCATGGAGTGGACGGTACATTCGAGGTACAAAACATATAGTCGGCTATCGGCTTGTCACTAGGAAGAGCTTTGTTACAATCATCTGAACTTATTACTCGAGTTTCAGCTATTTTCAAATGTGATGGCGAGGACTCAGATCCAGGCTGAAGAAAATTGAAGATTAGGAAATATTAAAATAAGGGACTGCAATTTAATGAAAATAGAATGAATACATTCTTTTAAAATGTATGTGTGGTATATTTTAATGAATTAATTTTCAATTCAGATTATTTTATCAAATCATGATTCATTTTTTATAACATGATTGACTGGTACATTTCACTGTTAATACAACATCAAATTTTATGTAGACATAAGTGACGTTAATACATTAAATTTAAAGTACAGGTAAGGAAATAGAATTTAATTTGCACGCTGATTAAGTGTAAACGATTTAAGTAATAACGATATATACTACATGTAGTTGAACAATGATTAGTACAGATAAAACGTTTAAAAATGTGCATTTACTTGAGCTGTTTAAATTTACCTTCATTAGTATATAAAAAGATTTTCAAGTAATGTCAATCATATATATTAGAAGTGTTTGTGCATTATGAATATATAAATTTGCTTTGATAAATATTTTAAACAAATGCATAAATGAAATTCTACATATGATTTTTAATAAGTTTTTTTCTTACATTTTTCTTCTCGTATCCAGAAATTGTGTAAATATGCACGACCGCAGGTACGTCCTGTGGATTAGCTATTGGGATAGCCTTGACGTGCTCGTTGAATGTAATTGGTTTTCTGAGCTATAGAAACAATTGTAATGTTACTGATAACATAGATACAGTTTTATCTAATGATTACTAAAATAAAATAAAAAAAGTGACAAGATAGACACACTTATAAAAAAATAATTATAATTAGATGACCAAAGAGTATTTATGTTGAGACATAAGGATGTAGAATGTAGAGCTATAATGTATAAGGAAATATATAAAAAAATGTATAATATATAAGGAAATGTTTTAACCTGATCTTTAAAAATAATTTTTTAATGTGCTAAAACATATCAAGAAGCATTAAATACATATATCAAACGGATACTTCCAAGTATTTTTGTTAACTTATAATTTTTGTAATTATACAAATATTTAAAAATTGCTTTTTGAGAATTATGATTATATTCGTAAAATTTATTTACTATAACCAGATTAATTATATATATATATATATATATATATATATATATATATATATATACTTGCTTCTTAATAATAATTATTAGTTTGGGGTACAATACAGTTTTATCTTTTGAAAATTTTGTTTAAATAATGTCTTTTATAGAGAATCGACTATACATGTAATTTGTACTTTGTTTAATACAATGAGCATTCAACATTTAAATATTTATATATATTAAATTTAAAAGGTTTCAATTTTCAGCAATCATATACCTTAAGTAAGACTAGGTCATTCTCCTGAGTCAGATAATTGAATTCTGGATAGTACACAACTACTCTAATATGGTGTGTAGTGCCTCCACTATTCCTAGTTACTGTTCCAGTTCTCACAACAATCTTTTGGGCATCTTTTTTCCTGGGTGTTCGGTAATATATTTATTTATTTAGAAATTATTTAGAAGTTAGAAATATTCAATCACATTGTGATTAAAATAAGCCTATTATTCGTATTTAAAAGTGTTATTTCCGTGGCTATATAGATAGATAAGTTTAGCCAATAATACTAACCGCATTTATTTGAAAAATTTTGGCTCGTATATGTTAGAATCTGAATGGATTTATTCATGAATTTACTTTTATCACCATCGTTAATTCGTAAAAGTGTTAAAAAAATTCACTTTACGCTTCAAATTCTTAAAAAAATTTAGTGAAAAATCTATATTTTTATACGTATTCAACTAAAAACAATGCCTTAGCGGCCTAACGAGTTTGTAACGTATAAATTATCTTTGTTACTTACACAATAAAGTGAGCTACTGATAGTAACCAATCTGGTGTAATAATTACTGCGCTAGCATAATCCTGATCTAAATATTCCAATGAAACCTAAAAAAATTTTTTTGTTAAATTTATTATAATTATAAAAGTGAATTAGGTATACATAAGAATAAAATTCTTTTTCTTTGTATTATTGCTTTTACGTTATGTATGACTTAAATTTATTCAAGGTCGAAGTAATTGCGTCTATAATTAAAAGTAGAAGAAGTAGGCCGTTGACCACTGTTCTGTCTACTACACATATTAGAAGTTTGTAGGATATGCAAGAAGTTTTATCTTTTCTTTGTAAGTTTAATCACACATTAATTATGGAAAAATATTTTATCTACGAAATGTCTGCTAATCCCAATAAAAAAGATTATTTTTGATTGGACCATTGAAAAAATGAAATTTTTCATTTAAAATCCCATAATTGCTCATAATAAATAAAACAATCAATTACTATAACCTGATTGATAATCTTAATTTTCTATACTGTCATATAATAAATTTTAATATTCAAATCTAATAAGTATTATAAATTTAGTGCATTACCTGTTGCGGAATTTCACCGATGGTTGCATTTTTTACTTCTCCAATCTTATTTTTGCCGAGAAAGCCTAAAAGTTTATTATTAGAGTTTGTTATTAAAGCTTAAAAAATTATTAGAGTTGTAATAGTTTTTATCTACACATTTAAAAAATTAGAAAGTACATTAATATAATAACTGTTTATGCAAAAATAGTTATTATGATATGTATAATTGGTTATCTTAAGAAGGAATATCACAAGTTATTTAAAAAAATAAAATACTTCAAAGGTACTAGCTTTGTTCTTTAATGTTTGTGAAAATATATCAGATTACATAAATATAATATTTGAGTAAATGAAAAAAGTTAAGAGAATCTAACTAGATCAAAGGTAGAAAGACTAACTATTTTTTTAATTTTCGTACTTGCAAGGCTCCGACTAGAGAATACTTCGTTCTTTCGTAGAGAAAAGTTAATTAAATCCCATTAGATTCAAGATAAAAACCTAATCATTTCTTAATTTTCCTATTTGTAAAATTTGGATGATAGAAAATGCGTATTTTTTTCTAACATCAGTAAAAGCTAAGGAAAGGGAAATCTCACTCGGATCTGGCAAGTATTACCGACACGAACAAATCAACAGTAATACTAACTAGGATCTAGCCCGGACTAGGGATACGTCGAGTATATTTCTGCACGGGGTAATGCATAGTAAATTTACTATTCACCATCGCGAGTTCCTCGACATTCCCTAATATTACCTTTCAAAAGTGTAGTTATTATATACAAATGTAATATTTAAAATGTAAAGTATAATGATATAATAATAAAAATAATAATTAAGTAGCATTAGTTCGGCAATTCTATTATTGTTATAATTCATTTTTCCAATATATTTATTTTATTATATATTTATATACAAATATATGAAAAGGTATACATTCCTTTAATTATCATAGTAAATAAATGAATAAATAAAAAATATATAATTAATTTATAATATAATTTAAATTAATTTATAATTTTAATAAAATTAAGCGCTGATTTTTTTCCAAATAATGTTTTTATAGAGACACGATCCACATTATTTAAAACATGAATCTATTATAAGATCTTGACGAGTATTGTAAATATTATTAAATGAAAAATTATTTAAAAAATGTTAACAAAAGATATTATGCAGTCTGTATTTTAACGAGTAATAATATTCTAATTAAATTCAAATTACAGTAAAATTTTTTTAATTTGTCAAAAATAGGGAAAACTTTAGACGCATTATAAATGAGTAAAATTATTATTATCGATATAACTATTTTTAATTACTAATTTTATTAGTTAGTAAATTTATAAATTAAATAAATTCAAAATAAATAATTTTAAATGTATATTAACAAAAGAGTAGGAAAACACATTGCAGTATTTTAAAAATGACAAATCGCTTTTTGCGCAACAATGGTAATAAACTATTGGGATTAAAAAAATACTTATATACTATATTATTAAATAAGGTCATAAGAAAATATAATTTATTTTTAGAACAGAACCCCAACTATCAAATTAGATTTGTTTGGATCCCATCCCATATTGGCGTTCATGGTAATGGAATTGCAGATAACTTAGCAAAAGAGGCCACTAAAAACATCCCTACCGACACTTTTTCAATCCCATACACTGATCTCTTTTCAGAATTCAAAGAAATTGCGATAAAACAAACTGAGTTGTTTATAAAAGATCGATCATTATTCACAGGTAAAAAATACTTTCAGGCATTTTGTCTTAAAAAATCGAAATTTTGGTTTGCAAATAAAAAATTAAATAGAAGATGTATTACTACAATAAATCGCTGCAGATCAGACTACTACAGTCTAGCAGCTTCTCTTGCCAGAGTGAATATTATCAACGATCCCACATGTGCATGCGGCTCTACGTCACAAGATCTGAATCATGTATTATGGCAATGCAAGCTTTATGATGAAGTAAGAAAGTCTTTCATAAATAAACTCGTTAGACTCAAGTTACAACTACCCCTAAATATAGAGACATTAATAGCCAATCCTAACACTCGCATATGTCAAATAATTTGCGAATTCTTCAATAAATGTAACCTTTATATATAGCGTGCTATTATCTTCTGCTGTAAGGTAGATACAATATTTTTGCATTGGTCGATTGGAAATCTTCTGTAATGATCCATTATATGTATTATAATAAAAGTTTAAAATTAGCATTTGTATCAGACAAAATGTATCTATAATAATGTATATATATATATATATATATATATATATATATATATATATGTATATGTTTATATATATAGCTGTATAAGTCTTTTTATAGGCTTGGGTAAGCTCAAAAAAAAAAGCTCATAAAAAAAAAAAGGTCATAAGTCCGTAGGTGTGTCGACAACGTGTTAGTTCGGATGTCGATGAATTGAGAAATTTTTCATCGAAGAGGATCTTAGTATTTATATGCTTAACATTCTTGATAATAAAGAAAAAGTAAATGCTAAAATATATCCTAACTGACGTATGAAAATCATAAATCTTTTTTCGAGAGAGAAAAATATAGGATTCTTTTCAATGTACTTAGCCGAAATCCTGGAAAAAAGTGAAACATATCTGTTAGGGATCAGACAATGATTCCTAGTTGGAACCTGTTATACAAGGGAACTCATCATCACAATTCGAGTATATAATAATTAGAAATTCTTAATACCTAGAAATTTCTAAATAGGATTTTATGGAATCATTTTGAAGCATTATTTCATAGTATTATTTTCTTTGTTTATGCTTTATTATATATTTTAATATTACATATTTTAAAAATAAGCTTAATATTTTTGTTGGCTCAACATTTTTTAGCTAATGCAGAATTTTTAAGCGAAACATTTACTCGTATCTTTTCCTTTGCTTTCGTAATGCGACGATGAATTGAATTATCGTATAATATATAATTAATGGTATAGATTTGTAGTGGCACTATTCGCTAGGATAAGATGCTAGAAATATTTAAATGGCCTCTCGATACTACAAAATAGCACTATACTAATGCAATGGAATGATACAACTAAAATCATCTTTGTCTTATTTAAAAAAACTACGATTTGCAAATAGCGTAGTTGAAAGAAGCAAAAAACTTTTGTTTACGTTCAGAGTTAAAAATTTATTCTCAATTAATTCAATGAATGTTTTCTGAATTAAAAATAAATGAAAGAAGTAAATGATGTTAAAAAATTATTTTATTATTTTTCTATCTTAATCATTATTAATTAAGCCCCCCAACAACGTAAAATCACATATTTGCTAAGCCATGAACTAAATGAAACACACAAAAGAATTTGAATATCAAATTCAAATGGAATAATTAATAAATTAATAACTGATTCATCGTCATATCTCCGTTTCCGAAATGATACAGAATATGTTAAGTATATTATTCAAAGCATAAAGTGGTAATAGACTAAAACATAAAAGCATCTGGATGAATTAGTAAACGATTACCATTAGATAACCAGCAATGCGCAATTTACTTTATCCTTGACACATATAACATTGACAAAAACTCAGAAAAATGAGATTAAAGTATAATAAAAACATTCGTTCCTCTTGTAATTTAAAGAACTTAAAATAAATATTTCAGAACTTATCCTTATTATATATTCAATTACAAATTGTAAAAATATTATTCAGACGCAGATTTTTAGGTAACTAATGGGATGAGTGATATATAGAATTTAAAATCATAAAACTAAGTTAGAATAAAGAATATTGTTGAAATTAGATTGTACGATGCATATCACAGACAAATATAAAAGGATTAATTTATAGTTGAGAATTGTAGGATTAACAACACTATAGAGTTTTGCAAAAATTGATTTTTTATTTTGAAAACAATATTGAAAATTTAAAAGGGTATCCACGCTTTTTGGTCAATATGTAGAAAAAAAAAACAATAAAAAATCATCTTTGTTCGGTAAAGAAGTATTTATATGAATATATTTTTGAAAAGTATTATACTAATTGATCTTTTTATAAATTATGACATCTGTTGATTCAAATGAATCAGCTGTTAATTAGTATTTTTGTCATTGTAATCGACCAATAATTAATATACTAAACCACATACTAAATTCCATCAATAATTGGGGGGGTCTAATTAAATATTCTTTTAATAGGCCTAATCTATAGACCGAATCTTATGCGTCGTTTAAGTATAATTTTAATTTTACATTCAGACGTTCTCAAAGAAAACTATTGCGTATCTATAAATGTTTCATATATATTCTGTATATATTATGATTAATATATGAAATATAAAAAATAACGGCAGCATTGATAAAGTTACAGCGTTGTATACCGTCTGTTTCAGAAATCAGAACAGGTGATGCGATTGTACAATGAGAAAAAAAGTTTAAATAAATAACGTAATTATGTATATATATTATATCACTAAGTGTGTAACATAGCTTTTATAAAAAAAAAAAAAAAAAAAAAAAAAAAAAACAGACATTGATAAGTATTTTATGAAAATTCAAAGCCTAAGTCAGTCTAAATTTCTCTAATTTAGGTATTAATAAGTTAAGGTTCAGTATACTTCACATACATTGGCATTAATAAGGATATAGATCTTATTTGCGGAAATTTTTCGATCACTAAATTGACGGTTGTATGTGTCAAAAGGTTAATTAATTCTTATCGATAAGAAATTTCTTATCGAGCCAAGCATTTTTTATCTGTTACCGATTACTCAACGAATTTTTACGTTATTTTTATAATTCAATGCTTTCTTCATATATTACTAATTTTTAGGTTCTAACAGTAGAATGATTATTTATTGTAGACAGTTTACTCCCGAGTTAAGTAAAAGAGATAAATCATACGAGGTGTGAAGCCACATTTAAATTAGTGTCGAACTTCATTGTAGACAACACAATCCGGAAAATTGCATGAAATTATCCTATAGTATGACATATTCTTTCAAAGACATTGTAAGGTATTAATCACATAACAGAAATATACTATATGTGCCAGAATTGAAATCCTGGATTTGCATCAGAAATCCAAAACAAAAATAAATCGTTTTTGTTCATAAGAATTTCAAATATTTGAATAAATTAAAAAATTCCACCGACGCTATAAAATACCAGCACCTAGAGTATTTTAAAAGCATACTAAAATATTATTATTTAAAGAAAGAGAAGAATTCCTCACTTTCAACTTAAAATTTAATATGCGTCAGATTAACTAAAATTAGTAATAAAATATACGTACCAAAATAAGGGCAATTAGGGTAAATGTAACCCAACAAGAAACAAAAGAAATTCATCGTAATGAGAGTCGGTCAAAAAATATTATAGCTTATTTAGGTGCATATTTGATGTTTTATACCCTATTTCTGTATTGTTATCTCAAAATTAACATAAAACATATATATGGTGTTCCCAAAAATGACGAATTTTTATTGTACTTAGGTCGTCTGTTTTTAAATAAACTAATAAAATAATGTGTGTGTGTGTGTGTGTGTGTGTGTGTGTGTGGTATAAAAACTGAGAAGTCCGGTTCGAGAAAGGAAGAAATGAATGTTTGGGTGTACAGAAAATATTGTACATTGATTAAAGTAACTATATATATTTCTTTATTAATCTACTGTAAAACATATTAAAAAGGCAAAAAAAAATATCCACTGCGAGGGTGGAGGAAAAAGTCGTATATTTAAAATAACAATATAATATTACATTAAATAACGAACTTTTACTTATTGTTTAAATCGCCGAACAATTTAATCCGATCAGATGTTCTCTTTCAGCACACTCCAATGCAAATACACGTGTCGCTAATACAAGCATTTGCTCTTACCATATATGGAGTACTCCTGTTATAGGCAACCAGCATTACAGCGGATAAGGTTTCAAGGGGGGAAGAGAATAAAACCGATAAAAATATTTATTAATAAGTAGATAATCTAAAAAAAGGAAAATGCTGCATTTGTCAGTAATATATTGCTTTGTTATAATGACTTATATATAATGATATATTTATAATGATATATTTATAATGACTTATAAATAACGGAGACATAAATTAGCAAATTAACGCGTAACATTTTATTTGTATAATATAATTCAACATATATTATTTAGATTTATTTGTGTTTTAATCAAATTTTCGTACTCATGAGGTTTCGACTAGAAAAGACATCGTTCTTTACAACATTAGAAAAAGTTGAGGAAATCTAACTAGAATCAAAATAGAAAGCCTAACCATTTCCTTAATTCTCCTACTTAGCAGATTTCGACTAGCAAATACGTCATTCTTTCCAAAATAGGAAGAAGTTAAGGAAATCTAACTAGATCAAAGTCGAGAAAGTAATAATTAATATAAGACGATGATTAGATGAGCGTAGGGAAATTTAACTCGGATCTGCCATGTATTACTTACATGAGGAAACCATCAGTAATACTGACTAGGATCTAGCCCTAACTAATGATAGATATTAGTATAGAAGTGAGTATATTTCTGTAGAGGTGTATGTATATATATATTGAATAAAATGGTCGGCAAAATATCAGCTTTTTCAAGTGAACGCTGCTTTAGAGCTGGTTCTTATACAGAAGCGACGATAGGTAAATTACGGTAAATATTTATAGTATTATATGTTTTTATTTTTGATTACTTTTTACTTATATATTATTGAACTGTTTAAGAAATCGGTTAAATTATTATCTCAGGTGAAGCCGAGATGGGGCATGCTAGTATATAATATATATATATATATATATATATATATATATATATATATATATATATTCTTTTCTTTACTTATTTCTTTAACTACATACTAATTTAACGCCCATTGTACGTCAAGTCAATTTAAATTACTGTAACTTGATATATAACTCATGAAGCTTGCTCAATATTGATACAGATTTATGATACAGTATTATCTTCAACTTATCAAATTTTCAAGGACCTAGAACCATTTTTCTTAACTTTATTTACTATTATATTTATTACATCCTTCACTCAAATCATGTTTGTATGATATTCGCGTCACGAATTTTTTGTCCGTCTTTTTTTTTATCAAACTAGTTTTTTTAATCCCCAACAGAGTAATTTTTCCGTATAAACATTAATATTACAAATTCAAATTAATGTAAGTATGGATGGTTCGTTCAATCAAATGGACTAAACTTAAGAAGACTTTTTTATCTTTAATGGCAGATTGAACGATACGAGGTGTGTTCAAAAAACTGTGAGCTCAAAAAAACGTCTAACATTAGCGGCTGTCACTTAAAAAGTAAGCAATGAATATTGCTCAAAATTTTATCGTACTTCAGGAGCATTTTTACCAAAATAATAAAGAAAATTTTTATACAGGCGGACTCTCCAAATCTGCGAAATTTAAAAATTCTCGTTACTTTTTGAACACACCTCGTGTATTAAGCATTCATGTCATAAATTATAAGTGAGCATTTAATATCGAACAAAGTAACAATAGGAATTTTATTAATAAAATGTTGAATTCCTTAAACAAGTATTAATATATTTATAGTCCAATATCCTTTGTACATGTTTGCGTAGCCTTCAAAAGAAAGAATATTTGCAAAATGATATATACAATCTGATCAAATTTGACCCGGACTGCTGCATTTGAACTCCACGCGTAAACTGAATCGGTAAAATTTTTTTTCCTATATTCGTACAACCTCTCTTGATATCCGTGTGAAATTTGAGCGCCATATCTCCATAAGTGTGTATTTGTCAGCTGTTTGTTTACGACGCAAAAAGTTTGTCTGGCGATATTGAATATGGACTCATGGTGCGTTCCCCGAAGCGGATATTTAAGTTTCGGAAAGAGGAAAAAGTCACAGAGAGCCGAATCTAGCGAATACGATAGGTAAGCGATGACTTTCATTTCGGGTTTGGCTAAAAAATCAGACAGAATTATGCTGCAATGTGCTGGCGCATTATCGTGGTGAAGAAGCCATGAATTGTCTGCCTACAAATCCGATCGTTTACGACGAATTGTTTTACGTTGACGGCTCAAAACGGCCAAGTAGTACGCCTTATTAAATGTTTGACCACCTGGAATGAATTCATGGTGAACCACCCCATGGTAATCGATAAAAACGATGAGCATCACCTGATTTTCGGTGGATCGGCGATTTGTATGAGGCAAGTGTTCGACGACTTCACGACCTTCGTATCATATCGAGACCAACCTATAACTCATATATGACAAAAATGTTGGAAACTATAACGAATGTTTCTAAGAAGTTTTTTGCATCGGCTGTACAAGAAAAGAAAAAAGCAATGTCTGAAGTAAATAATGTACAAGAAACGTCAGAATGAACTTTATCAGGCGACGGAACTTGGAAAAAAGAGGTTTCAGTTCGATCTTTGAAGTTGCTTCTCTAATTGGATTTTATACTGGTAAGGTATTTGATATTTGTGTAAAAAGTAGTTACTGCCATAATTTTGCCGAATACGAAGCATGGTATGAAGAGCATGTGAATAGCGGGAATTGCAGAGCCAGGCAGAAAGCTGCAGCTTCAGATGCTCTAAACTCTTTTAAACACAGCTATACAACACTTCGTACTGAAGTTCCTAGAGCTATTAGACCCATTTATGAGGACTTGAGTAAAGACGAACTCTTGCAGCGATGTCGTGGAGGTTTCACGCAAATAATAATGAGAGTCTCAATCAGCTAATCTGGAAAATCTCTCCAATGTCAGTGAGTGGCACCTCTAAAATTGTTGAAATTTCAGCTAATGTAGCTGCATGTACTTTCAATAAAGGTTCTTTTGCTTTATTAGCCATTATGAAAAAGATGCAAATCAGTACAGGGTCAAGTTCCCACGAATAGACGCGACAAGTTGACGAGCTTCGAATAAATAGCGCAGAGGAACAAGCGTCACAAAGCAGTAAAGAAGGAAGAGTACGTAGACAAATACCAATTTCAATTGGCGATTATGAAATGAAAAATGACAATCTCAATTTCTAAGCGAAACATAAACATAAGGGTGAGAAAATTACCTGTAATGATGGTGGATGAAGTCTACTAATATCTGAGTCTCAAAGATAGTAAGACTAAAATTATAAATATAGAGGAAGAATCAATTGTTATAAAAATTATTTATGACGACACATCTGGAAACAACGCCTTCGTAGATGAATTTTCTACAAAAAAACCCAGCTCATCAATCTATAAAAAAGCGTTAAAAAAATAATATTAGATTTCTAAATCCAAATTTCCCTAATAAAATGCCTTTTTTGTAACATGATACATCTGATCAATAGAAAAACAATAAATCAAGAGTGTGTTGCTCAAAGTGGATCTGTGAGTTTGTGTTGAATCTTAGTTGAAGGACGCACATACTTTTTAATTTACAGATTTCAATAGCTATAAAGTAGATATATCCAGTGCGCTCAGCTAGCAGGAATTAGAATTAATAATTTTGCGGACTCAATAACAATACGCGTTACAAAGAGTTCAATTTCTTTGTACTTCAAATTATATAAATATACATTATCATAGGTTGTTTCAACTCCCACAATGCAGCTTGGAACATAGAGAGTATAGAATAGATATCGAACATAGAATAATACAGACTACATTGGCTGCTAACACAAATGACTAATGACACTGTAATTTATGTAATTTACGGAATACTGACACCGGGAATTATATAGACATACGTAGTGGAAAGAAAAGCAATTTTGACCTTGTTTTCTCGACATTGGATATAGCTCGTAAATTAAATATGAAGGTAAATGCTCATTCTCGATGGTCTGATTATTTAATTATTAGAGATAAACTAGTAATAGAAAAATCTTCATACCTAAAAAAACTTTTCAATTACAAATAAACGGTCTGGAAGAACAAACGCAAAAGATTATTCGAATATTTTAAATTTATGGATAACCTATATAATAAAAGGTTTAAAAGAAGACATGTTCATAAAGCTCAATATAAAAATTATAATAGTAAAATATGATCAAATTATAAATGAAGTAGTTTCTATGTTTTTTCCAATGTTTCGATTATGGCAACAATGGTTCTTGCCAGAAAATATTAATTCAAAACATTTTACTTTTTTATTACTAATAAATAATAGTTCAGCAAGAGTGTATTAACCTATTTTATGTATTTATCATTTTAGTACGCGTATTTTAAACTTTAAATCTAATCTTACTTTGGTTCAGATTAAACAGTTTAAATAATTCTTTTCTTTCCTCGTTTGAAATAAAGTTCATGTTAAAAGATTATTTCGTGTATCTTTATTTTAACATTCCACTTACTATATTTAATAAAAATTCAATAATTTATGTAAAAATCATTATACCCTTTTTAAGTATTAAAAATTATCTGTATCTTTTTTAAATATTATTTTTCGTTTTTAATTTTATTTTAATATTTAACTCTATTTGTTCTGCTTTAAATAATATTTGAAATTTTATTTTAATCTTGCATTATGAACCAACTTATAATATTCGTATAATATTCCGTAATATAACTTATAATACTCCACCCTTTAGACTCAGCATGGGTCTTCGTCCCCTGCGCCTCCTACCTTCTGATTCTACATCTCTCTTGAACATACTCTATCAATTTCAAATTGCGAGGCAATCGTGTAATTTAATGCTATGAGATTTAAATAAATTGCACAAATAACCTTAAGTGATAACCGATAATATTTTATTTTGTTGAAATCCAACGAATTATATTTTACGATAGGGCAACTTATTTTGGAGCGAGCGTGGCCTGGACCTATAGATATTATACTGCTCACTGTATACAAGCATAACTAATAACGAAAAATTTTTTTCATTTTTTCGCTATTATTTTTTATTCTATGAGTTCCGATTCTTTGTACATTTCTTTGTAGAAGAGATAGCGCCCTCGTAAATAATATGTAATATATATATAATGAAATAGTATGTCACACATTACTACTGGGATTTATGATTTGGATAAACGACACGTAGACTATCCCTTTTTCAATTTTCCGAGAAAAAATCGCTTAGAAGCATGTGTTAAACAGACGCGGGCACTAAAGGAATTATTATTGTTTGGAAATATTAATGACAGATATGGATTTATGGTTTAATCCATCGAAAATAACTTCCGCATGTTCAGAAAAGTAAAAAAGGGCGGAGAATACGCATATAACTAACTTTCTTGTTTAAGCTTATAATATTGAAAAGCTTATAAAAAATTGGCCGGAGATGGTAGATCAAACATGTTCGGTAGACGTCGTTTTCTTGAAAATCCTTCGACAGTTCTATGTGCAACAGAGAGAAAAATCAAAAGCATATGCGAGTGAGGGGAATAAAAGAAGCAAGAGTGAGAGAGCAAAAATTTAACTGCCCCCTCCCTCCTCGCTCATTACATACCCATCGCTTTTCTTCAAATACATGCAATTGAATGAGCAACTTCACATGGTGCGGCTATCTCGCGGCCAATTCTGGCGTGAAACCTGTCGTGTAATTTGACACGATTTTTGCGGAATTACTTCTCTCTACACTCCATAGTTATGAGCGAGGACTGAGTAAAATAATAATTTGCACGAAATGTATTCAATTAATGTTCTCAATTTGGTATGATATGTCGTTGAAAATGTATGTATTAATGTAGTTTTTTCAATCAATTGTATTAAATAAATAGTATTTTAAACAAATTGACTTAAATTACAACAAAAAGCAATAAATTCTTTCTGCCATACCTCACTCTTTATAATGAATTTACGGTACAAGGAGAGAATTTCATGTACGGATCCTCGATTATATATAAATATAGTATATTAAATTAAATCGATAAATATAGTATACGTGCAGCCATTGTTTCAAACGTGTCTTGGTTTCAAACATTTCTAAAACTAAAATTTTGGGCGAACATGTATTCTCATGAATAATGTACAAAACATCACAATAAGTTCTTTCCTCGATCCTCGCTTACGACATTTCTTGAAATTTCAAGGATTCGCAATCGACTATGTTCAATTGCGAGTTTAGTGAACATACTATATATGTTCATTTTCATACAATTATATAATTGATAAAATAATATTATTTATTATTTATATCATTTTTTATTTATTGAAAACTGCATTATGACAAATTGAAGGCAATGTTTTAATGGACATAAATAACTTCGTCATTATTTTCTTCGCCTGGTTGCAACTCGTACTTTTTCTGCTTAATTGTTGTATCAATCCAGTCATAATATGTAGCTATTTTCATGTGCCTAATCGGTAAATTGTAATTTGCACACGTTTCATTAGTGGCAACTATACCCATGAGTTTTCCTAGATATGTAACAGGAGCTCCCACGTCTGCAATGCATGGAATGGACGGTACATTCGAGGTACAAAACATATAGTCGGCTATCGGCTTGTCAACAGGAAGGGCTTTGTTACAATCAGCTGAACTCATTACTTGAGTTTCAGCTATTTTCAAACGTAATGGCGATGACTCAGATTCAGGCTAAAGAAAATTGAAAGAATATCAAAAATAAAGGAAATAATGTGGATAATAACAGTTTTATATTGAGGCCTACGATGGCTCGATCGCTAGAGCGAAGGACTAGTAATTTGGTGATCAGAGTTCAAATGTACCGCTGTAATAATTTACATGCGCTTTATTTACAAACACATCGTAGACCTCCGTCGCTGATTTGCACCGATATTTGGAAGCATAAATAGAGCGATGTTAAATAACATAAAAAAAAAGTTTTATACTTCGGAAAGAGAAAGAGTTAAACTACAAGAATTTATAAAATCTTCATTTAACTTTTGTAAAATAATGAATTCGTACTTTTACTCTAGACGTAATTAATATTAATGAATTAAATTTAATGTACATGGGCATGTAAGGAATTAGAATTTAATACATTCGCAGATAAAATATCATGCAAAATATTTAAGTCTGCGAAAATCCAAATGATTGAGATAACGAATGTTATCAATAGATAAAATAATAAACCTAATGAATTGGTAATTCCTTACAGTTATTCAGAATTTTCTAAGTATAATATTTCCCCGTTGAAGCCATATATAAGATTATTTATATTTCGTTTATTTTCATATTTGAAATTAAATACCGCGAATATTTAAGTAATTGTATCGACTGACAGTGAAGTAAAAAAAGAAAAATGGTGTACGAAATAGCAACTTTTGAAATCAGTCGCCGAGATAACACTCTTTTATATGGAAGCAACGATAGTTATAATTTATACGAGGTCCGACAATTAAGTAATGTGACCGATTTTATTCCTTGGCCAGTGGTAACACTGTAAACCTGTAACTCCGCGACCGCAAGAGAAGATCCTTACTTTCGAGTCCTTGACGATCCTTGTACGATCATTTCATCGCTAGCTGTTTAGTGCTTTGTAACAATGCGTGAGTAGTGAATGTCACGAAAATAGAATAGAGAAATATACAGAAACGGTGCACGATAAATTTTGTGCGAAACTCGGTGAAACCGCGACAGAACCTTATGAAAAAGTGCTTAAAGCGTATGGTAATGATTCTCTGAGTGGTAATCAGGTACGTCCGTGGCATGTCGATTTTAAAAAAGGCCGTGAGCGCGTCAAAGAAAAGGCGCGGGTAATGAACAAGTCCAAAGTGAAAACCATGTTCATTTGCTTTTTCGATAGCAAAGGGGTAGTTCACAAAGAATTTGTACCACATGTACAAACCGTTAATCAAGTAATCTACGGCAATGTGCTCGAAAAATTACGAAAAAGGGTGCTCAGAGTGCGTCCAGAAATCGCGAAGACTTGGGCTCTGCATCATGACAATGCTTCCTGTCACAGTGCGTTCAGTGTCTCTCAGTTTTTGGTGTCTAAAGCACTGCAACGTTATCACAACCGCCCTATTCACCGGACATGTCACCCTGCGACTTTTTCCTATTTCCTCATTTAAAAAATTCGTCAAAGGTTGACATTTTGACTCCGTTGAAGACGTCCAAGAATCTGTGACGAGGGTACTCGCAGAGGTCCCACAAGAAGTGTTCCAGAATTCTTACGAAAACCGGAAAATTCGCTGGAATGAGTGTATAGATGCCGGTAGGTACTACTTTGATTGGGATACGTACCTTAATTTTTAAATATACTCGATTTTTTAATTTTGTCGCATTACTTAATTGTCTGACCTCGTACATAGAATATGTTTTAAATAGATATTATTGAACTGGTTAATAAATTCGATAAATTTTTATGTCGGGTAAAGCCGAGACGGGAGATGTTAATATATATATATATATATATATATATATATATATATATATATATATATATATAATAAGTAATTTAAGAAAATGTATAAATGAAATTCTACATATGATTTTTTATAAAATTTGTTTCCTACATTTTTACTCTCGTATCCAGATATTGTGTACAGATGGTTAACCACAGGAACATCCTTTGGATGAGCAATTGGGATAGCCTTCACGCGATCGTTCAATGGAATTGATTCTCTGAGCTGTAGAAACAGTTGTAAAATTATTGATAACATAAATATTGTTTTATATATTATAATAAAATCTGAAATAATTTAAAAAAAAATTAGCATTTTATCGAAAATTATACGTATATAAAAGTAGTATAATCAATTGATCACAGAGCATTTACCTATGTTGAAAATATAAGGAGTGAGGATGTATTAGGAGGCGAACTTAGTTTACAACCCTTCACGTTGAGATGGCGATATAAGTAGTACGAAAAGTGAGATGTGTGAGATCTAGTACTTATTTTTTAGTTTTGGCATTTACCAATAAAATTCAGTTAACAGGCGTCATTATTTGTGTAAACATTATAATTTTTTGTTCAGTGAAAAAGGAATCGAGATAAATCGTTTTTTCGACATGTCCTTTTGCACTATTTTAATTTGAAAAAAAATGTAGCAGAAGCTTATCGATTGTTTCCAGAATGTTGTGGCCAACAAAGTCCACTGCTTACAACATGTAGAGAGTGGTTTCAGCGATTTAGAAGTCGAGATAATGATATTAATTACTAAGGACGTTCTGGACAACCGAAAAAGTTTGAAGATAGTGAATTGCAAGCATTATTGAGTGAAAACTCAGTTCAAACGCAGAAAGAATTCGCTAATAAGTTAGGAGTCTGTGACAGAGTAGTTGGCAAACGTTTATATGCGATGGGAAAGATTCATAAAGAAGGAAAATGAATTTTATAAATTTATACAAATTTTCAAAAACTGCCCTTGAAAATTAAAATTACATTCATAAAATTTATTTACTACGAGTAGATTAATGATGTATAAAATAAATTAATGTTTAATTTTTTACTTTTATTTTAAATAATAAATATTATTTTAAAATGCGGTAAATATTAACTCCTAAATTTGAACTGTTAAAAACAAACAGTTATTGATAATTTTGTTGAAAAAAGTTATAAAGTATTTACGAAACTGTTTCATTTTGCTTAATAAGACATGTCATTTTTTCTTTGACGAATATTATATATTATGGACATATAAATATTGATATATAACTGTATGTGTCCAAGGAAAAAATTTGTTAATCATTCGATTGCATACCTTCAGTAAGACTATGTCATTCTCTCGAGTCAGATAATTGAATTCTGGATGGTTCACGACTACTCTAATACTGTAAGTAGGTCGTCCACTATTTCTGGTTATTGTTCGAACTCTCACAACCACCCGTTTGGCATCTTTTCCCCTGGATTGTATAGAATTTATTTATTAAATTGTAACAATTGAATATTTTTGCTTTGATTATATCGTAATATCGTAAAATAGTTTGGATACAATTATCCTTGAATTATTAATAGATAATTTATATACATATATATATATATATATATATATATATATATATATATATATATATAGTACCGATGGATACAACATCCAGTTTTACTTAATTCGTACATGGCTTTACATTACTACTTACACAAAAAAGTGCGCTACTGATAGTAACCAGTCTGGTGTAATAATTAATCCACTAGCATAATCCCGCTCTAAATATTCCAATGAAACCTAAAATATAAGAAATAGTGTTAGATTTATTATAATTATAAAGTGAATTAAGTATACGTAAAATAGCAAATCCTCCTTCTTTGTATCATTTATTTACGTAATGTATATGAATTTTAATTTTATTCAATTAGATAGAGATAATTTAGTTCAATTTTTTTATGTTATTTAACGTCGCTCTATTTATGCTTCCAAATACCGGTGCTCATCAGCGACGGAGATCTACGATGTGTTTGTAAACAAAGCAGATGTAAATAATTACAGCGGTGCCTGTGTCAATCGGCCGAGACCGGGATTTGAACTCGGATCACCAAGTTACTAGTCCTTCGCTGTAGCGATCGAGCCATCGTAGGCCTATTTAGTTCAATTTAATAGAGATTATTTTTTTAAAATATGATATTTGTACAAAATGCTATAAACTCAATGATAAATTTACGGTCACTACTATTTCCATAAAATGTTACATAAGTTTAGTATGTAATAGTTTTTCTTCTACTATAAAAAATTGTTAGAATGAGTTCCGTTGGCAAAATCACATTTTCTTATTGATTTTGTATTATAAATGAGTATGTTTACAATAGTTATCGATAGAACTCATGTACTGCAGATAATTGCCGGTCTAATATTTCAAACTATATTTTTATGACGATATCATGCTGACTAATTTCAATAAAAACACGGAAATTTCAATTTAGATCCTTGAACAACTGCGGTTTGTAATTTCTTACTTATAAGTAAAGAAAATCATATATCAGATCCTCATTGATGGTCTTATATTTGTCTAGTGCCATATTATAAAATTAAATATCGAAATGTTAAGTTAAGATTGTTGAGTATTAAGTAAATTAAGTATCGCAAATTATGTACGTTACCTGTTGTGGAATTTCGCCGAGTAGTGCTCTTCTTACTTCTACAATTTTATTTCTATCCATCAAGTCTGAAAGTATTTATTATAATTATATGTAGTTTATAAATATACTATTTATTACATATAAATATAATATAATAATTTTTCTTCAAAAGTAGTTATTATAAGTTCTTATTTTATGAAGTAATACATAAAGTTATTGAAAAATAATCAAATTCCAGCAATATCAAATTCTTATTGAATATTTCTTTAAAACAACAGATTATACAAAAAATAGTATAATGTAAAAAAGTATTGCAATATTTTATTTATGTTTGAAAAATGTTTTTGTCAAAATTGAATGGGTACGTCTCGTTAAGTTATTTTGCTCATATAATATTTTATTGGATCATATTATTTTCGCAAAATGTTGTTCCATTAACTAAAATAAAGTATGCATTATTTATTTGAAAAAGTAGTCAAAAATTATTGCAATAATATTACATATGGTGACGATTATGCTTTGAGACTTTTCAATAGATTTTCGATAGGTTTATTAGTTTAACGTGCTATTTTTATTGGTTTAACGATTTTTTGTTTAGCAAAGCAAAATTTGAAAGAATGTTGTAGATTTATAGTAGCACCATGCACTAGAATAAGTTGCTAGAAATATTTAAATGTAAAACAATTGAATTGTACTTCTGTCGACTGTCCATATACAAATTAATAAATATTTTTTTATTGGTCTTACAGTCCAATCAATTCCATCCAAAAATAAAATAAAATAAAAATAAAAATAAAATAAAAATAAAAAATAAAAATAATAATAAAAATAAAAAATAAGAAATAAAAATAAAAAATAATAAAAATAAAATAAAAAAAATAAAAATTAAAAATAAAAATTAAATTAAAAATTAAATTAAAATTATAATGACAGTCAGACTGTCCTTGTTTACATTCACCCCCGTAGACTAATCTGAAAATAAAATATTAGCTGAAAAAATTCTTTGTTAGTAAAGTGCAGTCTGACTGTCCCCAACACCCTTACCTAATTGAAGACTTGTCCAACGTTTCGAGCTCGCTACGGCTCCTCACCAGTTCCTGATGTCATTATAATTTTAATTTAATTTTTAATTTAATTTTTATTTTTAATTTTTATTTTTTTATTTTATTTTATTATTTTTTATTTTTATTTCTTATTTTTTATTTTTATTTCTTATTTTTTATTTTTATTATTATTTTTATTTTTTATTTTTATTTTATTTTTATTTTTATTTTATTTTATTTTTGGATGGAATTGATTGGACTGTAAGACCAATAAAAAAATATTTATTAATATTTAAATGTAGTTTTGATATTTTGAGATTACTGAGAGTATTTCAGAATAGCATTGTATTGATTTAGTGGAATGGTACTACTAAAATTATGTTAACATTATTTTTGAAAACGATTTGTAAACGGCTTAGTTGAAGTAAGCATAAAACTTGTGTTTGCTTTCAGATTTAAAAATTATTCTCAATTAATTAAATGATAGGTTTCTTAATTAACAATAAATTAAAACAGTCAATGTTATTAAAATTATCTTATTATTTTTGATTCTGTACTGCAGAAGAATGTTTTTTTTAATCATTATTCATTAATTCTCCCAAAGATGCAAAACCACGCATTTGCTAAAGCATGGAAAATTGATTTGCATAAAAGAATTTGAATATCAAATTTAAGTGGTATAATTAAAAAAATTAATAGCTGATTCACCGTCATATCTCGTTTCTGAAATGATACAGAACATACTAAGTATGTTATTCAAAGCATAAAATCATGATAGATTAAATCTGAAAGCACGTGGATGAATTAGTAAATGATTAATTTAGATAACCAATAATACGCAATTTATCTTTGACACATATATCAGTACAAAAAACTCATAAAATCGAGATTAAAATACTTTTAAAAAATTGGTTCCATTACTAAGTTTTGAGAACTTGTCCTTTTTTAAGTCACATAGGCTCATTGTAGACAGTGAATAATGACAGATGTATTTTTTGACTTTGAATATTCAGATTTTAATATTAGATTTATTGATGACATTTTTTATAAATAGAATTTTTATGTTTAGTTTAGCTTAGTAAGAATTTACTTAATACGGAGGGTATTGTTTAATAGACATTTATTTTGTTAATAATTTTATTCTATAGATATTAAACAAGGGACACTATCACATGAAGTAAAAAAAATTTGTATCTTGAATCGATAATCGAATTGGATATTTTGAACAACTTTGATTTGATGCAGGGATTTATTTACATTAAATTCACAAATTAACACAATAAGTTCTTCAATAAGATCTTTTTTTGAAACCATGGCTTAGTTTATTGATTATAACAAATTTGAAAGTATTATTTACCTATGCTGTTATCTTGCTCCTGCAATAGCTCCGTATTACTATTATTTTCTGGTTTTAAATCTGTGTCTGGTACTCTATTTATGTCTAGATTCCGCAAAGCAGCGTACATATCAGCTTCCTCATTTCCAGTTATACCTACATGTCTCAATGCGCCTATAGAAATAAAGAACAAAAAATGATCTCAAATTATTGTTCGGGAAAGAAATTCTTATATGAATATTAGGTTGGAAATAGTTCTATATTAATTGAACTTTTTTAAAATGTTCTCTTTTCATTATATCCTTTACTTGGCTTCTTTGAACAGGAAACAGATTAAATAAATATTCTTTATAATTGGCCTAATCTATAGAATGAATCTTATACATCGCGGATATAAATTATACTATAAGACGTTCTCAAAGAAAACTATAAGATTTAAAAATTTTTGAGTAAATAAATTAAATTAAATAAATAAATTAAAAATTTGCACAAACGCTGTAAAATAGTTGACCACTCGAGTATGTTCAACTTAAACTCTAATTTGTTTTCAGATTATCTAAAGTTATTATTATTATATACGTACCATTATAAGGGCAATTAGGGTAAAGGTAACCTAACAAGAAACAAAAGAAATTCATCTTGAACAAAAAACGTCAATAAATATTTTAGCTTGCTTAAGAAGCATGTTCCTATATTTTATATACTATTTCTATGCTGTTATCTCAAAATTAAAATAAAATATACGTATGATGTTTCCAAGAATCACGAATGAATAAATGACTTAAAATTCTGTTCTTGCTATATTCGTTAATTATATATTGTATTATTGTAATGAATTAATAGTTGTTAGCAAAAACGGTAAACAAATTATATGGAATCAACTGAAATAAATCTGATTAAAATAGGCTCGTCGATATTACATAAATAAAATAATGTTATTTTTTATAAATGTTTAAGAAATAATAAGAATGTGATGACTGAAATCATCGTTGAAAAGAATATGGTATATAAACTGCTCATTATGTGGTATTTTTGCACTAAATCCTCGCTGATTTGTTCAGTTTGTAGAAAGTTTAGAGCAATTTTAAGGTGAAGTCATTTAAATGACAAATTTTGAATACCTGACTCAAAAAAAGGTCGAGCCCACGGTCGAGTGGTGCATCTCAACATCGTAACGCCAAATGTTACGCAGGCTCGGAGAACTGAAAAATCCTACCCATCTACACGGTCCCGTTCATTCGCTTTTACTCCTTATAGAGGAGAAATAAAATTCTGCTTTCTGGTTTGTCTAGAACAGGTCATAAATAGTGTTTTCTGAAAATCAAGCTATACATACATTAAACAAGTCCTAACAAAATATAAACTTTTGTTTTTCGGCATTTACAACGTAATATATCATACCGATGGCCATACAGTTATCATCTTGATAACTGTAAACAAAAGTTTTTATACTTCATGAGTAAAACAGGTGGTAAAGATTCCGCTCTATGGCCTTAACTTCATGTTTACGCAAATTATTCAAAAGACTAGTAAAAGTCGTAAGCTTGAGTCATAAATAAAACGTAATTATGTAAATCGCTCTCTAAATCTAAACTATCTATAGTTAAGAAACGCTCTATATATTTTTTCAACATTATCTCATACAGATACTCTGCAATAAAAATTTTCTCGTCCATGAAACTATTATTGGAATGATCCGCATCCTTATTCACAATGCAAGCGACATATACAGCACGCGGTGTCTAGTAAAATGTGCGTAAAATATTTATACTAATTGTTACTATCATCTAAGCATCTCTAGAAATCATTACCAGAACTGTGCATGCGATTACAGAGTGTATACAAATATAATTAATACAAATAAGAAATTTCGTAAAGCATGAAAATGTATAAGCAGCAAGAAAATGTATATAGGATGCGCATATTATATTAGTAACAACAGTATTATAAATGCGAAAAAATTAACTATCATAACCTCTATTTACTCCGTATAATGTATAGCGATAAACAAGACAGTTGAATTTGCTCTTACTCAACTCATCGGAATGCAATTGTTTCTTCGGATTCATGAAATGCAATAATCAGCTTGAAGAAGTTTCAGAATAATATGAAAACTAACACATTCCTTTTTGAAATAAAGAATAAAGTGATTAATTTCTCGAAGAACACAACAGGAGCTCAATTTTTCTGGACATCTCGATATCATAGTGAATAGACTCGGGCATCACACTCGGGAATCATAGATCAAGAAGCAAAACTATGGAAAACTACGCAAAAAGAAACAAACTAACTATCTATAGTAACCATAAAGGTGTACATTACTTTCAAAACTTTTCTGAAGAATCTAATCAACCATGATTCAAGCATAGAAAACTATCAAGAAAATTAATTTCTACTATAAATCCGTTCAGAGACGGGTATTACGTATAATCAGCGTTTTTATGAAACAATAGTCGAGACGCCACCACTAGAAGATATGGTTCTTACTGCCAATTCTCAAGCGCCGCATAATTCGTGAAAAAAATACAAGTATTATCGAAGTGTTTGCCGAGAAAAAAGAGTTTATCAGGCAATGAATGAAGTTTAAATATGACTAATTTCATAGATGGTACAGTTCGTTCTTTTCTCGCCACTCGCCTACGAAACTTCCCCAATTTTTAAAGATTTACATTCAACTATTATCATTTACAACCTAAATGGGCTGCGACAGTTTTCGACTGGTAAACTTCACTATCGATTGGACACCATAGAATCTGTACATTGAATTACACAATATCCGTATTTATAATACCAAATTATCATTCTTATCTTTTTCAAGTGTGTGTGTGTGTATGCGTATTTCTTTAACTAAACAAATTAATTTAGACAACATCAACAAATTGATTTAGCCAATACCAAGGCACGCCCTCGCGTGTGTGTATATTACATTTTTTACAATTATATAATTGATAATATAATATTATTTATTCATTATATAATTTGCAGTCGAACCTTCGTAATGAGCAAACGTGTTTTTATACGCTCTGAATCAATAGTGATCAACAAGTTAATATATATCATTTCTATTAATTGGTCATTTTAAACAGCTCGATATAAATACGAGGTGTGCTCAAATAGTAACTTTTTGCTTTTCTTAAAAAATATTTATTTATTAATCAATACTTATGTTATCCCCTTCCAAGTAACCCCCTCAGATATAACACACTTGTACCAATGCTTTTTCCGATTATCGTAACACTTCTGATAATCGTTTTTTGGTATAATCTTGAGTTCTTTCAGCGATGCAGTTTTTATCTCCTCAATCGTTGAAAATCGATGTCCTTTCATGGATTTTTTTAGTTTTGGGAAAAGAACAGAATCAGTGGATGCCTAATCTGGTGAATATGGAGGCTGAAGCATGACTGTGGTGTTGTTTTTGGCCAAAAATCTTTAACAAGCAACGATGAATGAGCAGCTGCATTATCGTGGCTCAAAAGCCACGAATTATTTGTCCAAAGCTCCAGACGTTTTTTCCGCATTGCCTCTCGCAAACGGCGCATAATTTCAAGATAGTACTCCTTATTGACCGTACGATCTTGTGGTATAAATCCCTGATGCACTATGCCACGGTAATAGTAGAAGACAGTGAGCAAAATCTTGACATTTGATCGAACTTGGCATCGTTTCTGCGGTCTTGGTTCTTCTCAGCTCTTCCATTGGTATAATTGGGCTTCTATTTCGACATTATAACCATATACCCATGACTCATCTCTAGTTAAAACTCTTTTGAGAAAATCAGCATCATTATTGTCTTCAATCAGCATCTCCTGAGCTGTTGTCATGCGACGGTTCTTTTGATCAAAATTAAGTACTTCTAGAACGAATTTGAATGACACACGTGTCATGCCCAAAACATCGAAAAAAATAGCATAAAATGAGCCAACCGATATGCTAACATCTTCATTTCTCTGATATTGATTCGACGATGTTTTATCACTTATGCTCTGCTTGTATCACTTATACACATTCTTTTTACTTAAAGTAGACTCACCATATGCAACTGTCAACATTTCCAGAGTTTTAGAGTACTGAATTCCAGTTTTGACACTAAATTTAATGCAAACACTTTGCTCCATTCTTTTGGTGAAAGAAAATCATCGAGCACTTGAAACTCTTATAACTTGATATGTGTGTCACAAACAAACAAGTAATACTAGAGTCCTGAAAATATGTTTGTTACCTCTGGACCAACACAAATTAAAAAAAATCGATAATCGAAAGGACGTAGCCCTCGATAATTGCAAAGTCATCTTATTATTTGAACTCACCTTGTATGTTAGAAAATTTATTTATCACGATTTCATTAGAAGTTGTAAAAATATTATTACGAAGAAAACTTTCAGATAACTAATAAGATGAATGACAAGTAAGAATTAAAATCATAAATGGTATTGTTAATACTAAGTTATATTATGTCTTTCACATTCAAATCATAGTTTATAAAGTACTAATTTATACATTTTTATTTTTATCTATATGTTTCATTGAAAACTTTAAAGAGTCAGAACAATGTAAGAGTTAAAAAAAACGATTTTTGATTTTTAACCAATGTCATGGTTTTGGGTATCTTCGCACAATTTTTCAGAACTCTGTCTTCACAATGCCTTCGCAATCTTCACAATCTTCGAAATGTATATAAGTAGAGTGGTGATATCTTTTAATTAGAAGTAAATAAAATTTCGAGATGGTAGAATTTGCGAAGGGCCAATTTATTATATTTATATATTTTATAAATAGTATTATATTAATGAAACTTTTAATAAGTTTTAATATCTGTTTATAAAAATGGAGCAGCTACCAATGATTTCTCTTTTCATTATAATCTAATTATTCTTCTATTGTGCCATTTGCTATATTTCTAATTCTATTAATATCGTCTTTTTCAATGATTCTTGGCTTGGTGTGGGAGGGGGGCTAAATACATATTTTTCTAATTGGCCTATCATACGAATGGATCTTTTAAGTCGTATTATAAATTGTACGTATGTAGACTGTTCTGAATTAAATTAATAAATGTTGTTATCGGTTTACAGTCTTCATACAATAATATACTGTATTAATTAATAACAGTCAGATTGTCCTTGTTTTTAATCACCTCCGTTGAATCGGAAATAAAATTACTACTAAAACATAAAATAAAAAATATAATTTAATTAAAAACTAATAAATAAAAATATAAAATAATCTATATTCTATGTTAGTAAACAACAATCTGACTGAGTCCACTACCTTAAACGTAAATGCACCTTAAATGTTCGACATTTCGAACCGTTACGGTGCATTTTCGAGGACTGAAGTAAAATAAAAACCAATCATTGTACTATATGTACTAATCCCCACTCCTAAATTAATTTATATAATATTTATAGAACATCCACCTCTCTTAATTTTAAATATAAAACAAAATTTGATTTTAAAATATAATTTTATATTAATAAAAAATGATGAAGTGTTGTTCAATTTACTTGACTTTACCATTAAATGTCGTTATTGCGATTTTGAAAGATATGAATACTTTTAAAAGTTTTTCTTTTACTATCTACTGTTAATACCTTGTTGTAATAAAATATTTACATTTTCAAAATCGAAAGCATGTCACAAGTCTAAGCTGTCTTCCTTTAGCGCCAATGTAGCCTTGGTATTTCGTAAACTATACTGATATTCATATATACTTTGTCTTAAGTATCTACCCATTTGTCCAATATAATATTTATCACAATTTTTACAATTTATTTTGTATTCTACTCCTGATTTAAACATTGATCACCCTTATCTTTATCATTGTTAAAGAAGCATCTTATATTATTATTATTATTTTTGGAGTAAACTTAAAGATTATCTTTTTTGAAAGTACTCCTGATTCTTTCTCTCCGCAATCATTTTTTCTATCAAATCTACTGGATAATCATTATTAATGAATATCGTGTTCACTAATTTTAAATTATCTTTTGTGTAATCTTTATATTATAATTTGATTGCCCTATCGATTCCTCCCTTTATAGAATCTATCGTATTTCCTAATTAAAAGTGTGAGTTAAAGTTAAACAATCTAATTTACCATGTAGGTTTTCTATACCAATTTAATTTTACTTGATGTTATTATTAAGTCTAATAATATTGACGTCCAAAAAACCTAAAATATTATTTAACTCTATTTCTTAGATCAAAATTTAATTTAATACAATATGCTCGAATTTTTCCATTACCGAATTAGGAATGATCGGTGATAAAGGTGATACCATTGGGCAGCCAGATCTTGTTTAAAAAAACATTTTGGAAATAAAAAATTATATTGTTAAAAAATCTCTTGCTATTTTCGAATGTATAATAATTTTTATCCATTTTTCTCCTCTTATTTCTTTAAATATGTCTAATAGTAGATTTTAAGCAAAGATACTACATACTATGAAATCATAATTATTGGGAATCATAATATCCTTAATTGTATCTTCAAAACTCCAAATATCTTTAACATGAGTTGGTTTTTCCAACTATCTTAAATAATATATCCGATTAAAATATAGTAATTTTATATGCTGGAAAATTAATTGATGATAATATTATTCTATAAGTTTATTGCTCTTTATAAATTTTGGAAATCCCATAGTATTTAGCTACTGTGTCACAATCACATTTTAAATATTTAAACATATTTTTAATAATTCTTTTAATATACTGTACAGTCTATTGGCATGGGGATTTCTAATTTTCTTATAAATTATAATTATATTAATTATATATTATATAAATTAGATAGTATAGTATATTTTTGTATAAAGACTGTAAGATCGATAAAAATATTTATTCATTTAATCTTATACGTCGTAGATATAAATTTGATATTAAGATGATTTCAAAGAAAGCATTTGCGTATTTATAACTTTTTACGTCTATTTTGTATATTATGGTTTATATTTGAAAAGAAAATAACGACGGCATCGATAAAGTTATAGCGTTTATATACTTCATCTCATAAATCAGAAAAGGCAGTTAGATTAAATAGAGAATAAACATTTAACTAAGTAATTCAATTCTAGTATCTCTATAGTACATCTCTAACCGTGCAATATTTTCATTATGATCAACTAATAACACTTAAATTATCAAAATATTTTCAATCCATGAATGTTAAAAAAATACTAATTTATTTAATTTGTGACCAACTTCTTCAAAACAAAACGAATTTAATTCGTTGTATACAATGTTACTACCTTAAATATATATAATGTATATTTACATTAATTTTTTTATAAATTTATATTAAAAATGCAACATTTACGTACATTTTTAAAATAAAATGAATAGTTTAAAATGGAAAGTGAATTTATTTTACTGACGAAAAACGTGTTATTAAATTCGTTTCTATTATTAAATTCTTTATTTTACGCCTTCCAGATTCAAAAAATCACACTAAAATTCTGATTTCGACGTTAATAGGATAATAGTGGTAGCAACGAGATCAGAAATAAAGAACCAACTCTCCATAGGTGTGCAAAATTCGCATATATCCATGAATGTAGTAAAAAAAAGATTATTATTAAGTTAAATAAGTTATTATGTTAACTATCGTGTTCATTATTATCCAATTACGATGTTATATTAATTCATTATTATATAGTTTATTATTATACAATTACTGTGTTAACTATTGTTGATTGCTATTGAATGTTACGAGATTATAAAAATTAAAGGATAGTAAAAAACATAAAGTTACATTTTCTTGACGATAAATATTGCAAATAAATTTTGAAATTTCGATAATTCTGGAACTCGATAATTTAACAAAGGAAGGCGAAGCTTGAAATGTGACCATATTCAGGAGGTCGAAACTAATGGGATGTCGCGGGCGACTCCTTTGAGCGCCATTCAAAGACGGCTGTTTAGCATCATTTCGAATTACCTGGGGTTCCTCGCCACTGTCGGACTCGCAGCGGGACTCGGTCTCGAGCTGTGCAGGTGCCACGTGTTAGACGAGACCATAGATAGAGATTCGTCCGCAAATTAATTTTTTTTATAGCACCGAGTCCCACCCTTGGTAACTCTTCCGTTTTAAATTTTTTGCCGAATTTTACCAATCTCGCGGAGCTTCCACCGCGAGAGAGCTATAAAAGGGAGAACGCCAGAAAAATTGGAGATGTTGTATTCATTAATAATAGATTGCTTAATAATAATGAAGGTACTAAATAACTTTTATCAAATAATAATCTCAATATGATATTACAGAAATATATTACAGAAGTTGAATAATATTACAGAAATAAAACAATATAATTCGCAAAAACGGGTTTACGAAATAACAAGAATTGAACGACTAAACTTATCATTGTGAAGGATTCTTTATAGAAATTATGTAGTACTTATGAGATTCTTTTGCACTGAAGCCGCAATTATTTCTCTAGCTTATAAAGAGTTTGGAGTACGGTTGAACAAAATTCATTAAAATGTCGAATAGCGAATAAAACGAACGAATTTTTTTTCGTTAGTATGAACAAAATAAGGCTCATTCAACTGTAAAATTATTTCATTATTTATATTATTCGTGAATTTTTTTTCTTAGTTATTGATTCAATTCATTATATTTTGACCATTTAAGGAATATATCATTAGTAGCATCACAGTTTCGGCTTCTTTTTGAAGCATCCTATATAATCATACGCTTTCAAAAATGTTGTATAGATTCAAATAAATGCTTTTTAAATTAAATAAATAGCTTATCGATGTACCATTACTTAACCATTTATTCAAAATAAGTAATTTATATATTTGAAATACTGAAACTTTTTTTGTATGTAAAAAAAAACAAATACTTGTTTGAAGAAATTCGATTCTTGATTTTTAAAAATATTTATCTGATTAAAATAACAAAATGGGTATTTCATGACTATATATGTATTTTCTATAACTAAATATGTGCCAAAAATTTGGAAAAAAGTATTTTTCAATACATTAATTTGTAATCTATTTATTCAAAATGATTCTAAAAGTTAGCTATAATCCTATTCACATGTAGCGAGTAACTCGCGACGAGCGATCGTTTTGTCACTAAGGCTGACATAGATAGATGTGTTGTTTTTGGGTCTGAGTTCTTGGTAAAACTTTGAAAGTTTTTTTTTCAAGACTCTATCTGTGTCTTTGCTTACTGTCCATACATATATATATATATATATATATATAGTGACACAAGACTTCATCTCAGCGAAGGGTGAGATATATATATGTTAAGAAAAAAGTTTTTTCATATACATTTTTACTAATATGTTGATGTATTAATTTATTTGTATTAACTTCTAAAACATCTTTACGCATCGTAAATTATTAAGTATAATAATTTAAGTATATTGTACATTATAATTAAGTATAATGTTATAAAGATACATTATTTTACAGCTAAATTAGTTAAGTCTTATTTCAACGTTCTTCTTCTGAAACAAATTTGTGATTAGCGCCAAACACTACAACTTCTCTGCCTAATGAATGAAGCACGATGTGTCTCAAGCAATTTGAGCAGTAATATAACTTGACTTAATATTTCTCTTAACCGTAAAGTGGAAAAACCCAAATTATATTAATTTTGTAATTTTGCTAGCGGGATAAATATTCGATTTGGACAAAAATATCATAGGAGCTCCTTGACATTCAGTTAAGATATCAGACCTTTTTAAATATTCATAGCGAAGAATGCGTTCTAATCAAAATGAAAATTTTTTATTGTTTATTATTCAAAAATTTGATAGCTGTCGCATTAACCTAGTTCACGTAATGACAAGTTGTAAATTTAGTTAATTTCAAATTGCTTTAACTTTAAAGATATCTCATAAAGCTTATTAAAACTTGATACAGCTTTTTTCACTATTATCTGCAATTCTTCCAATTTTCAAGGATCTATAGAACCATTTTCGTTAACTGTACTACGTTCTTGATCTAGAATAATGTTCGCATGATTATATTTCCATATCAATTAGCTTTGGATTTTTCGTATACTGTTAAACTAGCACTTGGTTTATTATAAACCATCAATATTACAATATATTACATTATTACAATATATTTATTGCAAATTGTAATTAATTCAATAACTATTGTTATTGATAAATTAAAGATCAAGTAGATTATTTAATTGATCGATATTAATATATACTCAATTGATCTTACCTAAGGTGATTTTTTTCTATGGCTTAAAATGTGGGTGAATGTTTTATAGTGTGCTATATTTGGTACATATGTATTCCATGTAAACCAAAAATCCTCAATTATCTATAATTAAATTATCACATGTTTTATAAGTATTAATAATATTCTAGGCCACATAAAAATAAGTTTATAGGAGGTATTTCTTTTTATTTGTAATTCAAACATTTTTAGTTGCAGAGTTATATACTCTTATATGAATCATTTCATATGCTTTTTTGACATTCTTTATAAATTAGCAAGCTTAGCTTCATCTACCATCGTAATATTTTGCTATTTTCTTGTGAGCAGTAAGGAAATTCTTATATGTGCACAATTTTTCACAAGAAATTATACCCGTCAATTTTTCTTGAAATGTGACAGAATCCCCAGAGTCTCCAATACACGGAGCGGCCTGTATACCATACATTCGGTTACCGATGTATGATCAATACCGTCAAATCAATACCGTAAAAGTACCCGAGAATCAAAGTACAAGAAAATTTAATTTAAAATTTAGTACAATCCTTAATATTAAAAATTACGAAAAAAATTTTTTTTTTGAAAGATATCAATATATTATTTTCACGAGTGATATCTTTAGAATCGCTTGTCCTTCAATAGTAATTCAAAGTAATTAACATTATTTTATGAATTTTCAAAGAGACAGATCTTATAAAATTTTGACAACTATTTTCTGTTAGTGCTTTCATAATTATTTTTTTTTGTATAACAACTAGATATAAGTCATTATTATATATTAATAAATATTTTTTCATTGGTCTTACAGTCCAATCAAATCAATCGAAAACAATACGTAACAACATCAATACACATCTACATTAACATTAATACATCAATACACAAAAATAATAAAAACAAAAAAAAAAATTAAAAATTAAATGAAAAATTATAATGACAGTCAGACTGTCCACGCGGGGGTGATTGTCAATAAGGACAATCTGACTGTCATTATAATTTTTAATTGATTTGATTGGATTGTAAGGCCAATGAAAAAATATTTATTAATTTGTATATAAGCAGTCGACAAAAGTACAATTAAATTATTATTATATATTACAATACATAGACATAATGATGCATATAATTTTGTAGTAAATTTTACATCTTACACTTTCACTTCCATATCCAGAAATTGTATGTTTATCGCCGACCGCAGGAGTGACATTTGGATGAGCGATAGGAATAGTCCTAACATGTTCGTGCAAATCAATTGAATATTTAATCAAGTAAATTACACTTTAAAATATCACTGATCTCGTTTTGCATTGCGACCAATGCTAAAATGGTAAAACAAGATATATAAAATACAAAGAAAATTTGAAATTTTTCATAAAACAGCATTCCATGTTTCTCATTTTCGCATTTAATAAGTTACCAAATGTCATTTATTTCAGAAATATAAGGATGTACGGAGTATAACAATGTTGTAGATTATAATAACAATGACAAATATATATTTGAATGCCAGTACCTTATGAATATTTTCAAAGAAATTGCAATTCGGATCTAAATTATTTTTTATCGAAATATCTTTTGCTGAAATATATAGACGAAATTTTGTAACTCTGATTGTTATATGCTTATATTTCAAACATTCTTATCCAATTAATATTGATATTATGTTTTCATTATATATAAGTGCTTGCAAACTGAAATCCAGACTAGTATTTTCTGTGTATAAAGCCATCCCTTGAATAAGATCTATTTCATTGGTAATCTCGTTTTTAAGGATTAAATAATATTTTCAAGTATTTTATAGTTTTATTATTATAAGGCTGTATTAAATAATACATTTAAGTATTTATATAAAGCTTTATACACAGGAACTTTACTGCCACTCTTCCTTTTTCTGTATTGATACGTTAACCTGACAAGAAATCAATATTGTAAATAATTGCAAAAACTTTTTGACAGCGTTGTGCATCTAAACATAATTCTATAATCATATACCTCAATTAAAATTATGTCATATTCCTGGGCATCGTAATCATAATATGGATACGGTATTGTTCTTTTAATTTCTTTAGTAATACCTCCCTTTTTGGTGATTATTGCTCCAATCCTTACAACCACATTCGTATCAACATTGTTCCTTTAATATAGGAAATATAATTAATTTAAAATGGATTGGATATATATCAGCATATCCATAAAAATATATTTGATTAGTAGTAAAACGATTTAGAAAATAATATCTTTGATTTATTAATGGATTTATTACATTGAATATAATTTATTTTATGCTCTTAGAAATACTTTTAAGAAGGTTCCAGTGCATCGATCCGCATCAATGGGGGATCCATAAAGAGATCTTACAAATATACCTCATTTTCTATGATAATTATACAAGTAACTATCCTATCCTTCGTGTGTATGTCTAACAGTTGATTATTTAGTAATCAAGTTGATATGCGACAAGAAAAATGTTTTTTCTCGATGCCCTTCCAAGCCATATCTGTTTGTAGCGGTCTTTAATGTTTAAATTGAAACAATAATCCACTCTAGATTATGTACTTCAAAAGAAGATCAGACTCTTCATTTTGAACAGATCCCAAGCATGATGTTGCCAGATTTGGTATGAATTGTTTCTTTATTTTAATTGACTGCAAACTATTTTTTAAAAATAAAATAATCCACGTGAAAAAATTTATAAAAATCGCCTTTTTTAAAACACAAAAAATTTTTATAGAATCCGAGTGAGAAGTATTAAGTATTATTATTATTATCTAAGTTTTATATTATATAGAATATATTATATTATTTCATGTTCATATAATTTTGTATGAATTTGGAGTAAATCTGTATAAATCATGACAATTTTTCGATGCTTTATTCTCAAAAACTAAGTCGATGATCTGTATTTTTCTTTTGGCGCATCGAAATACAAAAATAGTTACATATAATTTTAATGTTATACCAAATCAGAAAATAACGAATATTAAAATAAATAAATAAAAGAATTTTATTTTTTGCCAAAGTTATTCCGGAAAATTTTTCTTTGGTAATTTTTACTGGACGAATTTACCTTTCGGCACAAGTCCATTCTATATTCTAACAGAATTTATGAAGTAATTCCTGAAACTGCATATTCTGTTAAAAAAATTTTTTTATTAAATATGTCATCCAGATCATTAACAAAATTAAATAATATTTTATGAGTAAAAGTTATGAAAAATAGCTGAGTCTTTCACATCTATAAGAAAATGATTTTAATATACGAGGAGAACGTCTCATGTTTGGATCCTGGATTCGGCTGTAACTTACAGAATATTTACTAATATACCTAAATAAAACATATGTGTAGCCATTGTTTGCAACGCATCTTTGGTCCAATGCTTTTTTAAAATTAAAATTTTTAGCGAATAAATACACGCAATTCTGCAAACATTTTGTTCATCTCACATAAGACTTTGTCCTATTAGAATAAGTATATTTTATTAAAAGCTTTAAAATTAATGATGAAGCATAATATAAAATACATTCCATGCAATATTTATAAGTTTTGAAGCTTTAAATTCAATAAGAATCGATAATTCATACGATTCAGAGTGTGCGTTTACAGAAACAATTAATGTACAAAAATAATATAAATGAAATGAGATACTTACAGTCTAATAATTATTCTATTGTTTTTGCAGCCAAAATCAAAGATAGACGGTAGTATTATGCTAATATGCATTAATTTAATTAATGCAATAAATTTCTAATATGGGTCTGAGTCATTTGACATTTTAATTCTTATTAAATATTCTTATTACATATTTCGTTTTGAAAAATTACGAATAATAGATGGAATTCAATTAATATAATTTTATTTATTTTTGATGCATTTTTAATAAAAGATAGAGAATTTTTTAGTGGCACTATGTCCTACATGAGATGAAGGTAATGTGGAAATTGTTCATAGTCAATTTTTAAGATGTAGAAGATATCGTACGCGATATCATATCCTTTAATAATTACTCAAGGTGTGAGAGATCTTATATTTATGTGATGAATAGTTTTTGCATAATTACCATATAAAAAGTTTTTAAATAAATTTTTTGCAGAACGAAGAATGAATCACAGACTACTTTTGTAAAATTATTTAGGTAACTTTTTTTCTTTTCGTTTAAAGTTCTTCGAAATTTCGACTATAAATAGGTTACAAATGAGAAAGAAGATTGTTTACAAGCGAGAAAAAAACAGACAGCGCATACACTTCGCTATATTATAATCTCATTCATAATATCGAAATAGCGATGGAATTTTTCATGCTATTAATCAGAGCTAGTAATTGTTTTTTTACACGATATGATAGATTAAAGTAATTCCAATCCATTCTCAAATTAAATCAATTTTTATGAATTAGCTACTCGCCAAACATTTTTCTTCTTTGCACGAATATTTACACGTAAAAGTACTGGAGTCAAGGGTTTATAACTTTCTAATATCTATATTTTTTCTACCTGACTCAACATCCAGACCCTCTATTGAAGTGGAGAACCGCCCTATCTCGATCTAGTTATCGAAAAACTGTTATCGCCGGTACCTGATCAAGAAAGTAAAAGTTGGTACGGAGATGTCATGTTCTGGCATTATACTATATTATGCTACAGCAATGTTTGCAATCAAAATTCTATATAAACACATTCTAATTGTTCTACTACTAAACTAACGTCAGCTTATTAGATGATTATGTGTTTGACTTAAGCATTACACATCCTCAGTTCGATTACAGTTTCATTATAGAATTAAATAATTTGTAAATAAGCAGCAACATTATAAATAAGCAGCAACAACAATTTTATTCATTATTATCCGGTACTATTTGTGTTTGTATTAATATTTGTGTATGTGTTTGTTCTCGTTCTCTTGGTGCTCGATGAGGCAGTCTAGTAATATTAATGATCCAATCGTAATATGACGCTAATTTCATGTAAACGGCTGGAGAATTTTGATCTGCACACATTCCGCCAGTGACAATAACACCGATCAATTTTTTTTCAAAGGTAACGGGACCTCCAGTGTCTCCAATGCATGGACTATTCGGTACGCTCGAAGTACAGAACATATTTTGAGTTATCGGTATGAATTCTTGAGAATTGTAGGCTTTATAACATCGAATCCATTCTATAACTCTAGTTAAAGCTATTTTTAATTCTGGTGACAGTTCCTTAGACTGAAACTAAAATAGAAAGAAGATTAATTATAAATGCAATATCATTGTTGTCTTTGTAATAGAATTTAGTTGTAATTATACTCATGATTTCATTAATAAAAAAGCTTTTATAAATAAAGCTTAAATGTATACACAGAAATACTTGTATCAGTGGGTTTGAAATAGATTTAAGTTGCTAAAAATCGAAGTTAAATGGGGTTTCATTCTTCCAGCCACTGAATTAAAAATTTTCCAATCTGACTAACATATCATTAACTGGAATAATGATTAATCAATTTTTAGAAAACTTATAAGATTATACATATAAATTCCTTACATCTGTTCGGTTCTATCATTTGAAGATTTGATATATTTAAGCATACCAAACACTAATAGACTTAAAAACCGTTTCGAAATTAAGGAAACACAACTATAATTGATATTATAGTATATAATATAAAAATACTGTATCAATTCTGAAAATTAATTCTAAAAAAAAAAATTCAAGCAGAGGATCTCTTATTTCAGTAATTGTGATTTAAAAGACGTTATAATAGTTTTATGTGCTTACACTTTCTTTTCCATATCCAGAAATTGTTACTATATCTGTAGCTTTAGGAACATCATCTGGAAAAGCAATAGGAATACTTTTCTGACCTAACTTAAATACCATCTCATCTTCAACCTGTATGATTAAATTAAAAAAATAATTTTAATATGTTGCTTTAGCAAAAAGAAACAATATAAGATATAGTTCAATGAAAAAACTTAATTATTGTAGCTAAAAACTTTTAAGTTGTTAACAACTTAATTAAACGTAATTTTTGTAGAAATTAATTGTAAGCAACTAAAAATACATTATCGTCAGAAATTAGACAATACTATATTTAATTAACTAATAATTATGTTCAATTTTTTAACTTTAAGCTGTACTTAAAATATAGTTCAATATATAAATAAAAAAATTCAAGTCAATATTTTCATAAGAAAAATGGTAATTCATAAATATGTCGAATGATAGAATAAATATAGACTAAACTTATGTTGATTTTTAATTAACCTGTTATGGATTATTTAAATTATTAAAATACATCAGAAAGCAACACAATCACTTTCATTAATAACATATTATAAATTTTAAATATAACTACACGTGGATATAACAATCCTTAGTAGCACGAAAGTAGTTTCGTTATCGATCATATACATTGAATGAATGTTTTATAGATCAAATCTAACAATAAGAATGGAGACATATAGAAACATGGCGTTGGTGAGAGACATGAACTAATCTACAACTTTCAGATACCTTCTACGTTTTTGAATTGATTTACTGGTCTTAATTTAGCATATTATTAAACTTATTAAAGAAATTTCCAATGATAAATCGTGAACCAGAAAATTAAATGATAATATGTTCTAACCAGATAAAGTGAAAAAATAATTTATTATTATTTAATGGTGTCTTTCTTAAATGTTATAATGAGTTCAAGAATAATATATTTCTTCAGAACGTTTCAACAACAGATATGTTGTCATTTTCAAGCATGTACATTGTTATTATTATTAGATTTGTATTTTGTCCAATTGTGGATTTAGTTTATTATAAAATTAACTATTTTATTTTAATTCTATTATTCATAATTTATCTTTGTAATTGAATTATGATAAAATTGTTCATTTAATAGTAAACTAAATCCACAATCTAACAAAATATAAATTGTAAAGCCATTGGTATGGATGGCTCAGATCTCTTATTTAATTATTTAATTATATTAAGAAGGATTCTGTGAATTAGAGCCAACTCCAAGAATCATACAGGTGAGTTCTTCCTCGTAAGTAGTACTCAAAATATTCTTTCGTTGATGAAATAGGACTAAAATTCTATATTGCCACTATGACTGAGACTAAATGTTTGCGAGTCGGAGCATGACGCATATGTGCATCATGCCGGTCCGGGACGGTAATGCTTTGAAAAAACCTATTGTATACGCATGGAAAGGTATATATATATATATATATATATATATATATATATATATATATATTTTTTTTGGGTCGCTAATTACGATTCTGAAGTCAAGTTTCGAACTTTTTGATGACAAAATATGATTTTTTTCTGACGTTTTTTTTATGTTATTATTGACGTTATTGTTACGAACAAAATTGAAACTAGATATAAAAATTAGTATTAAATCTAATAGTAAGTGTCCATCGTTTATAATTTCTAGAATAAAGTATTTATTAACCGACTAATATTCTAGTTATTATTATACTCAGCTAAAATGTTTCAATATTATTTGCATTAAAATTCGAAATAAGATATTTTCTTTATAGCTGATAGTCTTATACGTTTATAGTTTAAGAAAGCAGAACTATAAAGATAAAATTAATTTTATGATTCTGATTGTTAGAATCATTTAAACTGATATATATATTAAAATAATGCGTAATAGTTTTTAAGAAATTTTTATAATATCACGTTAACACCATATATGTATGTTTAATATTTCTTTATGTAATTAAATATAGTTATACATTATGCTGCGAGAAATGTTTAATTTTAAGATTGGAAATGATGTAAATAAAATATTAATATAATATTATATTCGCGGGAGAATATATGAGTAAGAAATATATATGCGATCTCCTCGGATAAAATGGCGCCACATAAATTATAAAAACTGTTTATAAATGATATGTAAGTATATACGAGATACCGAATAATGCTTGAAGAAATCATCGGTTGGCAATTTATAAATCTTATTTAATAAGTTATGATTTGTAATTTTGAATTGGACTCTAAATGAATTAATTTAATTGGATTTGAATTGAAATTAATTAATTATTGAAGTCAGGATCGCGAGCAAACCTTCGTTTAAGGCCAAAAAATTTTATACAACTAAGGTATACGCTTGATCCGGCTTGATCCGTACCATGATGGGTAATACCGAAGATTTTTCTGAAAACTGACTTTTATATGATTTATAACTAAGGTACGCAAATATTAGCCGGAGGAAAATCTTGCTATTTTACGAAAAAGGTTTAACTGGTTATGCTTTCATAAAAGCAACTGATCTGTGCTGTGACTGAAAATTCGGAAATTTGCTTTATAATAGCTCTCCTACAGATTCACAAATAAGGTGACTGTATTTCAGCTATAAGAAAATCTTGAGAATTTTGAAAGAAGTATGAACGGTGTCAAATTACCACCTCGGTTTCTCCAACCGTTCGGCTGCGCGAAGTGTTTAGGCTGCGATCAACGAATGGGACTTATCGCCCGAAATTTGACCCTCGATAAGAAGAGTCTATGAAGGTAGCTGTATGAGCGCAGAAGGCATTATTCGTATCTCGTCTATACTAAAGTGATTGTTATGTTTCTGTTATTCTTTTATGATACATTAGAATTTTAATTTATTGAACCTAAACCTTTTGAAATTTTTCTTATTTCAAACATCCCAGTAATTAGTATATTATAGTTATTATTGATGTACTCTGACGTTATTATTTTCAATTTATTTTATTAATTATTTTCGAATGCATATATGCATTATACCTGTACTCTAAGGGTTAAAGAACTCCAAAATTTTGCTAATGCAAACAATACTTGCGCACAGTTATTGTACACACATTGCGGCCACATTTGTTAGTTTTTTCACTCCGTTCCTAGAAGCGTATATTATGTTTCAATTGCCAATGCTAACATATTCGGGAACAATCACGGTATTCTTTGTAGTCCAGCATATAAATAATACATCCACTAGTCTAGGCTATAAGCAAAAGTGTCTGTTTATTGAATCATTAATTGATCTTAATATATGATTTATATTTATATACTTACTCAAATACGTAATTGTGCTTAATCTCTAAGTAATTTGAAATCTGTTATACCTGTGTACATCTTTTCGTCTATGATCAAGTCACTTGTGATCTTACTGAAGAGTCTAGTAATCATTTTTTTAATCTGCTTCAAATTTACATTTTCATTGTTTTTTTAGATTAAACTGTAGTGTCATTTAATATCTGAATACATTAAAGCATTCTCAATTATTTATTGCAAAGCGAGTAAAGTCTTCTTGTTTTTAATTTTTATTGATTACATTCAGGTTCTATGACGACTTGAATATTTGTTCATGCTTGGACACTGTTTGGACACTCGTGTTTAATCATGAAGCAATAAAATCATGTTAAGAATCCAATCGTAATATGTTGCTAATTTTATGTAAACGACTGGAGGATTTCAATGTGTACACATTCCGCCAGTTGCAATGACGCTGATCAATATTTTTGGACAGTATCTCTGAATATTATTATACCGATAATGTATTTCCAAGCAATTACGGTCTCTTTACTTTTATTTATTATTGACTATTCGTTGGTAATATTTCTGTTTCTATTAACAACTTGAGAATGTTTCTATTGAAGCGACGTTGCTTGTTTACGAACCAAGCCAGTTGTATTAATAATCCAACCGCAGTATGCCACTACTTTGATGTAAACGGCTGGTGAATTTTGATCTGCACACATTGCGCCAGTTGCAATGTCACCGTTCCATATTTTTTCAAACGTGACGGGACCTCTAGTGTCTTCAATGCACGGGATATTAGGTACGCGCAAAATATAGAACATATATTAAGTTATTGGTAAAAATCCTTGAGCATCATACACATTATTGCACTGATTCCATTCTAGAACTCGAGCTAAAGCTACTTTTAATAAAGGTAGAAGCTCCTTGAACTAAACTGTTGAATGTCCCGTTATTTCATTTTCTGAAATATTATTAAACTGTTTGTATATTTGTGAGGATTTTAAAGTTTAAAGGGCTTTATTAGTCGTGTATATTTTATTGATTGTAGATGAGCTATCAAATCTGGCTTTTAAACTTAAATTTGAATATGTGATATTTTTTTAAAAGTTTCAGGCCTCTGTTTGATTTATCCAGTGTACAGTCATATTAAAAATTTATTATATTTATATTGTTTATATTATAAAATTTATTATATTATATATATATATTGTTTATAAATATATTATATTAATAGACGAAGAAATCTAGAGACAATTAAATAATATTACAAAACATCAGTAGCATTGGTTTTATAATTAATTTTGACTTTCTTTTACTGTTAACTCAAGAGGAGCTTCCACCTGAATTAAAAATAGCTTTATCTCGAGTTATAGAATGGATTCTATGTTCTAACGCGTACGATTCTCAAGAATTCATACCGATAACTCAGAATATGTTCTGTACTTCGAGCATGCTTAATAACCCGTACATGAGAGACCGTCGAGGTCCCATCACCTTTTGAAAATGAAGTGCCCGGTAACATTGTGACTGGCGAAATGTGTGCAGATCAAAATTCTCCAGCCGTTTATATGAAGATAGCGGCATACTAAGATTGAATAATTATCATCATTAGCTTGCTTCATTAACAACGAATAGAGCCTGAAAAAACACATATTTAAATTTTAATAGAAACAGAAATAATACCTGAGAATAATCAATGATAAGTAAAACCAAAGAAACTTTAAACACATTGAAATATTCGATCAATGTTAAAACGATATTGAGAGGTACTAGTTAAAAAACAATTGATCGGTATCGTTGTAACTGGCGGAATGTGTGCAGATCAAAATTTTTCAGCCGTTTACATGAAAGCTTGATATTACGATTAGATTATTAGTATAACCGGGTTGCTTCAACAAAAACGGCCAGAGTCCGATCAAATACATCCTCAAATTGTTATGAAACCTGAAAGTAATTAATAAAAATTAAAAACAAAGAGTCTGTACTTGCTTTGAAATGCATTATTGATAAAAATTAAATGCATTAAAATACTGGACATTAAAATAATAATCACTGCCGTCTAACTGATAAAAAGAGAAAATATAAATTTCAAACAAATTTAAAAAGGCAGACGCCGGGCTCGTAGTAAAATGCCAAGTAACTTAATCGTAGATATAAAGATGTACAGAGTTGTAAGAGATTTCAAATTACTTATAGATTTAACAGAATTATTTTACTTGAGGGAGTTTAAAAGTAAAATTCAAATTTCAATATAAATTAATGTTTCAATAAATTGATATTTGTTTTTATTGCCTAGACTAGTCAATGTACTACTAATACATAGTTCTACAATGCCGCAATCTTTTTTGTTTACCCAACAAATCGTTTTATAGACCCAACGATATTAAAGTATACAAGTTTGTAATGCTATTCTAATGACAGTAAATATAGCAAAATAAAAACATGTGTTACTAAACCGATGGTAACTAGCATCTGAATCGATTAAAAGATGAAAACGTAAATTTAAAGCGAACATATGATTCTATAACATTAAAATTCACTTCAAATACGCTTACATCCTGTTGTAAATTTATGTATTTGAAATACGTTGCCGTTACAGTCATATTTGAGCATTGTAACAATAATAATATTTTGATGCCTTCTCTATGAGATTTTGATGTAACCTTTCGGATTCTCTGTTTTTCTCTTCCCTCATCTAAAAGTCTACTGATAAATTTTTACCAACTGTTAAGTTTTGATAATTGAACGATAATCTAAATGAGAACATGGTAGCATTGCAGTCAGCCGAATTATATGTATAGAATCGTACACAATTAAAACAACAGATTAATATTATTTTAGAAATTACTTCATATTGTCAACACATTTATCTGATTTCAACACATGTCGTCTAACCTAATATCATACTGAAAGTACTGTACCGCAATGAAGTGAAGTCTTGAAAAACGTCCTTCCGAGACCAACAGGAATATTAGTGCCTGATAACTAGATCGATCTAGGACGATTCTCGAATTGATTAGAAGGGGTGTCTCATAAAATAGACACAAAGAACAAGCTTGGCATACTTAAAATCTATACTAGAAAATTGTAAACTCTTGATTTTAATACCGTTAGGCAAATATTGATTAGAAAAAAAGTACTTGGCGCATAGGTAATTACCCACAAATATTGCTTTGCTTTATTTTTATTTTAGTTGTAATTACTTTTATGTTGCATAGAATTGAAAAATAGGAAACTAAGTATATTAGCACTTGTATACCGTAATATCATACTTGAATGAAACACCTAAATTCATATAAGGGAGACTCTATCTGCAGACTAACAGCCGTAGCGGAAATATATAATTTTAGTCCTATATCATCAACGAAAGAATATTTTTGGTGATATTTACAGGTACGAACTCACTTGTATGATTCCTAGAGTTAGCTCTAATTTACAAAATTATTACGAGATCTAAGCAGGGTTATCCATTCCAATGTCTTTCTGGACCAAAGAATTGGAATTAAAATTTGGAGCGAATACATACTCCAATAAATAAGTTGATAATTTTCTCAAACATGTTATTCACCTTGTTCGTGTTCATGAAATAGTACAGACAAGAATATTGGATTTTCTTGTAGTATAATTTATTTGCCTTAAAATATATAGAGAGCGACGAGATTACTACACTAGTCGGAATAAGAAGCAGGTATAATCCTAACTATTAAATTATATTTTCCTATTAAAAAAAAATTATTAAAAAAAATATAATAATATAAATAATGACTTTTTTCATAACTTTTCAGTAGCAGGTCTCTTAACTTTGCCGACATTTAATTGTTCTTGTTATTAATACAGTTGTATTTTGTTAGATTATGGAGTTAGTTTATTATTAAATGAACAATTTTATCATCATTCAAGTACTAAGATAAATTATGAATAATAGAATTAAGATAAATAGTTCATTTTATAATAAACTAAATATAAATGTAATAATAATAATAATAATAACAATGTGGGAACTTGAAAAGGACAACATATCTGCTGTTGAAATGTTATAAAGGAAGATATTATTGTTGAAATATAAAACGTTTCACATTACGCAAGAAGAAATTATCTAGTTCTCTTCTGAAATAATATTTTTTTTTCCAAAACTTCTATAAGAATATTTAATTTTCCTTTCAACATTCGTTGTTATTTTACTAAAAATTGTCTAAAACAGTTCTTTTTCATACTGTCAATATTTCTTTCAATTCAATACTTTTCTTGTTATCTTATACTATTTTAATCATATAGTTATAAAGTTCCGTTTTATTTTCTTTCCAAAGCTAGAGAAATTCTAAGAAAAATTCTTTAAAGAATATTGTTGAATGAAAAGTTTTTACGAATTCTAATGAACTCCAAGTAAGTATATAACTGGATAGTTACATATTTAATTTTCTTTTATTTTACAGCATATATTTTTTAAACAGCTTAGGTATACGCAATTAAAAAATATTGATTGTGATATTCTTCTAAATGGTACACCAATTCATTAATTTTTTTTATTAATATTAATATGTTTAATAAAATTATATTTTCTTCTTACATTAAATAGAATCGAATATAAATACCTCAATTAAAACGATGTCATTGTCAAGATTTTCGGGATTATATTGTGGATGTGGCTTGATTCTTCTTATTTTGTGAATAGTCCCTTCTTCTTTTGTTAATATTGTTCCGATTCTTACTTTTACACGTTTTGGATTTGTGTTCCTGTGTGATAGATAGGGCCATTTTGTCGTTAAATAAAAAATAAAAACAAATTATTTAAGGATAATTACTATTCAATTGATATAGATTTTTTTTGATAACAAAAGGTAGCTATAGTTTTTACAGGAGATTTCTTTGTATCATAACAATAACGCATTACAATAACAATTATTATATAATCAATTATATCGCGATTAAATGACACTACTAAACTCTAAGCTTTGTAAGTAATTCTTAGCAGCATTTGAAAAATTATAAAAAAAATATTTTATTTTAAATGTTTTTTGAAACTATTTAGTACTTACTTAAAGCAGAACATGGCTGAAATTAACCAAAGCTTTGCAATAATCGTGGCACCACCCTTTAGTCTTGAACGATATTCTAAAGAAGCCTAAAGTAAATAAAAATTTCTCATTATGACTAAGTTTTTAAAATAATATAATATTTAAATTTATAAAATAATAAACTGCTTTAACATATTCGTTAAATCAAATAAAATTACTATATAAGCTCTTCATCTAAAATAGTCATAGAACAATTCTTCAAAAACATAAAAAAATTCTTATTCTACTTTTAAATTTGTCTCTGATGGACTATAAATTTCAAAAATCCATATATTTTCTTCTTGCCTTGCTGCCATATGTATTCATTTCATTATCTTATTTAAAGTATCAAATTGAACAGATTATACCCGTAATGTAGAAAACCGTTACTGCATTTGATACGTGAAATTATTGTATTATTCACATAAAGGAATTTTATCAATATCTATTATTATGTTCATATAATCTCTATAGAGCATTAACTTTATAGTCTGAGAGAAATAAGAAATTTCATTGATTATTCACATTTTTGTGAATTTTACGTACACCCCTTATCTAAATTATTTAATTTTTTCTTAATTTTCGGATGTTTCTTTAATGTCGTAAAGTGTTTTCAATTAAATGTATTTGACAAGTTGGAATGTAAAATCAATTTTATTGATTTTGCTGTTTTAACAGGTGACGCTTAAATGTAATTAAAAAATTTTTCAATGTCATTTGAAGCGATTGCACTGAACGTAGATCAGTCGAAGGCTTCAAATTTTTTAGAATAACTGTAGAAGTGTTTTTACATCCAATATAATCATTCTTTTTTTAAAATTAATATATACATATTTAACGAGAATTCTTAATCTTATGTCCAGAATATTTATTTAATTGTGAATATCAATTTTGTCTAGTATTCAATTGTTTAGACAATTATAGTTGTATCTCATCAACGTTGAACAAAGAGATTCCTTTCATGTTTATCTTCAGAATGGAAAATAAGAAGTATCGGAAATGTGGCTAGTTAGAACAGTTGTCGTTGCATTGATATATTATTGAATTGACCCAAAAACTAATTAATAAACATTATGCCATAAGCAAGTACATTATTGTGGTGCAGTCGCAAGGACTTTCTTACAGTTATTTTATTACAAAAAATAGGTCGTTCTATGATGTGAATCTCCTACCTTATAATCTTTATTGAACGTTGGACTTTTAATTCGCTAAACAGTTGAAATAGACAAACAGTGTAGAAAGCATCCACGTTCCCGACATTAAAAACTAGATACGCGTTCAAAAGCGTAGTTTAATAAATTCTTTGATCTATTTTTTTCCAAAAGAACAATTAAGAAACATACTAAAATATGTATAACTGCACTGACAGCTCCTGACAGAGTAAACGTACAATATAGACACCAATGAATATACAGTGTCCAGATCAATGTAACAAAATAATAATAAAATAAAAATGTGCCAAACGGACGAATATAGACCAGGGTATTAAAAAATCTGATTATAGTTTGATCACAACTCGTGAAATAGTCCAACTTTTTCGGAATATGTATGAATGATCTTACGCCATATGCAGTTATTTGGGAGAAGATTTTAATGTCTTTCTTACTTTTGTTTGCAATAACTTAACAATAAAGTTACCTTCAGTACACGCTTTGCTGATGGCGTTATCAAAGTTATTATTATTCAAATAAAAATTCTACCTAACTATCTAGTTTGCATATGGATCTGAGACTATTTTTACTCAGCTAAGACAGAATTTTAAAATATTTCAGTCAGTATTACAGTATATATATATATACCCGTTTATAGTATATATGTACCCGTATATAGTATATATAGTATATATACCCGTTTGACAATATGAAGAAGATTAGCCACTCTAGTTTCTGTATATAAAAACTCGATTCGTGTTCTATATTTTTATTATAAAATATTGAAATTATAAAAGTCTATATTATTGATTATCTATTAAAATAAAGTACCTAGGTTGGATCTATAAATATATGCTTACATATATTTATGCATAAAATTGTCTAAAGCAAGCCGGTATGAATTAAAACCACGTATTTGAGCACCGTTTGTTTTTTATCTTCCTGAACACCAGTTGCGCTAGAAGGTGGATTTTTTAAGTTAAAAATACGTAACGTAAACGATACTTACGGATACGTTTGGATAGTGTATTATTTATCTTGGATTATATGATATAAAAACTCATTTAAAGACCAAATATATGGTATAAAATTTTGGTTAAAATAAAGCGAAAATGCTGGATACAGAATATTACGTCCGATATAAAAAAATAAAATAGAATGAATACAATAATAACACTATCAAATAAAACTCGAAAGGTTTTATCAGCCCCTTTTTACAAAAACTAGGATGCATGAAGTAAAAAGGCGAAAGCTCTAGATATTCTATTAGTTTGATTCTTAACTATCTAGATAGGGGGCTACTATACTGACGTGATTTTAACATTTAGATGATATGGAGTTCCATTTTGGCTCTGATGTATGTTGCTCTAGATAAATCGCAAATATATTTTGTATGTTGAAGATACTGAAGTTTAAAATGCCGCGTACCATGCAAATCATCGTATACCGCACATACAGTATATATTAAAAGATTGGGCGTTCCATTAAGTTGCCATTTTAATTTATTTGTGAATTCATGTTTATAAAATTTGAAAGTATGTAATATCCAGTGAATATCGTTGAAAATATAATTCACATGTTTTTTTAAGTAAGATTGCATGTAACGCCTAGGTTGCGAACTTTGGATATGTAAGTCTGTCCCTAATTAGAATATTAGGGATAGCGGATCAGTCTATTTGTTGACGATGTATTTGCAAACACTTAAATTTGAAAAATTGAGAAGCTTCAGTAACATTAATTTAAGATAATAAATTTTATTTATATTCACATTATTTTAGACAATATTTCAACTTTATAAAAACTTTATTAAAACATTATTCGTTTTCCTTTGCATTCGTATAATGGTAAGGAAGTTTACTAAAGCTTAGAAGACAGGAGGTGCTAGCAGCTCAGCTGTGAAAATGCTGACTTGTCCAATCAATTTAGGGCAACAGACATTGCATAGGCAGCGGCACAGCGCATCGGAGTGAGCGAGCTTATAATTATAAGCGCGGAGTACAAAAAATTTTTACGAAACAGAATTCGGATGATCAATATGTCTTCGATACTTCATTCAAAAGAGGGAAAAGAAAGAGAGAGAGAGAGAAGAGAGAGAGAGAGAGAGAGAGAGAGAGAGAGAGAGAGAGAGAGAGAGAGAGAAAGAGAGAGGAACATGAAAGATGGCAGATTTGATAGTATAGTATAGCATGAAGCTCATTCTCCACATAATCAGCAATTATGAGAGAGACCTTATTTTTTGCTTTAAAGCTCATAATGATGTCGCATGGATTTAATTAATTAAATATTGGTAATCAAAATCTACATTCTTAAATCTAAATTCGTAAAATATTTTTACGATTAATGGAAAAACTATCTTAAAGTTAAAACAGATGTCAACTTTAACATATTCCTAGATTTACAAGATAAATTTTCTGAATCATGAATATATTTTTTGTACATTATTGATAAAAAGTTATCAAGTAAATGAGATTGCTTTGAATATGAGCTCCCATGAATGAACCTATTAATTTAGACAAGTAATTGAAATGACGCTTTGAAAATTATAAGTAATTGACTAATCCTCTGAAATTCACCCCTTTTAGCTCATAAACTAAAAACTATTCTACATTAAATATGTATTTGTAATCGCTTAAAAAATTCTCTGTATTAAATTATAAATGCGTTTCACATTTGCATAGTACCTGGTATGGTCTTTCGTGCACCGTTACTACAGATCTACCTCCTTCAATTCGTTCCATACGAAGTCCTCTAATACCTAAAAGAAGTTATCAATAATTTAGACATTGCAAAACTTGATATAATTGTTAATATAACTTTAATTTTAGTCAACCTAAATGTCTTATAATTAAAGGAAGATTTGTCTTTTGAACTACTATTTACAAAATCTAGTGTTAGAAAAAATTACTGTTTCAATTGTTAATTGATTTTTCTTGGCTATAATTAATTTAAAGATAGTTTCCAATAGCTTATGTCAAAATATTAAAAGGAGAGTTTTTGTAGAATTTTAAAATAAATACACAGAAAAATAACTGTTTTATAAATAAATAACATTTTACGATTGTCTATGATTAAACAAGAAATTAAAAAAAAGTTTAGCTCTTCATTTCTGAATGGTGAAAAATGAAACAACTATCGAAAAAGTTGATGTTACCAGTCATTTTATACTGGGAGTTTTATCATTAATTCCTTAAGACTTGCCTTTTTATATAGATAGTTCAGTTATACTTCCGTTATACTACCGTTATACTCCCGGTTTATATATAGAAAAACAACAATAAAGTTATAAAGTTGTAATTTGCCCGATCACTCCTTAGAGGATCACTAAAACTCGAAGTCTGAGCAAGAAATAACTGTATGAATAGCAGATACTCATAAAAGTGAAAAAAAATTGACATAATAAGAAAATATTTGTGTATCTGCAGAAATTAGATGGACGCTCTAATCACTTTAGTTCTATGGAGTTAATATGAAGAATTAATAAATATTTTTATCAGTCTTACAGTCTTTATATAATGATCTACTATACTAATATTATGATAGATATGATTAGACTATCTTTGTTTATAATCATCCTCGTCAAAGCTGAAATGGAAATTACTACTAAAATTAATAATTCAACAAATAAGAAATAAAATAATAATAAAATTAAATTAAAAATTAAAAATAAAAGTAAAATGAATTAATCTAAGTTTAGTGACTACATCAGGCAATAATTGATTATAATCAAGGATAGTCTGATTATCATTAAACGATTTTTGTATAGTAGATCATATATTGTATAGTAGATCATATATTGTATAAAGATGATAAGACCAATAAAAATATTTATCAATTTAATTTACAACAATTGACATAAGTACAATTTGTTAGATAATCTGAAGAAATTTAACTAATTTTTATATTGAGTACCACTGTAACTGTCGAATATCCTCAAGCACTAAGATATGAAAATTAGAGTTCCGTACATAGTATATTTTTAACACGATTTGTATAGATGATAGCAACAATTTTGAATTAAATTTAATAAAAATTTAGTTTAAAATCAAAATACTAATTATTAACTTACTTGTATAAAAACATTCAGCATAAGTAATAAATAACAGGACATAGAAAAAGTTCATCATGACAATAATTATGACTGATGATTAGTTAATTTTTTAGCCGAATAATAGATGTTACTAAATTACATCGCTTATATCCTAAATCGTGTGTACATCTTGTATAACTATTGTTCATTGTTATCTCCTTACAATATGAGCTAATTATAGGTAAGATATTTATTCGTAATAATGATAATAATTTGTATCTTAAGAGCCTTTTTGAGCGCAGTAAGCCGTTGAATACAGAAATAAATTGGTTAAGTATTGGAAAAGTATATTGAAGAAATATTCCGACAAATAATATTATTGTGTTTTAATATTCACTTTTTAATTCCATACGTCATTCGATTTTATTTAAAATTATATCATTAACCTAATTATGAAAATTTAAATATGATTAGTCTAATAATATTCGTAAGAATCAATGTATATCGAAAGACAATAGTGGAGCTCGTTAAATATTGGGTTACCTATTGTATACGAGGCTACGCTTGTATACGAGCGAAGCAACTGAGTCACTTTGCTCGGATAGCGCAATTTGGGGAATTATATTGAACACGTTATACCCTATTATATCTTATATAACAAGGTTATACCTTACTAACAGAAGTTTTCCGATTTCTGAAATGGCATATATGTATCTAATGGTTGCTTCTCTTATAGGCAAAGCTCTGAATTGACAGATCGTAATGGCTTTGAGATATGAAATACCCAATATATTTAAAATATTTTAATGCATATCACATACAAAATTCGTTTAGTCAATGATAATTACAATTAAAATGCACACGACTTAAAACTGTAGTACCAAGTATGTATAAATTACTATTTCACTTTCACTAGAACTCCAATGATGTGGATCGAGCAAATAAACTCCAATTTGCAGATAGTGTTGAATTCTTTTTATTACAGTACGAATATAGAAACTGTTCAAGAATTTTATAGAGTAATGTGCAATTACAGTAAATAGCTTTAACATGTACAACAGCTTCTTTTTTCCTATTATTCAGTTTTCATAAGACGTACAAATTGTTATCATATCATATCAATGCTCTGATTTTAAATATTAGACTTCTCAATGAGATATTATAGACAGAAATTATCTAATGATAAAAACCAAGGTTTTTAGTATTTATTTTTAGCACTTTGGTCCTTCCTATCCACGTTGCTAAAGCTATTATCAGCACTTTAGGAAAAATTTTAAGGAGATTTATGAGTAAAATCTCATCGCCACAACGCCATAAAACAACAAAAATTTGACGATGTTTTTTTATAAAATGATAATTTGCACACTCCAATAGTAAAACATATAGTCCCTTAATTGATCATCTTATGGTATACCTAACGGCTTACAGTAATCATTTGTGTTATCCAAAGATGAAGTATGTTACTTACTAACACATATTCGCACTAGCGATGGATCAGTCTATTTTGCTGTGCAGTTGTGAAACTTTTAATATCTTTATTTACTTAACGTTAATATTAACTTTTAAATATCTTTAATGTACAAGATGTAAAGTTTATTAAAATGACATGTACATTTTACGTAACGTCGGAAAAAATATTTGGTTAATGGATTAAAAAAACCGTAACTTTAGCATCGTATACATTTCGATTCAGGTGATGCAATTGCAATTTGATTATTAATATGTTGAAGTAATCAAGTTTAAAAATTGTATTCATGTCGACTGTTTCGAATTAAATCAATAAATATTTTTATAGTCACGAGGGGGTGACTATAAACAAGGACAGTCTGACTGTCATTATTTTAGTTAATATATTATATTATAAAGAATATAAATCTTATAACGGCTCTATCAAAATTGGAAACAATTTTAGGCTAAACATTAGTGAACAATCTAAACATGAAAATTATTAACTGACAACTGTATGAATAAGTGTTCTAAGAATAAACTGTTGAATAATAATTTTGATCGATTTAGCAATCAGCGACATCAAATAGATTTTTCTCTAGAGGCAGTAGATTTTTAAATATACGGATCTACATAATTTCATTATAGAAGAAATTTACTATTAAAAAAACAAAGGAGCTATCTTAGGAGATCCTGAAAATTATTGAGTCAAGCAGTTCGATTGGAAGAACCAATTTTTATTAACGTAACTTTTAAACCGAGCCCGATATTTCTGAATTACCGAAAATCATTGCCACAAATCTACCGTAAAAAAGTCGGAGCCTTATTATCAATCATAAATCTAAAAAGATCTTATAAATTGTTTCAAAATATATTTTTTACAACTTTAAACTAAAAATTACAAATTTAGCATAATATTTTCACTTTCGTGGTATACATAATATAATCTATCTCTATTATTTATTCAATTAAATCTGTAGCTAAGCTAGTATAGAGTATCTTTTTCCTTATATTTTCAAGCGTATACGAATTTGAAAATAATACATCAATCACCCGTTTGATAACACCATGGAATTCGACATACTCGATTAAAAAAGTAATCGGATGAAAGTAAATACTCATGGATATTCTCAGTTTCTTGTTTAAGCCATATTATAATACCATAAAGAATAGTAAAATATCCTATGCCATCCGTTATCCGTTATCCGTTAAAATGGATTTCATAAACATGTTATCGAATTCGAAGCACATGCAGTTGAAACATCTAATCCAATCCGAACAAACGAAATTTCGGATGCTTTAATAAATTGTATATAAAGCTAAGAAAGTAACAAAATCTATCTTGGAAAATAAATGCATCAAAGAAAATTTTGGAAAATAAGGAATTTTATGTTAATACCCATCAACACCAACGAACAAAACAACATCACACTATTAAAGATTATTTATAGAAATCGAAAAAGCCCTTCCATTAGAACTCCATATAAGTCGAGAAGATTTATGTAGATAAGTGGATAAAATGATTTACGAATGGAAAAAATAAACTTATGCTGCTTTATCAAACTTACTTGACTTTCATTTTGCTCACGAAAAAATTTCATTCAACAATGATTCCATTGTTCATATTCTCAAAATGTGAATCTTAAACATAATTATGCAATTCTCTCTTATTCAAAGACTTGTTATAATAGTACAAATAAAACTTATTTCGATAAATTATAATAGATGAGACCAAGTTCATTGTTATTTCGATATATGTACCTTTGAAACTCATGCATAAACTATCTGAACATTCAATACTTATCTCCAGCAATCATCTGGGTAAAATTAAATATAATATGAGTAGTACGATAGTTGAAGGAATGCTTGTGATATAAGCAGATATAATTGAAATATCGAACTGCACATAAATCACTTCGAACAGAATTTCTCACGCTTTCATTGTTGTTCTTGCTTATTATATGAATCTATTTAATCTAACGTGTAAAATTTATAAGAGTCAGCAGCGTGCTTAAAATTAAAATGCAGATGACGCCTTTCAAGTGTGATTTGGTGAAGTTATATAAATCATACAATACTCATTTTTCACAATTCCATTCGCTTCACTAGCGTTTTTCAATATTGGAGCATACACAGCATAGTATTAAAAATCCAAGGATCGTAAAAACTAACTAAAGCGAAGCAACATTTAGTTTAGTTCCTGAGAATGAACCGTAGCGGTTCGATAAGACGGCACCAAAGGTGAATGTAAATTTAAGGTGGTGGGGCAGTAAGATTGTTCTTCACTAACATAGAATATAGTTTATTATTTTTATTATTTTTATTTTATTTTATTTTATTTTATTTTCTTATTTTTAATTTTTAATCTAATTGCTTATTAGTAATTATTGTTATTAGTTTTATTTCCGATTATTCAGGGGTGATAATAAAGAAGGACAGTCTGACTGTCATTATTTTACCTAATATATTATATTATAAAGACTGTAAGATCGATAATAATATTTATTAATTTAATAGAATAAAAATTACATATTGATTAACATTTATTCTTATAACTTTTTATTTATTTATTATCATAAAAGATTCACGAAGTGATATAAGATTTTAGTAACTGAGATTACAAAGAAATATTTATATGACAGGAAACATTTGTTAATATCGCATATTAATTCGATATCTATAATAGGATTGAATCAATAATCAAAGCTCATCCTAAGAAGAGAAAAAATAAAATGTGAAAATTAAAATAGTAGTTTATAGTAAAAGGTGTTCATGTTTACGCTTGCTAAATATCGAATATTATTATATTTTAGGTATGCCTTCAATTTGTCTCAAATGGCTTTTTAAAAAATGTGCGTCTCAAATTCGTAGGTGGCGATGTTAATATATGTCATTATTTAATATTCAACTAGTCCTAATATAAATTTTTTATCATTATTGTGAACTCCTTTATAAATTCTAATATAATGAACAATGATAATATAATGTGAAACTAGCCAAAGCAGACCATCTCCAATATGAAAAATTAAATACAATCGCATATAGTAGTTATTATTACATTGTTTGCGCAATGCTAAAGCATGTATCAGTAATTCTAAATCTTTTGTTCTTTTCAAAATTTTTCTTTCTATTTCTCTTTTTAGCTTACACATTATGCTGGTTTTCCTGAAACATCAATATATTCCGCGAAATTGCTACAGGACGACAATACTGAACAATGTAGTAAAATCAGGCACAAACGAAGTTATGAGATAATAGTAATATGTTCGCGTAAATACTAATCCAATTTCATTGCTTTACTCTTAACCTGTGATCATTTCGAGTAAAAATAACTCTATCACGTGTCTCATGTAATACTAAGTTCGAGAAGAAATATAATTGAGAGATTTTAGTAATAAGTAGCAAAATTAGCACGCATAAAATTTTATGCAAATCCTTGTAACAGAGAAACAAGGATAAAGCCACGTTTTCTTACTATTTAAGTTGAAAGTTATTATGGCAGGTCTATGAAAATCTTGACCGATAGTAAAAAAAAGTTAAAAAGAAACACAAGCACACGTGTTCACGGTTTAAACAGGGTCAGGCACGTTATGTCTAACCAGCTAACGTATTCGATGCACGTTCCAGTAGCGCGTCAAGACTCGACGAGAGCGAGGGAGAGGGAGAGGGGGCTGGAGGAGGAAGGTGGAGAGACCAAGGCAAATTAAGCGAGCTCCGACATCTCGCTTATGAAATTACGCAAAGATGGAGCTGTGTAAATTGTAATTTGATAACGTAATTACGAGAGGAGCGAGCCAGACTAGTTCATTTTCTCTTCTTACGTCGCTTGAAATTATCGGGCGAGCCGAGATGATGTCGCCTGCCATCTCTGCTTGCAAATATTTGAGTAAACAAACGCGAAGAAGATTTTGATTCGCTCCTGTTTATTAAGGGACGACAGGAAAACCTTATAATATACCAGAAATGAAAGAGGAGGGTCGAGAGAAGTGAGCGCGTGGAGAGCTAGGGGGGGGGGCTGGCACAAATCAATGTCGTAATTGAAATGGTGCTTTAGTGCGGACTTTTTTGTACAAATATTGACGGTAAATGAGAAGTACCCGTCAAAATAAACTTTGAAGCCAACCATAAAGTAAGTCAACGGTAAATGATAGGATATAAGACGGAGGAACAACGAATCATTTTTTTGTCAGCGTATTTATAAATTCTCGGAGAGGCCGTTATATTTTGTCAATAAAATACGGCGTCAACAAGTACTTCGAAAAACAAAATCGATGAAAAAATCTCTTTTCCGAAAGCGAGATAGACTGCTTCCGAATATTTTTGTTTGAGCGAAAATTTTATAATCCATTATTTTGATGGGGTTGATATTAACATCGATATATATATATATATATATATATATATATATATATATATATATATATTTATATATATAGATATATTTATATATATCGAATGATATATTTTACCCATTTAAAACATCATAGCATGTCAATTTTGTACTTTGAAACCTTTAATGTTTGTATTCTTATAAAACTTGTCAAAATTAGTTGAAAATGCTTCTGTCAGTTATCCTAACATCATATCGAGAATCGCAAACAAGCCTCCCAATCACAATGGATTATAACACTTTCGTCCTATATACATATATATATATATATATATATATATATATATATATATATATATATATGTATGTATTTATGTATGTATTGTAGTGTTTGCAAGAGACTGTTTAAAAGGATTTTATAAAATCTTCTAAAAGATTTACTCACGTTAGATTAAAATTGAATCTAGATTATGTTTGTTTCTTATAAGAGTAACGACACATTTAACTTTTTCTACTCATAATTCACATTGAAACTTCTTCACATACAAAACTGAAATTCATCATAGAATAGATAAGTTTTTTTTTTAATGAAAAGCATTCAGAAAAGAACACACATTCATTAATATAAGAATAAATTTTTCTTTAAAAAAGTAATCACCTTCGTATAAATTCCTTTATAAATTTAGTTAGATATGGTATTTGAATTTTATTTAAGAGGCTTCAAATATTCATGAATATAGAATTTAAGGTAAACGTAGCTGTTTTATTTATTTATTGGAAGAATTTTAATTCTTTTTTTTAATAGACTAATTCGTCTATTAGTCTAGTGAATGGTATATTCCTTTTTTTCTGAATTGGTAAATGCGGAATCTTTATGTTCTAGTTTTTTAAAAATTTCCAATACATTCGGACGATTCAGGTAATGGGTTAAAATACTTTTTTTTAGCAGAGCTACTTTAATAAAATAATCGTAGATTATAAATGAAAACACTTGGACTACTTATAATTTACGTTATATTATTAAAACATGTTTCACCAAGTGTATAGCGAGTCTCCAGTTAATTATAAAATAATCGTGGTATATGTCTGTAATGTATTTTTTTTTCTTTTCGATCATATGCCATGGCTCCGTTTATGCTTCCAATAATAGGGATAATCGTAAGCGACAAAGGTTTAAAATGTTTAAACAGAGCACATGAAAATTCTTATAGAGGTGCTTATCTCAATCAGCCGAAAACGGGACTTGAACGACGTCTCTTTTTAGGATGCGAACCATCGTATATATTTTTTAAACGTTTTCTTTCTATTACTAATCTGGTAACCTTTTCTTTCATTTATTATTTGATTAGTAATTATCACCCTCTCATATTATTCCTTTACCTTTTCTCTATTTTTTCAATTTACCAAATTCCTCTCGTTTCAACTTCTCTCGAATATTGATGCAGGCTCATATTTACGCGCATGCATACCAGATGGATATTCGAGCTGAAATGTTTCGTCGACGGTTATAGAGGCACCTCCTTACCACGATGTTCCAAAGCCATTCGTTCAGGGATGCGAACGGGCTTTTGCAGGGTTATATCGGCGCTTAAAAAGTTGCCGACGACATTTCAAAACCAACGCGAAAAAGGGGGGTGGCCCGAAGCTGCTCGGCACGTCGGTGGGATATACATAAATAGCGCGGCGCACCTTTCGTAATAACGCGGGCCGCGTATGGATCGTGACACGCGTTTAATTAAACGCCGCGCGCCGGTACTCGTTGGGAGTAAATGCGCCCGTGAGGCTTGGTCCGTATCAATTTCGTTCGAGCGCTAGTTCTTTATCGCTGGGATATCTGTATCTGTAGGAGCTGCGCGCGCACGCAGGCTCGGTGGATCCATATGGGTTCTGAGTTGGGATCTGCGAGGCTGATCGTCGAAACTGTCGATGAATTCGGTATCGTTTCATTTAGCCTTTTGTATTATGCAAACTAATTGCAAGATCAACCTGATTATGTTCTGCAAATTTGTAACATTACGAAATTATTCGAATCCTTTTGAGGATCGCGCCAAACGCATATCTACTTAACCTGATGTTCAGGGGAAGTAATGTAGCGTAAATGCTTAGATTGTTTATGCACACATGTCTTGTAACTTTGTCTGGATCAATTCTACATTCGCGTTCAATGTAACTCCATATACAAATTCGTTAATAACCTCGTGGTTTACTGTATATATTAATTTTACAGCCCTACATCTGATGTGTATATGTATTGTGTTTGATGTTAAGTATATACTAATTAATAGTAAATAAATTGAACTCTATTACTGAATTAATTTCACCAAGTGACAAATGAATTTTCAATTGAGTCCTAAAATATATTTTATTTGTTTCAATCGAGTCAGGAGTATGAAAAACTTACAGAGTTAAAGTTTTTTAATAAGGATTTATTTTTATGAAACATAATCCTTTTCCATCTATTTATAAAAATACATTATTACTTTTCTTTGTAAATTTTTCAAGTACCCAACTTCAAAGTTGCTATAGTCAGCATCAAATAAATCAACTGTAGTCGCAGCTGCGTCTTTCACGTGCAAAACAATGTCTGCGACTGATTAATTAGTATTTTAACTAGTATATAGAATGCTTTGATAATTTTGTTATAGAATGCCCTTATTCACTAGTACCTTTATTCATCTAGTAGTAGATAATGAATCTGCAAATTTGTAAATATATGAAGTAAAATATTTTATTTTTTCAAATTTATACTATTATTTATATATATATATATATATATATATATATATATATATATATATATATATATCGAAATGCAATGCATTTGTAGATGAAACATAAATGAGCATAAATAATATTAATTAAATAAAGTAAAATAAATTTTTTTCCTTAGATTCTGTGGAAGTCTTTTTTTATTTTACTTGCATATGAATTCATTATTATTTTATGTTCAATAGCCGCATATTGACTTGCATCAATTGTATACCAAATTTTTTAATCACTATGCATTTATTTTATATTCTATAATAATTCATTAAAATCTTTATAATTTCGGAAAGCTCATATCTATAATTAACAGATCAGAAAGAAAATACAAAGGGGACAACGTAAATAAAGAAAATATAAAAACGCGTATTTATAAATGTATTGTTCTTATAAAACATATTTTATATTTTAAACTCTATAACTCTAAGCTTCACGTTGGAGATAAATTCGATTCTTTTGTGATAATAAATTTTGTATTTATTTATTACTTTCATCTTTTGACGAGAAAAATTGCTTTTTCGAAGAGACTGCTTATTTTCAACAGGAATAATTTATATTGTTAAGAATTTCTATAATTCTTATAAAATTAAGTAAATAAAGTTGCAAATCCAAGAACACCGTAAAGTTATAGGAAATGAAATACAAACTAATATATTTACTTTGGAAATTTTTTTTATGTGCGTGTTATTTTGTTGTTACATAGACAAGAAAATTAAGATAAACATTCAAGCTTTTTTCATATCGAAAAATATTTACAAACGAATAATAGTGCAAAATAAAACAGAATATCAGATGCTTCTTATCCATTCACAAAGCGTCCTCTTATAAACGAATAATACACACTATTTAGAATAAGCAAACAAGCAAGAGGAGTAAAGACTATAGAGTCGGTCATTGCGCTCGACGGCATCGTTTTACTGCGGCCTTTGTCGCCTTTGGCTTTTTGCGAACTCGATAAATGAACATGTCAGAAGTTAATGCAAACTGGCAAACACGCAACAAAAATACGTCAAGATTTTTCTATCGTATTCCCTTCAAAAAGATAAAGCAAAGACGATGAAGATGACAAAAAATGCAAGGAAATGACTTGCCCCCGTGTAATTTTCCGTGATGGCATGAGCGCTTATATATGACAGTATACGAGAGAGAGAGAGAGAGAGAGAGAGAGAGAATTGGAGGGAGAGACGGAGCGTGGAAGAAGATCAGGAAGCCAGTGAGATTTGTAACACTTGAAGTAGAAACGGGCATCGTTAGTCGGACACTCGGAGCTTTGGCGCGCGGCGAAGCCGTCGGCTAAACTTTCCGTCCGGGTATATATGTGTTCGCATATAAAGACATACATATATACACATAAACACGCGCGCGCGCGCGCGCACACACACATATTGATACGGTCGAGGGGCCTTTACGGTCGGGACCGCGCCCCGGCTCTCTTTCCCTTCAGGATCGCTTTCTTTCTTCCAACGAGAGGAGAAGCTCGAGCGTCTCGTCGTATGCTCGTTTCCATAAAGGCGGGGGGCTCTATGTTTGCGAGCGCTATACACCAAGTTAGTTTCGAAGTTTACCTTTAGCACGGGTATTTTTTTTTTTTTTTGTTTTTCGTTGTATTTTTCTCTGAAATTGAGACGCCTCTCTTTTGGGTATTCGGCCGGCATTCGTTAGTACTGGATTTTATTAGCGCGCACGCGTATCTCATTAATTGTACGGGGCATCTGTTTCTTAATGTAAACTAATTAGTAATAAAAAAATACTTCTGTAGCAAATTAATCTGACTTCCTTTCCTTGACTACTCCTCACGGATTTATTACTTTACGCTTAATTGAATTAAGTTCTTTGTCGTATTGAATAATCTAGCAGGAAACGAAGATTATATATCTTATTTAAATAAAAGGCGTTGAGAAAAAAAATTTGAAATACCGCTGCGTCACAGTATGCCTTCCTTCTATCTTTTCTCTAAAATTAAATGAAGAATGATGCCTCAAGTTAGTATAAATTATACACCGTTTTAAACTTGCTACTATGCACATTTTATGAATCTAGTTTCCCGCAGTATATTAATCTTACTTTTCCATATTATCCATTGTGCTTTTATTTTCTAATTTTCCTCTAAGAGAGCTCTTTTTGTTGTTTAAGTGATAATAAAAACTGGAGCCAACGAATATTTAAAAAAAATGCTTTCTTTAACAAGTCAGTTAATCAATTTATTAATTTAATTTTATTCGACATATTATTTTCTCTTGTACATTTAATTACCATTATTATAGCTCTAATGCTATGCAGTAATTAATTATAAAGACCCGTCAAAAGATTTATCATAAATAAATTTATAATTAGAAAGGGAACCTCAGCATAAATTTTTGCTACAGACACTGTCTAGATTGACAAATAATAGAGTATAGTTTTGCATCAAAATTTAGGATGAGTATTTTTCCACGATAAAAAACTTCAATTGCATTTGTTGCAAGTGCATTACATATTGATTCTGCGATTTATTTCTCTCAGCATATGCCAGCATATGCTGCGAATAATAAATTATAAGGTAAATCGAGTAAATACATAATTTAAAGGATTAAAAGTTCATTTAATTAAGCGGATTTGATAATTATACATCTAAGATATTCAGAATTTTAAACTAACAAGAAATAATGACTGATAATTTTTTTACTAGCCGTTGAATTCATAACTGCTTACACCTGTTTGGCATACGCATTTGTACAAAAAAGTTTTTTTTTAATCTTCACTTTTTGTGTTACCTTTTCTCGTGATTTTTAAGGATTCTAGAAGTAGCAAAAATATTTGAAATATTTGAAGAAACAAGATGAAAGTAGTAGAGATAAATTTGATCTCCAATCGGTATGAATAACCTTGTACCTAAATTTCACTTGCAATATCATGTAGGGATTAAAGTAATTTTATTAAATGCAAACATAAATTTTGAATAACTATTAAATAGAAGAAACGTAGATTCCAGATTTAAAAGGAGATAGATATTTAACAATGAAATAAGTCATATTTCAATTCAATTAAATGAATGTAAGAAATGAATAAACATTTAAAACATTTAATGTATTACATATAAAAGAGATATTGTTGTCCCTATAACAAACGCATAAATTAAAGAAAATTGATCGCTTTAAGAAAATTACGAAAAGTCTAAAACGTTCGTCAAAATATAAGCGACTTTTGCAAGAAAACTAATATTGAAAAATACGTGGATTAAAATTAAAAAATCCAAGCTAGTATTTTGCACTATCGGAGTAAAATTTATCATCTTGTGCAAAACTATCGTCTCGTCCGTACTGAATATTTCATCCAAAGAATCTGCGTACGATGAATCTTTAGCTCGAAAATTCATTTCTGTTTGATAAATTTTTAGAAAGTGAAATAATAATTCATTAACAGATGTAGTCATAACAATTGACGAATCAAGAAATGGCAGATTTTCCTTCTGAATTGATTTTTGATTTTTTTCCGTAATTCTTCACTCAGTCGATCCGACGACCCTATATAATGTTCACTATTCGTGCTTTTGCCTTGCTCATCGCAACCCATATACAAAATCCATTGTGAATCCCAAAATAAGGAGGCCATAAATTTACCAGCTGATGTTTCAGTTTTTGATTGGTTTCTTTACTCATTTTGAAGGTGGTCGGCCTGAATTTGGAGAAAATCCGTGACCCATATCTGGTGTGCTCTACTTGCGAATTCATTAAAATAAATATTTGGATGGTAATTACTTAATCCAGAATTTTATAATAATCAATAACAATCATAAATTATTATCCATTAATATATTTTTATAGTTTGATTAATCTTTCTATAAACGTGTTTCAGCTCAATAAAAAAAATGATCAAGTAAAATGGATGTTTAAATTTTAAATACATTACTGTACATAAAAATCCGTTTAGCTGAACACAAAATAATTTCAAGAGCTTGCGTTGATTAAAGTGAATTATTTAATGCCCTTTACAAGAGATATTTACTTGCTTTAGTACCGTGATATCATTTAATTTTTGCATAATTTTGCATATAATATAAGCAAGCGATATAATAATATCCTATTAAATTGATTATATATTTCATTCGATTGCCAACGAATAAATATTTTTTGTTCCGCAAGTTAGCAATTTTTCGTCATTAATATAATCCAGTCGCAAATCTATAAATATATAATTTATTAAACACTCAATTTCATGTTCCAAAAGTTTTAATGATTTTAAAATTAAATTTAGGAAATTGATGCATGCAAGATTGTACTTCCGATCTAATTATTCCCGTTTTAAAATGTAATATCTCTTTGACATTATTCGTTGATGTATTAATTACTTTTGATTAACTAATAATAAGGAAGCTTATAAATGATTGTATCTCCATGTGCATATTTTTCACAGAAATCTCGTATTAATTAGTACAAGATTAACTCTTATCAGTTACATCTGTCAATTTATATTTTTATTTGGCACTATACCTAATTCATCAGGAAACAAAATCGCGTTGAAATCGAAGCTTTCAACCGCTAGGGAGATTACCAATGAAAATTAATATACGTCTGTATATATTTATAAGTTTCAGCCTACAATGCCTTCCGGGTGCGCACATATCGATTTTTTCGCCACTGTAATATTACTAGCTGCGAGCCATCGCCGGAAATATTTCTTTTAATCATATTCCACTTTTTCAGGACAGCGTCCAAAGAGAGTAGGCTGCGTAATTTAAAAAGCTCGGTTTCATAGACGACCAGAAAACTTTCGTTCACTTCCAATGAAAAGGCCCGTTAACTTTTTGTTTCATGACGAGGCGCTTTTTTTTGATTGTGGTAATATTTAAGTGGCGCTAAATATTAAATATAAATTTTTCAGCTCTTGTTAGCACGTTGTCGAAAAAATTGTGCGTGGGTTGGAAGCAGTTTCATCATTATAACATATTTTTATAATTTTCTGCTACGTGACTTTTTTTTTAATGTTAATTGAAGGTGAAAAATAAGATAAAAGAAATTACAAAAAAAAGAAAAACACTTTAATTAGAACGAGTAAGTTGATGAATAATGGAAATGAAAAAAATTCAGTCTATGAGTCGCTGTAACAGAAATTTATTGCATCTTCGCTCAGTTCAATTTAACTGCCGAAAATTTAAATTTTAATCTCGTTACTGCTCAACGATATTACTTTAGAATAAAAAGGTACTATCTTAAAAGTCGGAAACTTGAAATCCACTTGAGAAAGATGTTACACTACAATTATGAGCATTTTTCTCCTCGATTAAACTTTGCATAAAAAAATATTGCAATTAAAGTTGAGCTATCCCGTATTTGTGATTCGTTGCATTAATTACGGTCAATATCATTAATGCAACTGTGAGTTTGCAAAATCAAGTTTCAAAAAAATTAATCCTTAAAATTTACCGGCATTGGAATTTGCAGTTTTGTTTTTTGCAAAGATGATTTGCACAGCGTTACTCAATACAAACAGATTCTAGAAACTTTCCCTTTTTAGTATATTAGTACGAAAAAGTACGTGTTTGCTTATTGCCAATAATGCGTAAATACATCTACTTGCATCGTTATCCTGTTTTCTCCTCCATAATAACACGGCATCGTAATAAAATAAAATAAAGTAAAGTAAAGTCATTGGCAAACGAGACGAGAGATTTGTAGACAAAGGGTTACAGATCAATTTAGAACATAGAAGCCCTTTTTACATTAAACTTTGCTTTCATATTAACATAATATTGAAAATACATATATAATCAATGATTTGTTGGACTTTTTGAAAAATTAATAGGTTCGACAGCAAACAAGAAAAATATATTAAAATGATTATCATTGTTATTGTCGTTGTTGTTTTTCTGTTTATTATTATTGTTGTTTTTATTGTTGTTGTTATTTTGTAGAGCTGCCCAATTTTTTGATGGCACGCGATTCTCCAGTGACAAAATCAAGAGATGGAGCCGAATGCTGAAATATACATCCTCTCTTTCCTTTCGCCAAAATTCTGTTTTTATTAAAATTATACAGCAATCACTAGTGCCATTAAATGTACTATTTCTTTTTTTGATTATAAATTATATAATAAATAATGAAAAATGTATCTTGTATACGAGATAATATATCTCGTATATATCAAATACAATTTCCAGCTTTTGTTTAACATCTCGTGTAAATAAATACTTCGCAAAAAGAGAGACGGAGACAGCCGTACGAGCAGAAACGTATATAGCTTTCCTATTTCACTCGTTACACACCGAATTTTTTTTTTATTTTTTATCAAAAATTTTAACGAATGAATGTAAAATGTAAACTTTGCGTCGCTATATATTTTACTTGTTCATCAAAGAATTTCGAAATATCGCATACTGCAGAGATATACAAGGGAGTAAAAATTGATCGTAATTAAAAACAAACTAGTTCAATAAAGTGAACATGTTCCAAACTTTTTCAATAAAAATAACTAAAAATAACCTTGAAATACTAATCGATCAAAATGAATTGAATTTCTCAAAAAGAAATTTTTATTTACAAACTATTGTTCACGTAGAGTATCTATTATGTTCTGCAGCATTAATGTTTGAAAAATAAATTTTTTCTTCAATAGAAATTAGATAATTATAAATAATTTAACAAAATTTACGAATAAATTTCATATAATAAACATGATTATCGAAAACAATTATAAGTATCGATAAACTAACCGATAACTGTTCGGAACAAATACACTTAAAACTTGAGTAATTCTTCAAAACATTTATTGTGTCACTACAAAAAGGTAAATCTTAAAATTCCTTAGCAAATTAAATAAGTCACATTTATTGTAACTTTTATACATCTCAACGTGTTATTTGAATTAACACGGTATCTTATATAGTGTCGATTTAATCCATCTAGATATAGAAATATATAAATTTCTTAAATATTGTACCCAATGTTTTCATATTTATTAATAAATGTAGTACAAAATTTGGAATTCTCATAATCC